>CM059789.1:55815640-56233140 GCA_030435695.1 Brachymystax lenok tsinlingensis
GAAGCCAAGGCGGAGGTCCCTGGATGACAACCACACCCACTGTCCAGGAGCGTACTCGGTCCTCTCTCTCCGGCGGTCAGCCTGCTCTCTGACTCTTGCACTGCTCGTTGGAGGTGTATGCGTGAGCGTTGTTCCAGGTCTCTCACTTCTCTGCAACCCAGGCGTTGACAGCTGGAAGGTCAGTTGGCTCCCCAGACCAGGGAACAGAGGAGGTTGGTAACCCAGCACACATTGGAAAGAGGTAAGACCTGTAGAGGGTTTGAGCAAGGAGTTTTGGGCGTATATTCGGCCCACATGAGGAAACGGCTCCAGTCTTGCTGGTTCTGATGACAGTAAGTGCATGAAAGCGTGTGAGTTCCTGGTTGCCTCTCGACCTGTCCATTAGCCTGTGGATGATAACCGGAAGTTAAGCTGACATTGATGTTAAGCCGCCCGCCTGCGCCTGCCAGACCCGAGAGGTGAACTGAGGCCCCGGTCCAAACTATATCCTCAGGCAGCCCATAGAGTCGGAAAACCTGCTGTACCAAGGCCTCCGCTGTTTCTAATGCTGTGGGCAGTTTGGTCAAGGGATGAACCTACAGGCCTTGGAGAAACGGTCAACCACGGTCAGAATGGTCGTGAAGTTCTGGGAGAGGGGTAAGTCTGTGACAAAGTCAATGGCAATATGTGACCAGGGACGCTGTGGGATGGGTAGTGGTTGAAGTAGTCCTGCTGGTTTCTGATGAGAGGATTTGACAATGTTGCACGTGGCGCGTGATGCACGGTAAGGTGATGACATCGGCCTGGAGCGAGGGGCCACCAGAAACGGTTGGTCACAAGGTGGGTAGTAGCCAGTGATCCCAGGATGTCCCAGCGTTAGAGTGTTGTGCACCATTGTAATACTCGTTCTACGGAGGCTGGGTGGCACGAAGGTGCGATCAGGAGGGCATTCAGGCGGTGAAGGTTCCTCTCCTCTGAGCTGCGGAAATCTCGGTCATTATGTCCCACCTGTGCCGGAGCGAGAACCAGTGTCGCGGGAATGATGGGATCTGACGTGGATGGACTTGAGGACTGTCAAACTGTCGGGACAGAGCGTCGGCCTTGCCATTCTTCGAGCCTGGGCGATACGTGACCCTGAAGTCGAATCTGGTGAAGAATAGCGACCACCTGGCCTGTCTGGGATTCAGTCGTTTACGCCCTTAATATTCCAGGTTCACGGTGGTCAGTCAAAACTGTAAACGGCCGACGAGCTCCCTCCCAACCAATGCCGCCATTCCTAAGGCGACCTTCATGGCAAGGAGTTCCTATCACCCACATCATAATTCCGTTCGCCGGTGAGCTTCCGGGACTGGTAAGCACGGGAATAGCTTGGCTGGGTTACCATGACGCCGTTGTGACAGCACGGCCCCGATTCCTGTATTGGAAGCCGTCTACCTCCACAATAAACTCCCCGTTAGGATCTGGCTGGTGCAAGATGGGGCCGTGGTGAATCTCTCCTTGAGCTGTTTGAATGCTGCCAGACTCTCAGATGTCCACTGTAACCGTTGCCCTCCACCCTGAAGAAGAGACGTGAGTGGCGCTGCTGTGATGCTGAAGTTCCTGATAAACCGGCGGTAGAAGTTGGCGAAGCCCAGGGCTGTAACTCCTTTACCTTGGTGGGTTGTGGCCAGTTGACCACTGCCTCTACCTTGCTGTTGTCCATGGTCACTTCCTTGGCGCTGATAATGTATCCCAAGAAGGAGATCCGTGTCTGATGGAACTCGCATTTCTGGATCTTGGGCGTATAGGTGGTTATCAATCAGACGTTGAAGTACAGCTCCTGACATCCTATGCACGTGGGTCTCTGAGTGTCTCGAATAGATCAGGATGTCGCCGATATAGACAATGAGCTTCTGGTTCAGCATGTCTCGGAAGATCTCGTTGACAAATGATTGGAACACTGAGGGACTGTTGGCGAGCCCGAACGGCATCACTAGATACTCATAGTGCCCGGTGGTGGTGGAGAATGCCGTTTTCCACTCGTCCCCTTCCTTGATCCGAATCAGGTTATATGCATTGCGCAGGTCCAACTTGGTGAAGAACCTGGCAGTGCGGAGCTGTTCGAGGGCGGCTGGAACTAATGGCAATGGGTAGAAACTTTACGGTGATCTCAAGTTGAGGCTGCGGTAGTCGATACAGGGGCGTAGTCCTCCGTCCTTCTTCTTCACGAAGAAGAACTGCCAGCAGGAGAGATGGATGTACGGATGAAACCCTTGGAAAGTGCCTCTCTATATAGCTCTTCTCATGGCGTCCGGATTCGGGTTGTGAGAGGAAATATTCTTCCTCGTGTGGGAGAGGTTCCTGGAATGAGATCTATAGCGCAGTCACCGGGCCTGTGAGGTGGAAGCTGAGTAGCCCTACTCTCACTGAACGCCAGAGCGAGGTCATGGTACTCCACGGGAACCTTCTGTAGATCTGGGTTCTCGGACTGAGTAGGAGTAGGAGTGGTCCTAGTCAGGGGGTGCAGGCAGTTCTCCTGGCAGGTCTTGGACCACTGGACTATCTGTTTCTCAGTCCATGAAATGGTTGGGTTATGCTTCACCAGCCACGGCATACCTAGGATGATGGGGTGTTGTGGGGATTCAATGGTGAGCAGCTGGATCGTCTCGGTGTGCAGGGTGCTAGTATTGAGGGTGATTTCTTGTGAGATGTATTGGATCTTCCCCGGAGCCCAAAGGACGCCCGTCTAACGCTTCCACTGCTAACCGGGATTGACATGGAAGGAGAGAAATATGATGAGCTTTGGCGAATGACTGATCAATGAAATTTCCCGCTGCTCCTGAATCTATCAAAGCAGTGGTATTTATACTTTCTTCACCAAAGTGCAGGGTTACGGCTAGTTCAAATGATCTAGAAGAATAGGAGTTGGCACTCACCCTAGCAGAGTCTTGGGATGGGGGTCTGTTTGGACATGTCGCCCTCATGTGGCCAGATCCTCCACAATACAGGCATAGACGATGACGTAATCTCTCCCTCTCTTCGGGCGTGAGCCGAGTGTAGCCGATCTGCATCGGTTCAGCTTCGTGACTAGCGAAGGCAGCTTCGGCAACGCGATACAGCTGGGGCACACGCCGAGCTCGCATCAGATTGTCGAGGCGAATTGTTAAGTCCATGAATTGGCTAAGTGATTTCCTCCTCCCGACATGCTGGCTCCGCTTGTAGACCGGTGTTAAGTCCCCTGCGATAGAGTAACTTCTCAACGGAGCCTCCTCCCAACCAGTTTGTGCAGCCAGGGTGCGGAAGGAAGGGTGTAATCGGCAGCGGTAGATTCCCTGGTGTAGAGAGAGTAGCAGCTCGCCCGGCTCCTTTCCGTCGGCTGGATGCTCAAACACCTCTCTGAACTGGCGCCGAAAGCAGTCATATGAGGGGGAATGACAGGTGTCCACCCTCCCATAGCGCAGTCGCCCAATCCAGTGCCTACCGGTCAGCAACGAACACACGAAGGATACTCGGCTGTCGTCGGTGGGATATAGGGCAGGTTGTTGGTCGATAAACAGAGAGCACTGCAGGAGAAACCCTTTACATCTCGCCGCTGAACCATCATATTTCTCCGGCAGGGACAGACGCGGAGAGCCAGACGGAGCATACTCACTCGGAATCGGAGTAAGCCATAGAACCAGCGGGAAGAGTTGAGGTCGCGATCGAGTGGTGAGTGTCTGTACGATCTCACTAGCTCCTCGGTCAGCGAAGTGAGTTTCTCAAGCTGCTGCTGGTGGGTAGCCAGCATAGAGGCTTGAGATGATACCTCGGATGTAAGCCGATACATGGCTGCTGGATCCTGTATTGGCGAAGTCTTCTGTAACAATGAGCCAGAGACGTTCGGATCCATGTGCAGCGTTTACTTTAATCAAGGAAGGTCAGACAGGCAAAAACTCAGAGAACAGCGTGAGGGTGTCAGAGGGAGTCCAGAGACAGAGTCGGTATCAGGCGTAGGTCGGGCAGGCGGCAGGCGGGTAATCAGGAAACGAAAACACAGTCCGAGGTCAAAAACAGGGAATCAATCGAAGGTTCAGAAAGAGTGCTCAGAAATGACTAGCCGGGGCAGTACAAGACTTGCAAGGCATTGGAGCCTGGAGAGGGAATATATACAGGAGAGAAGTGGATGCAGCTGTGCAGTAATTAGGCCTAGGTAATGGGACAGATGGGAAATGTAGTTAATACTCTGGTGATGGTGTTCTTTGGTGATCGGAGAGAGCCACAGAGGTGCGATCCATGACAATGTGTGTGCTCGCATGTGTGTGTCTGTGTGTGTGTGTGTAGGGTGTCCTCAGCATACATCATGGAGGGGAGAGTAATTCACAGCAGGGAGAGGCTTTAGGGCCATGAACACATCAATCCTCTCTGAGGTCATCATGTTCTGGCCCTGTGTGTCTGTGTGTGTGTCTGTGCCCTTGCCAAGGCACCAGCCCGGGAGGTAGGAGTGAGTGATAGTGTCTGTGTTCTATGTTTCAGTCTCCAGGCTGTTGGAAACAATCTTGTGTTATAAGTAGTGTTTTTAACTCTAGTCTGTGTGTGGAGTGTGTTTCACTTACGGTAGTGTGTGTGTGTGTATAGTGTTAACGGCTGTAATTGATTAATTTCCTCCTCTGGTTCGCTAAACCACAGCAACGGCCAGCTCATTTGCATGTTCCCTCTTCCTGTAATTATAAGCGGATTGGCTATATCAGTCTGAATGCACTTTCCACCTTTTATATAACAACATACACACCCACACACACATACACACTGGTGTGGTTTATGGCCAGCGCATCCAGACGGAATGAACAATGTCTTGTTTTTCCTCTATTTCTTTCTGTCGGTTCACCTAAAGCACTCTCCCGCTCTTTTCTCTCTTTCTCTACATTTCTTCTTTTCCTCTCTCTGTATTCTCTCTGTTAAATCGAATCTCTCCGTTTCCAGGGGGTATGTCAAAAATATAATGTCTTGCTCTGTCATCATGAACGTTTGGATTCCAGCCATGTCGCACAAGATTGACTTCGAAATTGGACGTCCATCCATGTCCCGAGGACGTAGTGAGATGCCTTCAAAACCCGCCATTATGGGCCAACGTTGAGCTCCGACTCTGAGGGTTGCATGTTCAATCCCAATGCTAGACACTCATTTTCATTTTGGGTTGTTAACCCTATCCCAATCCTTAACCCATAACTTAACCTTTCAGAACGAATGAAGGACGATGCACAGCAGGAGAAGCAAGCCAGGCTGTCCAAAACATTTCGAAATTTGATATTTAGAGAAACGTGGATAAACGTCAGAATCTGAAGTCAAATTGTTAAAATGTGAGATCTTGTTGTTGGTTCATGTACTCAACAAAGCAATGTTAGCCATCTGAATTAAACTCAACTCCAGAACCATTCAAACATGCATTTTCACTGCACACCAAGGTTGTATTTGATTCATTCCTAGAAACACTGTTTCCAGTTTTGATTCTTGGTTAATCTCTCTTTCTCTCCCCTCCCACTCCCTCCCCTATCTTTCCCTCCCCTCTCTCACCTCTCAATTCAATTCAATTCAAAGGGCTTTATTGGCATGGGAAACATCAGAAAGTACTCAGACCCCTTGACTTTTTCCACATTTAGTTACGTTACAGCCTTATTCAAAAAAAATATTAAATTAATTGTTTTCCTCATAAATCTACACACAATACCCCATAATGACAAAGTGAAAACAGGTTTTTATATATTTTTTGCAAATGTATAAAAAATACAAAACAGAAATACCTTATTTACATAAGTATTCAGACCCTTTGCTATGAGACAAAAAATGTAGTTCAGGTGCATCCTGTTTCCATTGATCATCCTTGAGATGTTTCAACAACTTGATTGAAGTCGACCTGTGGTAAATTCAATTGATTGGACATGATTTGGAAAGGCACACACCTGTCTATATAAGGTCCCACAGTTGACAGTGTATGTTAGAGTGGCCTCCATCATTCTTAAATGGAAGAAGTTTGGAACCACCAAGACTCTTCCTAGAGCTGGCCGCCCGGCCAAACTCAGCAATCGGTGGAGAAGGGCCTTGATCAGGGAGGTGACCAAGAACCCGATAGTCACTCTGACAGAGCTACAGAGGTCCTCTGTGGAGGTGGGAGAATTTTCCAGAAGGACAACCATCTCTGTAGCACTCCATCAATCAGGCCTTTATGGTATAATGGCAAGATGGAAGCCACTCCTCAGTAAAAGGCACATGACAGCCCGCTTGGAGTTTGACCCTAAGCACACAGCCAAGTCAATGCAGGAGTGGCTTCGGGACAAGTCTCTGAATGCCATTGAGTGGTCCAGCCAGAGCCCAGACTTGAACCTGATAGAACATCTCTGGAGAGACCTGAAAATAGATGTTCAGCAACGCTCCCCATCCAACCTGACAGCTTGAGAGGATCTGCAGAGAAGAATGGGAGAAACGCCCCAAGTACAGGTGTGCCAAGCTTGTAGCGTCATACCCAAGAAGACTTAAGGCTGTAATCGCTGCCAAAGGTGCTTCAACAAGGTGCTGAGTAAAAGGTCTGAATAGTTATGTAAATGTGATATTTCCGTTTTTATTCTTAATAACTGTGCAAAAACTGTGTTTTTTCTTTGTCATTATGGAGTATTGTGTGTAGATTGATGAGGGGAAAAAAACTATTTAATCCATTTTAGAATAAGGCTGTAATGTAACAAAATGTGGAAAAAGTCAAGGGGTCTGAATACTTCCCGAATGCACTGTATGTTTACATTGCCAAAGCAAGTGAAGTAGATAATAAACAAAAGTGAAATAAAGAATAAAAAATATACAGCATTTTTTACAATGGTGTTTGTTCTTCACTGGTTGCCCATTTCTTGTGGCAACAGGTCACAAATCTTGTTGCTGTGATTGCACACTGTGGTATTTCACCCAATAGATATGGGAGTTTATCAAAATTAGATTTACTTTCGAATTCTTTGTAGGTCTGTGTAATCTGAGGGAAATATGTGTCTCTAATATGGTCATACATTGGCAGGAGGTTAGGAAGTGCAGCTCAGTTTCCACCTCATTTTGTGGGCATTGTGCACATTATTATTGACTGTACTTTTGTTTATCCCACATGTAACTCTGTGTTGTTGTTTTCGCTGCACTGCTTTGCTTTATCTTGGCCAGTTCGCAGTTGTAAATGAGAACTTGTTCTGGCCTACCTGGTCAAATAAAGGTGATAGAAAAATATTATTTTTAACAAAAAATAGCCTGTCTTCTCTTGAGAACCAGGTCTCCCTATGGTGGCCTTTCTCAATAGCAAGGCTATGCTCACTGAGTCGGTGCATAGTAAAAGCTTTCCTTCATTTTGAGTGAGTCATAGTGGTCAGGTATTCTACCACCATGTACTCTCTGTTTAGGTCCAAATAGCATTCCACTTTGCTCTGTTTTTTTGGTCAATTCTTTCCAATGTGTCAAGTAATTATCTTTTTGTTTTCTCATGATTTGGTTGGGTCTAATTGTGTTGCTGTCCTGAGGCTCTGTGGGGTCTTTGTTATGGAAGGTTTAGGAATCGCTTCCTTTTAGGTGGTTGTAGAATTTAACAGCTCTTTTCTGGATTTTGATAATTAGTGGGTATCGGGCTAATTCTGCTCTGGATGCATAGTTTTTTTTACGTTGTACATGGAGGATGTAAATTGAGTCTCAATTTAGTGTTTGTCCCATTTTGTGAATTCTTGGTTGGCGAGCGGACCCCAGACCTCACAACCATAAAGGGAAATGGGTTCTATAGCTGATTAAAATCTTTTTGGGCCAGATCGTAATTGGAATGTCAAATTGTATGTTCGTTTTGATGGCGTAAAAGGCCCTTCATGGCTTGTCTCTCAGATCATTCACAGCTTTGTGGAAGTTACAGAGAGGGAAAAAAGTATTTGTTCCCTTGCTGATTTTGTACGTTTGCCCACTGACAAAGAAATGATCAGTCTATAATTTTAATGGTAGGTTTATTTGAACAGTGAGAGACGGAATAACAACAAAAAAATCATGAAAAACACGTGAAAAATGTTATAAATTGATTTGCATTTTAATGAGGGAAATAAGTATTTTACCCCTCTGCAAAACATGACTTAGTACTTGGTGGCAAAACCCTTGTTGGCAATCAGAGGTTAGACGTTTCTTGTAGTTGGCCACCAGGTTTGCACACATTCTCACCCAAGATTTGACGGTACATGGCCCCGTCCATCGTCCCTTTGATGTGGTGAAGTTGTCCTGTCCCCTTAGCAGAAAAACACCCCCAAAGCATAATGTTTCCACCTCCATGTTTGACGGTGGGGATGGTGTTCTTGGGGTCATAGGCAGCATTCGTCCTCCTCCAAACACGGCGAGTTGAGTTGATGCCAAAGAGCTTCATTTTGGTCTCATCTGACCACAACACTTTCACCCAGTTGTCCTCTGAATCATTCAGATGTTCATTGGCAAACTTCAGACGGGCATGTATATGTGCTTTCTTGAGCAGGGGGACCTTGCAGGCGCTGCAGGATTTCAGTCCTTCACGGCATAGTGTGTTACCAATTGTTTTCTTGGTGACTATGGTCCCAGCTGCCTTGAGATCATTGACAAGATCCTCCCGTGTAGTTCTGGGATGATTCCTCACCGTTCTCATGATCATTGCAACTCCACGAGGTGAGGTCTTGCATGGAGCCCCAGGCCGAGGGAGATAGACAGTTCTTTTGTGTTTCTTCCATTCGCGAATAATCGCACCAACTGTTGTCACCTTCTCACCAAGCTGCTTGGCGATGGTCTTGTAGCCCATTCCAGCCTTGTGTAGGTCTACAATCTTGTCCCTGACATCCTTGGAGAGCTCTTTGGTCTTGGCCATGGTGGAGAGTTTGGAATCTGATTGATTGATTGCTTTTGTGGACAGGTGTCTTTTATACAGGTAACAAGCTGAGATTAGGAGCACTCCCTTTAAGAGTGTGCTCCTAATCTCAGCTCGTTACCTGTATAAAAGACACATGGGAGCCAGAAATCTTTCTGATTGAGAGGGGGTCAAATACTTATTTCTCTCATTAAAATGCAATTCAATTTCTAACATTTTTTTGTTGTTATTCTGTCTCTCACTGTTCAAATAAACCTACCATTAAAATTATAGACTGATCATTTCTTTGTCAGTGGGCAAACGTACAAAATCAGCAGGGGATCAAATACTTTTTTCCCTCACTGTACCTGTGGTGCTGATGTTTAGGCCGAGGTAGGTATCATTTTTGTGTGCTCTAGGGCAACAGTGTCTAGATGGAATTTGTATTTGTGGTCCTGGCAACTGGACCTTTTTTGGAACACCATTATTTTTGTCTTACTGAGATTTACTGTCAGGGCCCAGGTCTGACAGAATCTGTGCAAAAGATCTAGGTGCTGCTGTAGGCCCTCCTTGGTTCTTGACAGAAGTACCAGTAGACATTTGACTTCAGATTCTAGCAGGGTGAGGCCGGATGCTGTAAACTGTTCTAGTGCCTTTGCCAATTCGTTGATATATATGTTGAAGAGGGTGGGGCTCAAGCTGCATCCCTCTCTCACCCCACGGCCCTGTGGAAAGAAATGTGTGTGTTTTTTTGCCAATTTTAACAGCAAACTTGTTGTTTGTGTACATGGATTTTATAATGTATGTTTTTCACACAACACTACTTTCCATCAATTTGTATAGCAGACCCTCATTCCAAATTGAGTCAAAAGCTTTTTGGAAATAAACAAAGCATGAGAAGACTTTGGCTTTGTTTTGTTTGGTTTGTTTGTCAATTAGGGTGTGCAGGGTGAATACGTGGTCTGTCGTACTGTATTTTGGTAAAAAGCCTGTTTGACATTTGCTCAGTACATTGTTTTCACTGAATCAATCTGCTGTCTGCTGTTAAGGATAATGCTGAGGATTTTCCCAATATTTCTGTGGACGCATTTCCCACGCTAGTTATTAGTGTAAAATTTGCCTCCACTTTTGTGGATTGGGTTGACCAGTCGTTGGTTCCAAATATTGGGGAAGATGCCAGAGCTGAGGATGATGTTAAAGACTTTATGTATAGCCAATTGGAATTTGTGGTCTGTATATTTTATCATTTCATTTAGGATAACATCAACACCACAGGTCTTTTTGGGTTGGAGGGTTTGCATTTGGTCTTGTAGTTAATTCAATGTAATTGGAGAATCCAGTTTGTTCTGGTAGTCTTTAATAGCTGATTCTAAGATATTTTATTGATAATGTATTTGCTTTTGCTGTTTGTTATTTGTTAAAGAGCCAAAAAGATTGCAGATGTGGTTTATCCATACATCTCCGTTTTGGATAGATAACTCTTTGTGTTGTTGTTTGTTTAGTGTGCTCCAATTTTCCCAGAAGTGGTTAGATTCTATGGATTCTTCAATTACATTGAGCTGATTTCTGACTTGCTGTTCCTTCTTTTTCCGTACTGTATTTCACTAATGTTTTAGTGATTCACCATAGTGAAGGCGTTGGCTTAGGTTTTCTGGGTATCTGTGTTTCTCGTTGGATAGGTTTCTCAATTTCTTTCTTAGGTTTTGGCATTCATCAAACCATTTGTCATTGTTTTAAATTGCTTAGGTTGTCTGCTTGAAATAGATTTTAGATTTGATATGGAAGCTGAAAGGTCAAATATACTGTTTAGGTTTTCTCCTGCCAAGTTTACACCTTCACTATTACAGTTAAATGTTTTGTACAGGAAGTTTTCTAAAAAGGATTGAATTTGTTGTTGCCTAATTGTTTTTAGTAGGTTTCTACACTACTATCCTTCCATCTACAGTTGAAGTCGGAAGTTTACATACACTTAGGTTGGAGTCATTAAAACTCATTTTTCAACCACTCCACAAATTTCTTGTTAGCAAACTATAGTTTTGGCAAGTAGGTTAGGACATCTACTTTGTGCATGACACAAGTAATTTTTCCAACAATTGTTTACAGACAGACTATTTCACTTATAATTCACTGTATCACAATTCCAGTGGGTCAGAAGTTTACATACACAAAGTTCACTGTGCCTTTTAACAGCTTGTAAAATTCCAGAAAATGATGTCATGGCTTTAGAAGCTTCTGATAGACTAATTGACATCATTTGAGTCAATTGGAGGTGTAGCTGTGAATGTATTTCAAGGACTACCTTCAAACTCAGTGCCTCTTGACATCATGGGAAAATCAAAAGAAATCAGCCTAGACAATTGTAGACCTCCACAAGTCTGGTTCATCCTTGGGAGCAATTTCCAAACCCCTGAAGGTACCACGTTCATCTGTACAAACAATAGTACGCAAGTATAAACACCATGGAACCACGCAGCCGTCATACAACTCAGGAAGGAGACGTGTTCTGTATAAAAAAGGTATTAGGTGAACAATAGGTAGGTATAGAAATAAAAACAGTAGTATATACAGTAGCGAGGCTATAAAAGTAGCGAGGCTATAAATGTAGTGAGGCTACATACAGACACCGGTTTTCAGGCTGATTGAGGTAGTATATGTACATGTAGTTATGGTTAAAGTGACTATGCATATATGATGAACAGAGAGTAGCGTAAAAAATGGGTTGGCGGGTGGTGGGACACGATGCAGATAGATAGCCCAGTTAGCCCATGTGCGGGAGCACTGGTTGGTCGGTCCAATTGAGGTAGTATGTACATGAAAGTATAGTTACAGTGACTATGCATATATGATAAACAGAAAGTAGCAGCAGCGGGGGGGGCACAATGCCAAAAGTCCAGATAGTCATTTGATGACCTGTTCAGGAGTCTTATGGCTTGGGGGTAAAAACTGTTGAGAAGCCTTTTTGTCCTAGACTTGGCACTTCGGTACCGCTTGCCATGCGGTAGTAGAGAGAACAGTCTATGACTGGGGTGGCTGGGGTCTTTGACAATTTTTAGGGCCTTCCTCTGGCACCGCCTGGTGTAGAGGTCCTGGATGGCATACAGCTTAGCCCCAGTGATGTACTGGGCCGTACGCACTACCCTCTGTAGTGCCTTGCGGTCAGAGGCGGAGCAATTGCCGTACCAGGCAGTGATGCAACCAGTCAGGATGCTCTCAATGTTGCAGCTGTAGAACCTTTTGAGGATCTCAGGACCCATGACAAATCTTTTTAGTCTCCTGAGGTGGAATAGGCTTTGTCGTGCCCTCTTCACGACTGTCTTGGTGTGTTTGGACCATTCTAGCTTGTTGTTGATGCGGACACCAAGGAACTTGAAGCTCTCAACCTGCTCCACTACAGCCCCGTCGATGAGAATGGGGGTGTGCTCGGTCCTCCTTTTCCTGTAGTCCACAATCATCTCCTTCGTTTTGGTTACGTTGAGGGAGAGGTTGTTGTCCTGGCACCACACGGCCAGGTCCCTGACCTCCTCCCTGTAGGCTGTCTCGTCGTTGTCGGTGATCAGGCCAACCACTGTTGTGTCTTCTGCAAACTTAATGATGGTGTTGGAGTCATGCCTGGCCATGCAGTCGTGGGTGAACAGGGAGTACAAGAGGGGACTGAGCACGCACCCCTGGGGAGCTCCAGTGTTGAGGATCAGCGTGGCAGATGTGTTGCTACCTACCCTCACCACCTGGGGGCGGCCCGTTAGGAAGTCCAGGATCCAGTTGCAGAGGGAGGTGTTTAGTCCCAGGATCCTTAGCTTAGTGATGAGCTTTGAGGGTACTATGGTGTTGAACGCTGAGCTGTAGTCAATAAACAGCATTCTCACATAAGTGTTCCTTTTGTCCAGGTGGGAAAGGGCAGTGTGGAGTGCAATAGAGATTGCATCATCTGTTGATCTGTTTGGGCGGTATGCAAATTGGAGGGGGTCTAGGGTTTCTGGGATAATGTTGTTGATGTGAGCCATTACCAACCTTTCAAAGCACTTCATGGCTACAGACGTGAGTGCTACAGGTCTGTAGTCATTTAGGCAGGTTAACTTAGGTTACCGTGTTCTTGGTCTGCTTGAAGCATGTTGGTATTACAGACTCAATCAGGGACATGTTGAAAATATCAGTGAAGACACCTGCCAGTTGGTCAGCACATGCCCGGAGCACACGTCCTGGTAATCCGTCTGGCCCCGCAGCCTTGTGTATGTTGACTTGTTTAAAGGTCTTACTCACGTCGGCTACGGAGAGCGTGATCACACAGTCATCTGGATCAGCTGATGCTCTCATGCATGCCTCAAAGTTGCTTGCCTCGAAGCGAGCATAGAAGTGATTTAGCTCGTCTGGTAGGCTCGTGTCACTGGGCAGCTCTCGGCTGTGCTTCCCTTTATAGTCTGTAATAGTTTGCAAGCCCTGCCACATAAGACGAGCGTCAGAGCCAGTTTAGTATGATTCAATCTTAGCCCTGTATTGATGCTTTGCCTGTTTGATGGTTCGTCGCAGGGCATAGCAGGATTTCCTGTAAGCTTCCGGGTTAGAGTCCCGCACCTTGAAAGCGGCAGCTCCGCCCTTTAGCTCAGTGCGAATGTTGCCTGTAATCCATGGCTTCTGGTTGGGGTATGTACGTACAGTCACTGTGGGGACGACGTCCTCGATGCACTTATTGATAAAGCCAGTGACTGATGTGGTGTACTCCTCAATGCCATCAGAGGAATCCCGGAACATGTTCCAGTCTGTGATAGCAAAACAGTCCTGTAGTTTTTTTACTTGTAAACAGGAATCAGGAGGATAGAGTTGTGGTCGGATTTACCAAATGGAGGGCGAGGGAGAGCTTTGTATGCGTCTCTGTGTGTGGAGTACAGGTAATCTAGAATTGTTTTCCCTCTTGTTGCACATTTAACATGTTGATGGAGATTTGGTAGAACTGATTTAAGTTTCCCTGCATTAAAGTCTCCAGCCACTAGGAGTGCCGCCTCTGGGTGAGTGGTTTCCTGTTTGCTTATTTCTTTATACAGCTGACTGAGTGCGGTCTTAGTGCCAGCATCTGTCTGTGGTGGTAAATAAACAGCCACGAAGAGTATAGCTGAAAACTCTCTAGGCAAGCTAACGGTAGCTTTCCCAATCGCCTCCTACGGGTCCTGACCAGGCATCCGGCCCTTTTCCCCCGTTTCCTGCGTCGCTTCTTGTTGCGAATAACTGGGGTGTCGGTCCTGCCGGGTGTTTGGAGAATATCATGTGCGTCTTGCTTGTTGTTGAAAAAAATCCTTGTCTAATCCGAGGTGAGTGATCGCTGTCCTGATATCCAGAAGCTCTTTTCTGCCGTAAGATACGGTTGCAAAAAACTTTATGTACAAAATAAGTTACAAATAACGCGAAAAAACCCACATAAGAGCACAGTTGGTTAGGCGCCCGTAAAACGGCTGCCATTTCTTCCGACACCATTTTGGATGTGAAGATGCTGGAGGAAACAGGTACAAAAGTATCTATATCCACAGTAAAACGAGTCCTATATCGACATAACCTGAAAGTCCGCTCAGCAAGGAAGAAGCCACTGCTCCAAAACCGTCATAAAAAAGCCAGACTACAGTTTGCAACTGCACATGGAGTCAAAGATCGTACTTTTGGAGAAATGTCCTCTGGTCTGATGAAACAAAAATAGAACTGTTTGGCCATAATGACCATCGTTATGTTTGGAGGAAAAAGGGGGAGGCTAGCAAACCGAAGAACACCATCTCAACCGTAAAGCACAGGGTTGGCAGCATCATGTTGTGGGGGTGCTTTGCTGCAGGAGGGACTGGTGCACTTCACAAAATAGATGGCATCATGAGGGAGGACAATTATGTGGATATATTGAAGCAACATCTCAAGACATCAGTCAGGAAGTTAAAGCTTGGTCGCAAATGGGTCTTCCAAATGGACAATGACCCCAAGCATACTTCCAAAGTTGTGGAAAAATGTCTCAAGGACAACAAAGTCAAGGTATTGGAGTGGCCATCACAAAGCCCTGACCTCAATCCCATAGAAAAAGTGTGGGCAGAACTGAAAAAGCATGTGTGAGCAAGGAGGCCTACAAACCTGACTCAGTTACACCAGCTCTGTCAGGAGGAATGGGCCAAAATTCACCCAACTTATTGTGGGAAGCTTGTGGAAGGCTACCCGAAACGTTTGACCCAAGTTAAACAATTTAAAGGCAATGCTAACAAATACTAATCGAGTGTATGTAAACTTCTGACCCACTGGGAATGTGATGCAAGAAATAAAAGCTCAAATAAATCATTCCCTCTACTATTATTCTGACATTTCACATTCTTAAAATAAAGTGGTGATCCTAAATGACCTAAGACAGGGTATTTCTACTCTGATTAAATGTCAGGAATTGTGAAAAACTGAGTTTAAATGTATTTGGCTAAGGTGTATGTAAACTTCCGACTTCAACTGTATAGCCTGTCTCAATAATGTGAAGTTCCTTTGGCTTTGATGCCTCGTGATTGAGTTTAGCTCTTTTCAAGTAGACTGATTTCGCTGTGATCTGATAGGGGTGTCAGTGGACTGACTGTGAACGCTCTGAGACTCTGGGTTGTGGTCAGTATTAAAGTAATCCACAGTACTACTGCCAAGGGATGAGCTGTAGGTGTTTTTTTATTTTACCTTTATTTAACTAGGCAAGTCAGTTAAGAACCAATTTTTATTTTCAATGACGGCCTAGGAACAGTGGGTTAACTGCCTTGTTCAGGGGCAGAACGACATATTTTTACCTTGTCAGCTCGGTGATTCAATCTTGCAACCTTTCGGGTTACTAGTCCAACACTCTAACCACTAGGCTACCTGCCGCCCTGTGTACCTACCATAGGAGTCTCTTCGAAGCCTACCATTGACTGTGTAGAGATCCAGGGTGCGACAGAGCTTCAGGAGTTGTGACCTGTTTTTGTTGGTTGTTTTGTCATAGTTGTGTCTAGGGGTATACTGTCACCTCCAGGTAAGTGTTTGCCCCGCTGTGTGCTGAGAGTGTCAGGTTCTTGTCAAGTTCTGGCATTTAGGTCACCACAGACTAGTACATGTCCCTGGGCCTGGAAATGGTTGATCTCCCCTTCTAGGATGGAAAAGCTGTCATCGTTCGTTGGGGGATTCTATTGGGGGGATATAGGTAGCACACGATGACATTTTTCTCTGTTAATAGAGCGTGTTCTATACCAAATTAGCATACCCCCTCTCTTTCCCTCCCCTCTCTACCCTCTCTTTTCCTCCCATCTCTCCCATCTCTTTCTCTCCCCTCCCTCCCCTCTCTTTCCCTCCCCTCTCTCCACTCTTTCCCTCCCCTCTCTCCCTTCTCTTTCCCTCTCCTCTCTCCCCTCTCTCGCCTCTCTATATTTATTTTCTCCATGTCTGTCCATCACACAGTCAGTGGACTATTTGATTTATTCAAATCAAACAGTTCCACTTCAATGAACAACTATTTAGTCTCATGTGTGTGTGTGTGTGTGTGTGTGTGTGTGTGTGTGTGTGTGTGTGTGTGTGTGTGTGTGTGTGTGTGTGTGTTTGTGTGTGTGTCTGCGTGTGCATGTGCGTGTGCGTGTGCGTGCATGCCTGTGTGTGTGTACTGGTATGTGTGATTAGCAGGTATTGATCGAAGGCTGGGTGGACGCCATGCAGATATAAAGAGCATTTTGAGCTCCATCAGTTCAATCATCAAACAGACACACACACACACAGACACAGAGAGGCACTGAGTTGCACAGCCAAGGGCCCCCCACCTCCCCTCAGCTACAGGGGAGCCAACCCATATAAACATACAGAGAGGATTCCCCCTGTAGACTGCTCCCACAGCACTAGCCATGACACACACACACACACAGACACACATACACATATCACATTTATTTTGTCACATGCACCGAATACAACGGGTTTAGAACTTACCGTGAAATGTTAACTTACATTGCACTTCAAGCCCTTAACCAACAATGCACTTCAAGAAATAGAGTTAAGAAAATATTTACTAAATAAACGAAAGTAAAAAAAAAAATATGTAATTACATGACGATACCGAGGCTATATACAGGGGGTACCGGTACAATGTGTGGGGGTACATCTTAGTCGAGGTATTTTTTTTAACCTTTATTTTACTAGGCAAGTCAGTTGAGAACAAATTCTTATTTTCAATGACGGCCTAGGAACAGTGGGTTAACTGCCTTGTTCAGGGGCAGAACGACAGATTTTTACCTTGTCAGCTCGGGGACTCAATCTTGCCACCTTTTGTTTACTAGTCCAATGCTCTAACCACTAGGCTACCTGCCGCCCCATGGGAGAAGGTTGAACGTTTTAAGTTCCTCGGCGTACACATCACGGACAAACTGAAATGGTCCACCCACACAGACAGTGTGGAGAAGAAGGCGCAAAAGCGCAAAAGCGCCTCTTCAACCTCAGGAGGCTGAAGAAATTTGGCTTGTCACCTAAAACCCTCACAAACTTTTACAGATGCACAATTGAAAGCATCCTGTCAGGCTGTATCACTGCCGGCAACTGCACCGCCCACAACCGCAAAGCAATCCAGAGGGTGGTGTGGTCTGCACAACGCATCACTGGGGGCAAACTACCTGCCCTCCAGGACACCTACAGCACCCGATGTCACAGGAAGGCCAAAAAAGATAATCAAGGACAACAACTACCTGAGCCACTGTCTGTTCACCCTGCTACCATCCATAAGGTGAGGTCAGTACAGGTGCATCAAAGCTGGGACCGAGAGACTGAAAAACAGCTTCTATCTCAAGCCCATCAGACTGTTAAACAGCCATCACTAACACAGAGAGGCTGCTGCCTACATACAGCCTTGAAATCATTGGCCACTTTAATAAATGGATCACTAGTCACTTTAATAATGCCACTTTAATAATGTTTACATATCTTGCATTACTCATCTCATATCTATATACTGTATTTTATACCATCTATTGCATCTTGCCTGTGCCGCTCTGTCGTTGCTCATCCATATATGGATATATTCTTATTCCATTCCTTTACTTAGATTTGTGTGTGTTATGTAGTTGTTGTGGAATTGTTAGATTACATGTTAGATATTGCTGCACTGTCGGAACTAGAAGCACAAACATTTCGCTACACTCGCAATAAAATCTGCTAACTATGTGTATGTGACCAATAACATTTTATTTTATTTTATTTTACATACATACACACAGACACAAACACACACAGACACAAACACACACACACGCACACACACACACACAGCCTACATCTCCTTTCTGAGCACAGCCACTAGTCTAACTCTGCTGTCTCACGTTGTTGAATGCTGTATTCATTGGTGAGAGCAGTCAGGTTTGGTTGAAGACAAACTGATGAACAACAGATGTGTGTGTGTGTGTGTGGGTGTGTGTGTGTGTATTTGTGTGTCAGCGTGTGTGTGTGTGTTGGGGTCTCTCCTTGTCAGAACGAGGCTTCGCTGCAATCAGTCTCCAGGGAAACAGACACCAGACAGAAGAGTTGTGTTAACTCAACAACACAAACACACAACACACAACACACAGACACACACAGACACACAGACAGACACACACACTAAATTACACATCGATAAACACATTCTCAATTACACAGTGACAGACACACACACTCGATTACACACCAATACATATACACCCAATTACACACTCACACAAGTACACCAGCACAGTCAGCACCGACAGACACAAAGAGTCCCACGAAAGCAGACACACACAAATAGGTGCAGCTGTGGCTTAAAAATGATAACGCATAACGACACCATGTACACACAGAGGGACCTATCACCACACACATGGGGCCTTTCCATACAGGATTCACCACAGTGTTTTCCCCAAACGGCTCAGACTTTTCTGTTTCCATCTACGCTGGCCAGTACCCGTGTCTCACTGGGCCATGGCTCTGGCGGACCTGCTCTGACTTGGGGCCAAAGCCAGGCCACTGGTACTTTTCAGCTGTCCTTTACATAACAATGGATTTAACAGCAACTGTTTAGATTATGCAGAGGTTGTCGATTGTGCTCTTCACAAGTCCTCACTGTCAGCCATTACTATGGAAACACAATTTCGCTAGTATAACATAAGGGTGTATACCCGTGTTGTGTTAGAGACCACCTAAAGCGAGACAGAGTCAAGACCAGAGCAAATCGAGTCTGAGTCAAGACCAAGACCGGAGCAAATCGAGTCTGAGTCAAGACCAAGACCGGAGCAAATCGAGTCTGAGTCAAGACCAAGACCAAGACCGGAGCAAATCGATTCTGGGGTGGAGACCGAGTCAAGACCGAGACTGGGATGGAGGCGATGGGGGGCAAGGCTGAGTTAAGAACGAGACCAGAACAATGTGAAACCAATTCAAGACTATGATTGTAATTTTGGCAGATCGCCACCATAATGAGAGCTCAAAATGTGTCAATACCTCAGTAGAACATATTGACTCTTCAGCCACTCAGAATGGTGACAAAATGCATTCTGAGGGCAAATAGAGAGCCACTCTACAAATGATCCCTAACCATGGTCTCTAATTAATAGACAAAATGACCAAAGAATACCCAGTCTCCCCTAAGCGACTGCGCGACTCTCAAACAATTTCCCTCAGTCTCGACAAGGTTTGAGGATATGTTTCAACAAAAGTAAAGCACAGTAATGTTACGAGTAAAGTAGAAAGTTCCGATTTTAATAGGTTATAAGATATAAATATGTCATGAAAGGAGTGTGGGTATCTGGCCTGGCAAAGCGGTTTTATGCGCTGACTGAAAAGGGGCTGATAGTTATTTGTTTTTTACTCCACTGGTCTCGGCTGGTCTCTGGAAGAAATGACGAGTCCTCATTGTCCTACACCGAGTCAAGACCGAGTCAAAATGTATCCGAGACCAAGACAAGACCGAGACACTCAATATGTGGTCTCGAGACCGGACTCGAGTACTACAACACTGGTGTATACACTAGTGCAGGTATTCCAAAACTGGGGTGTGCGCAATGCCATCAGGGGTAAGCCAAATAAAAATGTGATTCACATTTTCAAACAGTCCATTTATATTTGCCAATGGGGCTATACATTTGGGTAAGGTTTTTTTCTCGCCTGAGTAGCCTTCTTTCACTGCCAAAAATAGAATGAAACCATCTAGTGTTCAGCGAAATAACAACACTGTCAGCATCCTGCCCCCTGTTTGTCTCCGGGCCTCTAGAGGTCACCTGTGTTTCCCTCTGCCTTAGCTCTTCCTCGTGTGTCCTTATTAGTGTTATCCAGGTCACCTGTGCCTTGTTTCCCCTAGAGTATTTTAGCTGTGTTTTTCCCCTTGTTCCTCACTTGGTTTTTGAGTCTTGGCTATGTGTCTCCTGCTGTGTCCCACAGTCTTTCCAAGTGATCTAAGCTATCCCAAGTAAGCCTTCTAAGTTATTTTTATTTTGTTTTTCTCCCCTCGTGGAGTTGTTTTATTTTTCTTCCTGTTTTGTTTACTTTGTCCCCGTTAGTATACCTCTTTCTGAGAAGAACTTTTGTTGGACTATTTTTGACTTGCAAAGAAACCTTTCTTTAAATTAAATCTACTTTGCCTGGAGTATTGCCTTGAGTGTTTCGTTTGGGTCCAACTATACCTCCTCTGTGGCTAAGGGGTAGAACACCCAACTCTCCACTTCTGAGACCTGAGTTCAAGCCCAGCCTATGACAGAAAAACCAAGTCACTCATGGACTCAGAAACACTCAGTTCCAAGGACCTGTTGGTGGTGATGGCTCAACATGAGGCATCTTTCCAGCACCATGAAGCTGTTCTCAGCCGACAAGAAGAGCTGATGGCCAGTCATTCTCAACTCCTGGCCGATATGATGAGTTCCATCCGCCAGCTCTTTGAACGCCTCCCTGGTCCTTCCTCTGGGTCACCCCCCAGTGGCGACAGGCCTTCTCCAGTTGCGGAGCCCCGACTACCACCTCCCAAGCCCTTTTCTGGAGATCCAAGTTCTTGCCAGGGTTTCCTCACCTTTGAGCTCCAACCCTCAAGTTTTCCCACAGACCGTTCCAAGATTGCTTACATCATTACCCTTCTTTCAGACAAGGCGCTCTCCTGGGCCTCTGCGGTGTGGCAATCCAAGGAGGCCTGTTGTGACTCCTCTGTGCATTTGTAGAAGAGTTCAAGTGGGTGTTCGATCATCCTGTCAGTGGTCGGAAGCTTCCAAGCGCTTACTGTCTCTCCGTCAGGGTTCCCAAAGCACGGCAGATTTTGCCATTGAATTTCGGACCATAGCAGCAAGGAGCGGATGGAATGATGAAGCGCTGAGGGTCTGTTTTCAGGAGGGTTGTCTGAGCCCTTCAAGATGAGTTAGCCACCCGAGAACCAGCTGGGGATCTCGAGTCCCTCATAGCACTGGCCATCCGCCTGGACAATCGTCTGAGAGAGCGGAGAACGGCTCGCCGCCAGGTGTCTCAGTCCCAAGTTCCTCCTGAACAGCTCCAGGATTCCCCGGAGGACATGCAGTTAGGCCGTTCAGGCTTTCTCCCAACGAAAGGGAACGTCGCATGAGGGAGCGTCGGTGCCTCTACTGCGGGGATGCCGGCCACTTCCGCTCCACTTGCCCCGAGCTTTCGGGAAACGCCTGTCCCCGCCCAGCTACAGGAGGGCTGTGATGGGGAAAATTAGAGCTCCTCCTACTAACGATGTCCTAGCTATTCCAGCCACTCTGTCCTGGGGGGGCCACCAGCATCGGGTCCAGGCTATGATCGATTCCGGCGCTGCAGGTGATTTCCTGGATTTAACCTTGGCTAAGGAACTTAAGATCCCTACCCAACTACTTCCTCAACCCCAGGCAGTTACAGCCTTAGATGGCAGACCTCTGGAACCAGGAGAAGTTACAGAGGTGACTCAGTCCCTGCGACTTACCATCTTTCAACACCAGCAGGAGGAGACCTTCTATCTCATTGACTCCCCCGAGTATCCTATTATCCTGGGTCACCCTTGGCTGTGCAGACATAATCCCCAGATCGACTGGCCCACTGGCACCATTCTAAGCTGGGGTCCCACTTGCCAACTCACCTGCATGCTTCAGAGTCCCTCAGCCCCTAGTACCCAGTCTCAAGAGTCTGTTGATGTCTCCCGAGTCCCCAGTGTTTACCATCGGTTCAAGGCAGTGTTCAGCAAGTCCCGGGCTACTTCCTTACCGCCTCACCGCACGTATGACTGTGCCATTGATCTACTCCCTGGTTCCTGCCCTCCTTGAGGTCGGATCTTTTCCTTATCCTCCCCCGAGCACTCAGCTATGGACACCTACATTAAGGAGTCCTTGGCAGCCGGCATCATCTGTGCCTCTACTTCCCCGGCTGGGGCGGGCTTCTTTTTTGTTGAAAAGAAGGACGGGGGTCTTAGGCCTTGTATTGATTACCGGGGACTCAACAAGATCACGGTTCGGAATCGATACCCCCTTCCTCTCTTGGCCACTGCTTTCGAGCTGCTTCAAGGGGCTTCCATTTTACTAAACTGGATCTCCGCAATGCTTACCATCTCGTGCGGATCCGGCAAGGAGACGAATGGAAGACGGCCTTCAACACGCCCACGGGGCACTATGAATATCGGGTGATGCCGTTCGGGCTCACCAATGCCCCCGCAGTATTCCAAGCCCTGATTAATGATGTTCTCCGGGATATGCTTAATCTGTTCGTCTTCGTGTACCTGGACGATATCCTCATCTTCTCGAGGTCACTGAAGGAGCATGAGGGCATGTTAGCAGGGTTCTCCAGAGGCTCCTTGACAATCACCTCTACGTTAAACCTGAGAAGTGTGAATTTCATGTTTCCCAGACTCAGTTTCTCGGGTTTATTGTCACTCCCGGCCACCTAGAGATGGATCCCAAGAAGGTCAAAGCGGTCCACAACTGGCCCACACCTGCCACGGTCAAGGAGGTTCATCGGTTCATTGGCTTTTCTAACTTCTATCGGAAGTTCATTAAGAATTTCAGCTCTGTAGTAGCCCCTTGACGACGCTTACCAAGGGAGGAGGGACCAAGATTCACTGGGGTCCGGAAGCAGCAGGGGCCTTCGAGGATCTCAAGCGCCGCTTCACTTCTGCTCCGATTCTGGTGATCCCTGACCCAGAAAGACCTTTCGTGGTGGAGGTGGACGCCTCAGAGGTGGGGGTGGGAGCCGTCCTGTCACAGAGGGGTGAGGATGGAAGATTACACCCTTGTGCCTTCATGTCTCGCCGCCTGTCCGAGGCCGAGCGCAACTACCATGTGGGGGATCGAGAGTTGCTTGCGATAAAACTGGCCTTGGAAGAGTGGCGCCATTGGCTTGAGGGGGATCAGCATCCTTTCCAGGTTCTCACAGACCACAAGAACCTGGAATATCTCCAACAGGCAAAGCAGATGAACCCTCGGCAAGCACAATGGTCCCTTTTTTTTAATCGATTCCAGTTTCTCCTGTCTTACAGACCTGGCACCAAGAATGTCAAGCCGGATGCCCTGTCTCGAGCCTATTCTCCCGAAATACAAGAGAAGCCCTTGGCATCGATTATTCCGAGGTCTAGGATCGTCGCACCTCTTCAGTGGGAACTAGAAAGAGGGGTACGAGAGGCCCTTGTCCATGAGCCCGATCCAGGCGGTGGTCCCGCCGACGCCTGTAATGCGTTCCTCTCTCTGTTCGGGCCCGCCTTGCAGTGGGGTCATGAGTCGCCCTTGACATGCCATCCAGGTAGTGCTCGCACACTGGAATTCCTCCAGCGGCGGTTTTGGTGGCTGTCCATCAAGAAGGACGTGCAGGTCTATGTTGAGGCCTGCCCTGTGTGCAACCAGGGAAAGTCTACACGTCAGCGACCCCAGGGACTTCTCCATCCCTTACCTGTTCCTCGCAGGCCATGGTCACACCTTTCTCTGGACTTTGTTACGGGACTTCCTCCATCCCAGGGCAACACAGTCATCCTAGTGGTTGTAGACCGGTTCTCTAAGGCTGCCTGGTTTATTCCCCTGCCCAAGCTGCCTTCGGCCAAGGAGACTGCTGAGCTCCTCATGAACCATGTCTTCCGGATATTTGGAATTCCCCTGGACGTTGTCTCCGACCGAGGTCCCCACTCGTCCCGGTTTTGGGGGCCTTCTGCAGGCTTATTGGGGCCACAGCCAGCCTATCGCCTGGGTTCCATCCAGAGTCTAATGGCCAAACGGAACGGATTAATCAGGATCTGGAGACCACCTTGCGGTGTATGGCGGCCAGTAATCCCACGCCTTGGGCCACCTATATCATTTGGGCTGAATATGCCCACAACACCCTCCAGTCCTCAGCCACCGGATTGTCCCCTTCGAATGCCAGTTCGGATACACCCTCCATTATTTCCAGAGGAAGAGGCGCAAGTTGGTGTTCCCTCGGCCCAGCGCTTTGTCCAACGCTGTAGGCGGACCTGGAAGAAGGCCAGGCGTACCCTCCTTCGGACCTCCCAAAGATACCAAAGTCAGGCTAACCGCCGCCGGACGGCCCCTAGTTTCGAGCTGGTCAGAGAGTTTGGTTGGCCACTAAGAACCTGCCCTCGCGGGTCGAATCCAAGAAGCTTTCCCAGAAATACATCGGCCCTTTTCGCATAGCAAGGAAAGTTAACCCGGTTTCTTATCGGTTGGTTCTCCCTCGCTCCCTTAGAATTAACCCCACTTTCCATGTTTCATTACTAAAACCTGTCTTGTCTTCTCCCTTTGCCCCCACGCAGACCCCTCCACCTCCCAGGATCATTGACGGCCAGCCAGCCTACACAGTGCGCCGGATACTGGACTCTCGGAGGGTCCAGAACTCTCTGCAGTATCTGGTGGACTGGGAGGGCTACGGGCCAGAGGAGCGCTCCTGGGTTCCAGCCAAGGACATCCTGGACCCAGGTTTGATCCGAGAGTTTCGCACCCTGAGGCCAGGGTGTTCTGGAAGGAACGTCAGGAGTCGTTCCTAGAGGAGGGGGTCCTGTCAGCATCCTGCCCCCTGTTTGTCTCCGGGCCTCTAGAAGTCACCTGTGTTTCCCTCTGCCTTAGCTCTTCCTCGTGTGTCCTTATTAGTGTTATCCAGGTCACCTGTGCCTTGTTTCCCCCTAGAGTATTTTAGCTGTGTTTTTCCCCTTGTTCCTCACTTGGTTTTTGAGTCTTGGCTATGTGTCTCCTGCTGTGTCCCACAGTCTTTCCAAGTGATCTAAGCTATCCCAAGTAAGCCTTCTAAGTTATTTTTATTTTGTTTTTCTCCCCTCGTGGAGTTGTTTTATTTTTCCTCCTGTTTTGTTTACTTTGTCCCCGTTAGTATACCTCTTTCTGAGAAGAACTTTTGTTGGACTATTTTTGACTTGCAAAGAAACCTTTCTTTAAATTAAATCTACTTTGCCTGGAGTATTGCCTTGAGTGTTTCGTTTGGGTCCAACTATACCTCCTCTGTGGCTAAGGGGGTAGAACACCCAACTCTCCACTTCTGAGACCTGAGTTCGAGCCCAGCCTGTGACAAACACAATGTCAAATACAGGTAGCCTAGTCAAATAATTAAGATCCAATCACATTAACTGTTACTCTATAGCAGGAATTCCACTAACTGTCTGTATGTAGCCAAATGTAGCTGCTGCTCATTCCGTTTGCTTGAAAATTGATAAATGGTTCAAAAAAGTAAGGCCCGCATCCATAGAGACACATACTCTCTACTACCAGCAGTACTACACCTGCACCTGTTGACGACACAAGTTGTTCTGCTTCCACGAGCACATCCAATGCCAGCATCATTAATTCTATATTTGTTGGTGGCCCAGCTAGCATGGACACTGACAGTTGTGAATCTGATGCAGCCGAAGAGCTACTGCCCCCTTACCCGGGAAAGCACCGAACAACAGACAGCGACGTTGGACCATCAAAAAGGTGCACATTTTATGAGGACTACATTGATTTGGGGTTCACTTATATTGTGAGTAGTGCCTTTCCTCAGCCACAGTGTGTTATATGTGCAAAAGTACTATCTCACAACTCTATGAAACCTTCACTCCTGCGCAGACATTTAGTAACAAAACATGCCAATTAGAAAAATAAGGCATGGGAGTTTTTCTTGCGAAAATTAATACGACTTTCGAGTAGTAAGACATGTATAAAAGCAACAGATACCATTAATAAACACTGATGCCCTTTGCAACCACGTACCTATGTGAGAGTGGATTCTCAGCCCTCACTAGCATGAAAACTAAATACAGGCACAGACTGTGTGTGGAGAATGATTTAAGACTGAGACTCTCTCCAATACAACCCAACATTGCAGAGTTATGTGCATCCTTTCAAGCACACCCTTCTCATTAACCTGAGGTGAGTTATTCTCAATTTCCGATGAATAAATACAGTTTTATATGTAAGATGGCTAAATAAAGAGCAAAATGATTGATTATTAATATATTATTATTTGTGACCTGGTCCTATAAGAGCTCTTTGTTACTTCCCACGAGCCGAGTTGTGACAAAAACTCACACTCATTCTTATGTTTAATAAATGTATCGTATAGTGTGTGTGTGTGGCAGGCTTACAATGATGGCAAAAAACAACATTTGAGTGTGCGATGACCCTGGTGCTAGAGGGGGTATGCAGCTGGAGGTTAAATGTTTGAAGGGGTACGGGACTATATCAAGTTTGGGAGCCATTACACTAGTGCAACACTGGTGCTACAGTGGAAAAGCAACAACAGATCATGGATTGTGGGTGTTAGTGGCTGATGTAAGCCCCATAACCTCTCTCTCATTCCCTCACTCACTCTCTCTCTCTCTCACACACACACACACACACACACACACACACACACACACACACACGCGCACACACACGCACACAAACACGCACACATAGAGCAAACCTGTGTGTGAGAGAATAAGATGTGTGTGTTACTAGCTGGGACCAGAGATATAGTGGGAGAAGGGAGGAGGAGGGGAAGAGGAGGAGCTGGGGAGTTCAGGTTCAGGAGGAGAGGGTGGAGAGGGAGGAGAGGGAGGAGAGGAAGGAGAGGGCAAATGTTCAAATGGCTCAGAGATGTGGGTTCGGTTGATTGGATCATGGTGTTTTAACATCAGAGATGTGGGTTTGGATAGATGGATCAAGGTGTTTTAACATCAGAGATGTGGGTTTGGATAAATGGATAATGTTGTTTTTAACATCAGAGATGTGGGTTTGGATAGATAGATAGATCAAGGTGTGTTTAACATCAGAGATGTGGGTTTGGATAGATGGATCAAGGTGTGTTTAACATCAGAGATGTGGGTTTGGATAAATGGATAATGTTGTTTTTAACATTAGAGTTGTGGGTTTGATTCCCACAAGTGGTACATTGCTTTCTATACAAGAATCTGCTAAATGACCAGATGATTAAGTTAGGAGAAGAGAAGAGATGAGAGGAGAGGTGGAGGAGGAGAGAGGAGGAGTAAAGAGGTACAGAGACTAGTGTAGCCACAGTAAGTCTAATCTGATGGTTATTAGACACTAGGGAGGAATAACACACAGAACAGTCACTGGGGAAGCAACATAAATACTGTACCTTACAGAGAGGAGGGGAGGAGAGAGGGAGAGAGGGGGAGACAGATATAACGGAAGTGAGAGGGGGAAGTAAGAGACAGAGGGGGCAGCTATAACGGAAGTGAGAGGGAAGTAAGAGACAGAGGGGAGAGGGGGAGACAGGTATAACAGAAGTGAGAGGGGGAAGTAAGAGACAGAGGGGGCAGCTATAACGGAAGTGAGAGGGAAGTAAGAGACAGAGGGGGAGAGGGGGAGACAGGTATAACAGAAGTGAGAGGGGGAAGTAAGAGACAGAGGGAGAGAGGGGGAGACAGGTATAACGGAAGTGAGAGGGGGAAGTAAGAGACAGAGGGAGAGAGGGGAGACAGGTATAACAGGAAGTGAGAGGGGAAGTAAGAGACAGAGGGAGAGAGGGGAGACAGGTATAACGGAAGTGAGAGGGAAGTAAGAGACAGAGGGAGAGAGGGGGTAGAAGACGGTAGGTTATCTGTGACTCAACATGGATGCTATCAACCTCATGCTGTGACACACATGCTCACACTTACACACACACACACACACACACACTCGCATGCACTCTCCCACTACCATCCCAATGTCAAGGCTATATGTGTGTGTATAGGACACAGTGACAGGTGAAGTGGGTGACAGCTGTGCGATCCCTCAGAATAGACATGTTCCATCACAGCACAGCCCTCCAAGATGGCCGCCCCTGAGGGGAAGTCAGGGCCTTCTGAGCAGATCTACTGGTCCGACAGGCGACATGTAGGAGTCCCAGGTATTTAAAAAGCATAGTTATTCTCAGCTAGATAGACATTAGGCCCAGTGTTTTGGGAGATCCCTGACTGGTGTTAACATTAGAATTGGTAAGGCAAGAGGGGGTGACACTCTGGTGTAGAGTCAGAGGTCAAAGCTAGTAGGAACACATAACACAGTCTCACCATGTGTGAATGGGAGAGAGACTATGCACAGGCCATTGAATAAAGAATGATGAATGCTACATAGAATGCTTTAGAACGCCATATACTGTAGAATGTTGCAAGTTATAAAAACAACATCTATAAAGAATGATAGGCTATGCTCTAATTCTACACTGTAGAATGCGATGAAACACTGAACATAAAATGCTACCGGATGCTATAAGGGTACATAATGGTGAATACAGAACACTACATACTGTAGAATGGTATACAGAATGATATACAGATATACAGGAAAACAATGTGTAATTGAAAATACTATGGAACATGTATACAATTAAGAATGTTGAATAGAATGACCAGTTATTGAGAACATAATCAACTGCTAGGTTTACACTTGATAAATCACTATACATAAATATTTCATAACTTAGTACCACACACACACACACAAACATACACACACATACAAACACACACACACACATACAAACACACGTTGTCCTTCTGTTACTCTCCCCTCCATTCTACTCCCTTGTTATTTTTCATCTCTATTTTGGGAGGGAATTAGAGCAGCTGGAAATGCTGAAAATATTGCAGGAATGTATGGTACACACACACACAGATTGAGTTGAGTGACTTTAATATTCACATGGAAAAGTCCACAGACCCACTCCAAAAGGCTTTCAAAGCCATCATCGACTCAGTGGGTTTTGTCCAACATGTCTCCGGACCTACTCAGTGCCACAGTCATACTCTGGACCTAGTTTTGTCCCGTGGAATAAATGTTGTGGATCTTAATGTTTTTCCTCATAATCCTGGACTATCGGACCACCATTTTATTACGTTTGCAATCGCAACAAATAATCTGCTCAGACCCCAACCAAGGATCATCAAAAGTCGTGCTATAAATTCTCGGACAACCCAAAGATTCCTAGATGCCCTTCCAGACTCCAGATCGTCTGTTGAATCTGACAATTTATCTTGGTGGTTGTACAGTCATCTCAAATAAAACTGTGAAGGACCTCGGCATTACTCTGGATCCTGATCTCTGTTTTGACGAACATATCAAGACTGTTTCAATGACAGTTTTTTTCCATCTACATAACATTGCAAAAATAAGAAGCTTTCTGTCCAAATATGATGCAGAAAAATTTATCTCAACCTTTAAGTCTTAATTGAAGACTCATCTCTTCAATAGGTCCTATGATTGAGTGTAGTCTGGCCCAAGAGTGTGAAGGTGAACGGAAAGCCCTTGCTGTCTCTGCCTGGCCGGTTCCCCCTCTCCACTGGGTTCTCTGCCTCTAACCCTATTACAGGGGCTCAGTCACTGGCCTACTAGTGCTCTTTCATGCCGTCCCTAGGTTGTGCCGTGGCGGAGATCTTTGTTGGTGGTTGGAGATATCCCTGGAGTATTTCTCCTCTCTTATCCGGTGTCCTGTGTGAATTTAAGCATACTCTCTCTAATTATATCCCTTTTCTCTTTCTTTCTCTCTCTCTCTCTCTCTCTCTCTCTCTCTCTCTCTCTCTCTCGGAGAACCTGAGCATTAGGACCATTCCTCAGGACTACCTGGCCCAATGACTCCTTGCTGTCCCCAGTCCACCTAGCCGTGCTGCTGCTCCAGTTTCAACTGTTCTGTCTGCGGCTATGGAACCCAGACCTGTTCACCAGACATGCTACCTGTCCCAGACCTGCTGTTTTCAACTCTCTAGAGACAGCAGGAGCGGTAGAGATACTCTGAATGATCGGCTATGAAAAGCCAACTGACATTTACTCCTGAGGTGCTGACCTGTGGCACCCTCTACAACCACTGTCATTATTATTATTTGACCCTGCTGGTCATCTATGAACATTTTAAAATCTTGGCCATGTTCTGTTATAATCTCCACCCGGCACAGCCAGAAGAGGACTGGCCACCCCTCACAGCCTGGTTCCTCTCTAGGTTTCTTCCTAGGTTCTAGCCTTTCTAGGGAGTTTTCCTAACCACCGTGCTTTTACACCTGCATTGCTTGCAGTTTGGGGTTTTAGGCTGGGTTTCTGTACAGCACTCTGTGACATCAGCTGATGTAAGAAGGGCTTTATCAATAAATTTGAAATAAATTTGATTGATGTGCTGCATACATCAAACCCATACACACACACATAATAGTAAATACTTGCATACCACGGGAAATATAGTACACACACCCCAGCTGACATACACACCCCGCAGTCTGTTTGTTCTCTAGCCAGGTTGCCAGTCTGTTTGTTCTCTAGCCAGGTAGCCAGTCTGTTTAAGCACTAGCCTGGTAGCCAGTCTGTTTGTTCTCTAGCAAGGTAGCCAGTATGTTTAAGCACTAGCCTGGTAGACAGTCTGTTTGTTATCTAGCCTGGTAGCCAGTCTGTTTGTTCTCTAGCCAGGTAGCCAGTCTGTTTGTTCTCTAGCCTGGTAGCCAATCTGTTTGTTCTCTAGCCTGGTAGTCAGTCTGTTTGTTCTCTTGCCTGGTAGACAGTCTGTTTCTTATCTAGCCTGGTAGCCAGTCTGTTTGTTCTCTAGCCAGGTAGCCAGTCTGTTTAAGCACTAGCCTGGTAGACAGTCTTTTTAAGCGCTAGCCTGGTAGCCAGTCTGTTTAAGCACTAGCCTGGTAGACAGTCTGTTTGTTCTCTTGCCTGGTACCCAGTCTGTTTGTTCTCTAGCCTGGTAGCCAGTCGGTTTGTTCTCTAGCCAGGTAGCCAGTCTGTTTAAGCACTAGCCTGGTAGCCAGTCTGTTTAAGCTCAAGCCTGGTAGCCAATCTGTTTGTTATCTTGCCTGGTAGCCAGTCTGTTTGTTCTCTTGCCTGGTAGACAGTCTGTTTGTTATCTAGCCTGGTAGCCAGTCTGTTTGTTCTCTAGCCAGGTAGCCAGTCTGTTTAAGCACTAGCCTGGTAGCCAGTCTGTTTAAGCACTAGCCTGGTAGCCAGTCTGTTTGTTCTCTTGCCTGGTAGCCAATCTGTTTGTTCTCTGGCCTGGTAGCCTGTCTGTTTGTTCTCTAGCCTGGTAGCCAGTCTTTGTTCTCTAGCCAGGTAGCCAGTCTGTTTAAGCACTAGCCTGGCAGCCAGTCTGTTTGTTCTCTAGCCAGGTAGCCAGTATGTTTAAGCACTAGCTTGGTAGCCAGTTTGTTTAAGCTATAGCCTTGTAGCCAATCTATTTGTTCTCTTGCCTGGTAGCCCGTCTGTTTAACCTCTTGCCTGGTAGCCAGTCTGTTTGTTCTCTTGCCAGGTAGCCAGTATGTTTAAGCACTAGCCTGGTAGACAGTCTGATTGTTATCTTGCCTGGTAGCCAGTCTGTTTTTTCTCTAGCCTGGTAGCCAATCTGTTTGTTCTCTAGCCTGGTAGCCAGTCTGTTTGTTCTCTTGCCTGGTAGACAGTTTGTTTGTTATCTAGCCTGGTAGCCAGTCTGTTTGTTCTCTAGCCAGGTAGCCAGTCTTTTTAAGCGCTAGCCTGGTAGCCAGTCTGTTTGTTCTCTTGCCTGGTACCCAGTCTGTTTGTTCTCTAGCCTGGTAGCCAGTCTGTTTGTTCTCTTGCCAGGTAGCCGGTCTGTTTAAGCTCAAGCCTGGTAGCCAGTCTGTTTAAGCTCTAGCCTGGTAGCCAGTCTGTTTGTTCTCTAGCCTGGTAGCCAGTCTGTTTGTTCTCTAGCCTGGTAGCCAGTCTGGTTGTTCTCTAGCCTGGTAACCAGTCTGTTTGTTCTCTTGCCTGGTAGCCAATCTGTTTGTTCTCTGGCCTGGTAGCCTGTCTGTTTGTTATCTAGCCTGTTAGCCAGTCTTTGTTCTCTAGCCAGGTAGCCAGTCTTATTAAGCACTAGCCTGGTAGCCAGTCTGTTTGTTCTCTAGCCTGGTAGCTAGTCTGTTTGTTATCTAGCCTGGTAGCCAGTCTGTTTGTTCTTTTGCCTGGTAGCCAGTCTTTTTATTCTCTAGCCAGGTAGCCCGTCTGTTTGTTCTCTAGCCAGGTAGCCCGTCTGTTTAAGCACTAGCCTGGTAGCCAGTCTTTTTATTCTCTAGCCAGGTAGTCCGTCTGTTTGTTCTCTAGCCAGGTAGCCCGTCTGTTTAAGCACTAGCCTGGTAGCCAGTCTGTTTGTTCTCTAGCCAGGTAGCCCGTCTGTTTAAGCACTAGCCTGGTAGCCAGTCTGTTTGTTCTCTAGCCAGGTAGCCCGTCTGTTTAAGCACTAGCCTGGTAGCCAGTCTGTTTGTTCTCTAGCCAGGTAGCCAGTCTTTTTAAGCGCTAGCCTGGTAGCCAGTCTGTTTGTTCTCTTGCCTGGTATCCAGTCTGTTTGTTCTCTAGCCAGGTAGCCAGTCTGTTTGTTCTCTTGCCAGGTAGCCGGTCTGTTTAAGCTCAAGCCTGGTAGCCAGTCTGTTTAAGCTCTAGCCTGGTAGCCAGTCTGTTTGTTCTCTAGCCTGGTAGCCAGTCTTTGTTCTCTAGCCAGGTAGCCCGTCTGTTTAAGCACTAGCCTGGTAGCCAGTCTGGTTGTTCTCTAGCCAGGTAGCCCGTCTGTTTAAGCACTAGCCTGTTAGCCAGTCTTTGTTCTCTAGCCAGGTAGCCCGTCTGTTTAAGCACTAGCCTGGTAGCCAGTCTGTTTGTTCTCTAGCCAGGTAGGCAGTCTTGTTAAGCACTAGCCTGGTAGCCAGTCTGTTTGTTCTCTAGCCTGGTAGCTAGTCTGTTTGTTATCTAGCCTTGTAGCCAATCTATTTGTTATCTTGCCTGGTAGCCCGTCTGTTTAAGCACTAGCCTGGTAGCCAGTCTGTTTGTTCTCTAGCCAGGTAGCCCGTCTGTTTAAGCACTAGCCTGGTAGCCAGTCTGTTTGTTCTCTAGCCAGGTAGCCTGTCTGTTTGTTCTATAGCCTGGTAGCCAGTCTGTTTAAGCACTAGCCTGGTAGCCAGTCTGTTCGTTCTCTAGCCTGGTAGCCAGTCTGTTTGTTCTCTAGCCTGGTAACCAGTCTGTTTGTTCTCTTGCCTGGTAGCCAATCTGTTTGTTCTCTGGCCTGGTAGCCTGTCTGTTTGTTATCTAGCCTGTTAGCCAGTCTTTGTTCTCTAGCCAGGTAGCCAGTCTTTTTAAGCACTAGCCTGGTAGCCAGTCTGTTTGTTCTCTAGCCTGGTAGCCAGTCTGTTTGTTCTCTTGCCAGGTGGCCGGTCTGTTTAAGCTCAAGCCTGGTAGCCAGTCTGTTTAAGCTCTAGCCTGGTAGCCAGTCTGTTTGTTCTCTAGCCTGGTAGCCAGTCTTTGTTCTCTAGCCAGGTAGCCCGTCTGTTTAAGCACTAGCCTGGTAGCCAGTCTGTTTGTTCTCTAGCCAGGTAGCCCGTCTGTTTAAGCACTAGCCTGTTAGCCAGTCTTTGTTCTCTAGCCAGGTAGCCCGTCTGTTTAAGCACTAGCCTGGTAGCCAGTCTGTTTGTTCTCTAGCCAGGTAGCCCGTCTGTTTAAGCACTAGCCTGGTAGCCAATCTGTTTGTTCTATAGCCTGGTAGCCAATCTGTTTGTTCTATAGCCTGGTAGCCAGTCTGTTTGTTCTATAGCCTGGTAGCCAGTCTGTTTGTTCTATAGCCTGGTAGCCAGTCTGTTTGTTCTCTAGCCAGGTAGCCAGTCTGTTTGTTCTCTAGCCTGGTAGCCAGTCTTTTTATTCTCTAGCCAGGTAGCCCGTCTGTTTGTTCTCTAGCCAGGTAGCCCGTCTGTTTAAGCACTAGCCTGGTAGCCAGTCTGTTTGTTCTCTAGCCAGGTAGCCCGTCTGTTTAAGCACTAGCCTGGTAGCCAGTCTGTTTGTTCTCTAGCCAGGTAGCCCGTCTGTTTAAGCACTAGCCTGGTAGCCAGTCTGTTTGTTCTCTAGCCAGGTAGCCAGTCTTTTTAAGCGCTAGCCTGATAGCCAGTCTGTTTGTTCTCTTGCCTGGTATCCAGTCTGTTTGTTCTCTAGCCTGGTAGCCAGTCTGTTTGTTCTCTTGCCAGGTAGCCGGTCTGTTTAAGCTCAAGCCTGGTAGCCAGTCTGTTTAAGCTCTAGCCTGGTAGCCAGTCTGTTTGTTCTCTAGCCTGGTAGCCAGTCTTTTTGTTCTCTAGCCTGGTAGCCAGTCTGGTTGTTCTCTAGCCTGGTAACCAGTCTGTTTGTTCTCTTGCCTGGTAGCCAATCTGTTTGTTCTCTGGCCTGGTAGCCTGTCTGTTTGTTATCTAGCCTGTTAGCCAGTCTTTGTTCTCTAGCCAGGTAGCCAGTCTTTTTAAGCACTAGCCTGGTAGCCAGTCTGTTTGTTCTCTAGCCTGGTAGCTAGTCTGTTTGTTATCTAGCCTTGTAGCCAGTCTGTTTGTTCTCTAGCCTGGTAGCCAGTCTTTTTGTTCTTTTGCCTGGTAGCCAGTCTTTTTATTCTCTAGCCAGGTAGCCCGTCTGTTTGTTCTCTAGCCAGGTAGCCCGTCTGTTTAAGCACTAGCCTGGTAGCCAGTCTGTTTGTTCTCTAGCCATGTAGCCCGTCTGTTTAAGCACTAGCCTGGTAGCCAGTCTTTTTATTCTCTAGCCAGGTAGCCCGTCTGTTTGTTCTCTAGCCAGGTAGCCCGTCTGTTTAAGCACTAGCCTGGTAGCCAGTCTGTTTGTTCTCTAGCCAGGTAGCCTGTCTGTTTAAGCACTAGCCTGGTAGCCAGTCTGTTTGTTCTCTAGCCTGGTAGCCCCTCTGTTTAAGCACCAGCCTGGTAGCCAGTCTGTTTGTTCTCTAGCCAGGTAGCCAGTCTTTTTAAGCACTAGCCTGGTAGCCAGTCTGTTTGTTCTCTAGCCTGGTAGTTAGTCTGTTTGTTATCTAGCCTTGTAGCCAATCTATTTGTTATCTTGCCTGGTAGCCAGTCTGTTTAACCTCTTGCCTGGTAGCCAGTCTGTTTGTTCCCTAGCCAGGTAGCCAGTCTGTTTAAGCACTAGCCTGGTAGCCAGTCTGTTTGTTCTCTAGCCTGGTAGCCCCTCTGTTTAAGCACTAGCCTGGTAGCCAATCTGTTTGTTCTCTAGCCAGGTAGCCAGTCTTTTTAAGCACTAGCCTGGTAGCCAGTCTGTTTGTTCTCTAGCCTGGTAGTTAGTCTGTTTGTTATCTAGCCTTGTAGCCAATCTATTTGTTATCTTGCCTGGTAGCCAGTCTGTTTAACCTCTTGCCTGGTAGCCAGTCTGTTTGTTCCCTAGCCAGGTAGCCAGTCTGTTTAAGCACTAGCCTGGTAGCCAGTCTGTTTGTTCTCTAGCCTGGTAGCCCCTCTGTTTAAGCACTAGCCTGGTAGCCAGTCTGTTTGTTCTCTAGCCAGGTAGCCAGTCTTTTTAAGCACTAGCCTGGTAGCCAGTCTGTTTGTTCTCTAGCCTGGTAGTTAGTCTGTTTGTTATCTAGCCTTGTAGCCAATCTATTTGTTATCTTGCCTGGTAGCCAGTCTGTTTAACCTCTTGCCTGGTAGCCAGTCTGTTTGTTCCCTAGCCTGGTAGCCAGTCTGTTTGTTCTTTTGCCTGGTAGCCAGTCTGTTTATTCTCTAGCCAGGTAGCCCGTCTGTTTGTTCTCTAGCCAGGTAGCCCGTCTGTTTAAGCACTAGCCTGGTAGCCAGTCTGTTTGTTATCTAGCCAGGTAGCCCGTCTGTTTAAGCACTAGCCTGGTAGCCAGTCTGTTTGTTCTCTAGCCAGGTAGCCAATCTGTTTGTTCTATAGCCTGGTAGCCAGTCTGTTTGTTCTATAGCCTGGTAGCCAGTCGGTTTGTTCTCTAGCCTGGTAGCCAGTCGGTTTGTTCTCTTGCCAGGTAGCCAGTATGTTTAAGCACTAGCCTGGTAGACAGTCTGATTGTTATCTTGCCTGGTAGCCAGTCTGTTTTTTCTCTAGCCTGGTAGCCAATCTGTTTGTTCTCTAGCCTGGTAGCCAGTCTGTTTGTTCTCTTGCCTGGTAGACAGTTTGTTTGTTATCTAGCCTGGTAGCCAGTCTGTTTGTTCTCTAGCCAGGTAGCCAGTCTTTTTAAGCGCTAGCCTGGTAGCCAGTCTGTTTGTTCTCTTGCCTGGTACCCAGTCTGTTTGTTCTCTAGCCTGGTAGCCAGTCTGTTTGTTCTCTTGCCAGGTAGCCGGTCTGTTTAAGCTCAAGCCTGGTAGCCAGTCTGTTTAAGCTCTAGCCTGGTAGCCAGTCTGTTTGTTCTCTAGCCTGGTAGCCAGTCTGTTTGTTCTCTAGCCTGGTAGCCAGTCTGGTTGTTCTCTAGCCTGGTAACCAGTCTGTTTGTTCTCTTGCCTGGTAGCCAATCTGTTTGTTCTCTGGCCTGGTAGCCTGTCTGTTTGTTATCTAGCCTGTTAGCCAGTCTTTGTTCTCTAGCCAGGTAGCCAGTCTTATTAAGCACTAGCCTGGTAGCCAGTCTGTTTGTTCTCTAGCCTGGTAGCTAGTCTGTTTGTTATCTAGCCTGGTAGCCAGTCTGTTTGTTCTTTTGCCTGGTAGCCAGTCTTTTTATTCTCTAGCCAGGTAGCCCGTCTGTTTGTTCTCTAGCCAGGTAGCCCGTCTGTTTAAGCACTAGCCTGGTAGCCAGTCTTTTTATTCTCTAGCCAGGTAGTCCGTCTGTTTGTTCTCTAGCCAGGTAGCCCGTCTGTTTAAGCACTAGCCTGGTAGCCAGTCTGTTTGTTCTCTAGCCAGGTAGCCCGTCTGTTTAAGCACTAGCCTGGTAGCCAGTCTGTTTGTTCTCTAGCCAGGTAGCCCGTCTGTTTAAGCACCAGCCTGGTAGCCAGTCTGTTTGTTCTCTAGCCAGGTAGCCAGTCTTTTAAGCGCCAGCCTGGTAGCCAGTCTGTTTGTTCTCTTGCCTGGTATCCAGTCTGTTTGTTCTCTAGCCAGGTAGCCAGTCTGTTTGTTCTCTTGCCAGGTAGCCGGTCTGTTTAAGCTCAAGCCTGGTAGCCAGTCTGTTTAAGCTCTAGCCTGGTAGCCAGTCTGTTTGTTCTCTAGCCTGGTAGCCAGTCTTTGTTCTCTAGCCAGGTAGCCCGCCTGTTTAAGCACCAGCCTGGTAGCCAGTCTGGTTGTTCTCAGCCAGGTAGCCCGTCTGTTTAAGCACTAGCCTGTTAGCCAGTCTTTGTTCTCTAGCCAGGTAGCCCGTCTGTTTAAGCACTAGCCTGGTAGCCAGTCTGTTTGTTCTCTAGCCAGGTAGGCAGTCTTGTTAAGCACTAGCCTGGTAGCCAGTCTGTTTGTTCTCTAGCCTGGTAGCTAGTCTGTTTGTTATCTAGCCTTGTAGCCAATCTATTTGTTATCTTGCCTGGTAGCCCGTCTGTTTAAGCACTAGCCTGGTAGCCAGTCTGTTTGTTCTCTAGCCAGGTAGCCCGTCTGTTTAAGCACTAGCCTGGTAGCCAGTCTGTTTGTTCTCTAGCCAGGTAGCCTGTCTGTTTGTTCTATAGCCTGGTAGCCAGTCTGTTTAAGCACTAGCCTGGTAGCCAGTCTGTTCGTTCTCTAGCCTGGTAGCCAGTCTGTTTGTTCTCTAGCCTGGTAACCAGTCTGTTTGTTCTCTTGCCTGGTAGCCAATCTGTTTGTTCTCTGGCCTGGTAGCCTGTCTGTTTGTTATCTAGCCTGTTAGCCAGTCTTTGTTCTCTAGCCAGGTAGCCAGTCTTTTTAAGCACTAGCCTGGTAGCCAGTCTGTTTGTTCTCTAGCCTGGTAGCCAGTCTGTTTGTTCTCTTGCCAGGTGGCCGGTCTGTTTAAGCTCAAGCCTGGTAGCCAGTCTGTTTAAGCTCTAGCCTGGTAGCCAGTCTGTTTGTTCTCTAGCCTGGTAGCCAGTCTTTGTTCTCTAGCCAGGTAGCCCGTCTGTTTAAGCACTAGCCTGGTAGCCAGTCTGTTTGTTCTCTAGCCAGGTAGCCCGTCTGTTTAAGCACTAGCCTGTTAGCCAGTCTTTGTTCTCTAGCCAGGTAGCCCGTCTGTTTAAGCACTAGCCTGGTAGCCAGTCTGTTTGTTCTCTAGCCAGGTAGCCCGCCTGTTTAACCACCAGCCTGGTAGCCAATCTGTTTGTTCTATAGCCTGGTAGCCAATCTGTTTGTTCTATAGCCTGGTAGCCAGTCTGTTTGTTCTATAGCCTGGTAGCCAGTCTGTTTGTTCTATAGCCTGGTAGCCAGTCTGTTTGTTCTCTAGCCAGGTAGCCAGTCTGTTTGTTCTCTAGCCTGGTAGCCAGTCTTTTTATTCTCTAGCCAGGTAGCCCGTCTGTTTGTTCTCTAGCCAGGTAGCCCGTCTGTTTAAGCACTAGCCTGGTAGCCAGTCTGTTTGTTCTCTAGCCAGGTAGCCCGTCTGTTTAAGCACTAGCCTGGTAGCCAGTCTGTTTGTTCTCTAGCCAGGTAGCCCGTCTGTTTAAGCACTAGCCTGGTAGCCAGTCTGTTTGTTCTCTAGCCAGGTAGCCAGTCTTTTTAAGCGCTAGCCTGATAGCCAGTCTGTTTGTTCTCTTGCCTGGTATCCAGTCTGTTTGTTCTCTAGCCTGGTAGCCAGTCTGTTTGTTCTCTTGCCAGGTAGCCGGTCTGTTTAAGCTCAAGCCTGGTAGCCAGTCTGTTTAAGCTCTAGCCTGGTAGCCAGTCTGTTTGTTCTCTAGCCTGGTAGCCAGTCTTTTTGTTCTCTAGCCTGGTAGCCAGTCTGGTTGTTCTCTAGCCTGGTAACCAGTCTGTTTGTTCTCTTGCCTGGTAGCCAATCTGTTTGTTCTCTGGCCTGGTAGCCTGTCTGTTTGTTATCTAGCCTGTTAGCCAGTCTTTGTTCTCTAGCCAGGTAGCCAGTCTTTTTAAGCACTAGCCTGGTAGCCAGTCTGTTTGTTCTCTAGCCTGGTAGCTAGTCTGTTTGTTATCTAGCCTTGTAGCCAGTCTGTTTGTTCTCTAGCCTGGTAGCCAGTCTTTTTGTTCTTTTGCCTGGTAGCCAGTCTTTTTATTCTCTAGCCAGGTAGCCCGTCTGTTTGTTCTCTAGCCAGGTAGCCCGTCTGTTTAAGCACTAGCCTGGTAGCCAGTCTGTTTGTTCTCTAGCCATGTAGCCCGTCTGTTTAAGCACTAGCCTGGTAGCCAGTCTTTTTATTCTCTAGCCAGGTAGCCCGTCTGTTTGTTCTCTAGCCAGGTAGCCCGTCTGTTTAAGCACTAGCCTGGTAGCCAGTCTGTTTGTTCTCTAGCCAGGTAGCCTGTCTGTTTAAGCACTAGCCTGGTAGCCAGTCTGTTTGTTCTCTAGCCTGGTAGCCCCTCTGTTTAAGCACTAGCCTGGTAGCCAGTCTGTTTGTTCTCTAGCCAGGTAGCCAGTCTTTTTAAGCACTAGCCTGGTAGCCAGTCTGTTTGTTCTCTAGCCTGGTAGTTAGTCTGTTTGTTATCTAGCCTTGTAGCCAATCTATTTGTTATCTTGCCTGGTAGCCAGTCTGTTTAACCTCTTGCCTGGTAGCCAGTCTGTTTGTTCCCTAGCCAGGTAGCCAGTCTGTTTAAGCACTAGCCTGGTAGCCAGTCTGTTTGTTCTCTAGCCTGGTAGCCCCTCTGTTTAAGCACTAGCCTGGTAGCCAATCTGTTTGTTCTCTAGCCAGGTAGCCAGTCTTTTTAAGCACTAGCCTGGTAGCCAGTCTGTTTGTTCTCTAGCCTGGTAGTTAGTCTGTTTGTTATCTAGCCTTGTAGCCAATCTATTTGTTATCTTGCCTGGTAGCCAGTCTGTTTAACCTCTTGCCTGGTAGCCAGTCTGTTTGTTCCCTAGCCAGGTAGCCAGTCTGTTTAAGCACTAGCCTGGTAGCCAGTCTGTTTGTTCTCTAGCCTGGTAGCCCCTCTGTTTAAGCACTAGCCTGGTAGCCAGTCTGTTTGTTCTCTAGCCAGGTAGCCAGTCTTTTTAAGCACTAGCCTGGTAGCCAGTCTGTTTGTTCTCTAGCCTGGTAGTTAGTCTGTTTGTTATCTAGCCTTGTAGCCAATCTATTTGTTATCTTGCCTGGTAGCCAGTCTGTTTAACCTCTTGCCTGGTAGCCAGTCTGTTTGTTCCCTAGCCTGGTAGCCAGTCTGTTTGTTCTTTTGCCTGGTAGCCAGTCTGTTTATTCTCTAGCCAGGTAGCCCGTCTGTTTGTTCTCTAGCCAGGTAGCCCGTCTGTTTAAGCACTAGCCTGGTAGCCAGTCTGTTTGTTATCTAGCCAGGTAGCCCGTCTGTTTAAGCACTAGCCTGGTAGCCAGTCTGTTTGTTCTCTAGCCAGGTAGCCAATCTGTTTGTTCTATAGCCTGGTAGCCAGTCTGTTTGTTCTATAGCCTGGTAGCCAGTCGGTTTGTTCTCTAGCCTGGTAGCCAGTCGGTTTGTTCTCTAGCCAGGTAGCCAATCTGTTTGTTCTATAGCCTGGTAGCCAGTCTGTTTGTTCTATAGCCTGGTAGCCAGTCTGTTTGTTCTCTAGCCTGGTAGCCAGTCTGTTTGTTCTATAGCCTGGTAGCCAGTCTGTTGAAGCTCTAGCCTGGTAGCCAGTCTGTTTGTTCTCTAGCCTGGTAGCCAGTCTGTTTGTTCTCTAGCCAGGTAGCCAGTCTGTTTAAGCTCAATAGTCGTTACCATGCCAAACATGAAAACACAATGTAATAGTGTCTCCTGCACTCGAACCCTGTTAGGACCAATACTCATCCATCAACTAACGCTTGGGTTTGTCTGATGACACACACGCACAGATGCCCGCACACACACACATGCTCAATGCCGTCCGCTCTGATAACGATTCACAAGATGCTTCGTTACTACAAATCCCTATTATGTTTATGAAATTAGAATTTACTTCTTAAACAACAGCATCTGACACACAATGGCGTCCATGCTGATCCATGTCTGAGTTGTGACACACAATGGTGTCTGATTCATAGAAGAGAAGACTTGTCTGGTGCTGGGATAAGAACCTAAATCAGCCTTTTCATTGTCGCCTCCCCTTTTTCTCTCTCTTTCTACAGCCTTTTATTTGTCTCTCTCTTCCTCCATCCTCACTCCCGATCACACTCCCCCGGTTTACCACTGGAAGAACAGAGGAGCAGAGAGATGGGTGGGAGCATGAAGAGGGGAGACAGCTTCCTTCAGGCTATTAAAAAGAGGATAAAGAAAGAGATTCAAACCAAGAATATCAAGAAGAAAGAGGAAAGCAAGAAAGCGAGACAGGAGTCATGGTGGAGAAAGATGTAGAGAGAGAGAGATGTAAGAGAGAGTTAGCAGGGAGAGAGAGAGGTAGCAGAGAGAGAGGTAGAGAGAGAGGTAGCAGGGAGAGAGGTAGAGAGAGAGAGGTAGCAGGGAGCGAGTTAGAGAGAGAGGTAGAGAGAGAGAGAGAGAGAGAGAGAGAGAGAGAGAGAGAGAGAGAGAGAGAGAGGTAGCAGAGAGAGAGGTAGCAGGGAGCGAGTTAGAGGGAGAGGTAGAGAGAGAGAGGTAGCAGGGAGCGAGTTAGAGAGAGAGGTAGAGAGAGAGAGAGAGAGAGGGGTAGCAGAGAGAAAGAAGGAAAAGGAGGAAAGTATCAGGAGGTGAATAGAGGTGCGCTGAGGGAAAGATTTCCCCTGAGATTATGACGCACAACACACACAAAACATCAGACACAAGTCAACACATACACACACTGACATCACCAAACTGATATCCAGGAATATGACTACTGACTACTGTAGCCATCAACTGACTCCTCGGAGCAAATACCCCACACACCCCTCTGCCCCATCCTTCATCTTTGCTGTGCTAGGAAGGAAGGAAGGACAGAAGACGAAGTATTGGAACATGGCCAGTGCTTGCAAAAGGACAACGTGCTCCAGTTCTCCCACAGGGGCATGCACACACACGTACAAACACACACGCACGGTACCAAACACACACAGCCAGAGGCCAGTCCAGCTAGCCTTATTACACTCACCATTACCCAGACAGATGGGATATCAGTAACCTCTCACTGCTGCTACTGCTGCTGCTACTTCTACTGCTGCTACTGCTGCTACTTCTACTGCTGCTGCTGCTACTACTGCTGCTGCTACTGCTGCTACTGCTGCTGCTACTTCTACTGCTGCTACTTCTACTGCTGCTACTGCTGCTACCACTGCCTGCTAATTCCACCGATGCCACCGCTGCTACCACTGCTGCTACTTCACTGATGCAACTGCTGCGCTACCGCAACCCACTTTACCGCTGCACTACCACTGCTGCCGCTGCTGCCACTTCACCGCCGCCTACCGCTGCTACCACTTCACTGATGCCACCGCACCCACCGCTGCCTACTTCACCGCCGCCACCGCTACTCTACCGCCTGCCACCGCCTGCTACTTCTACCACTACCACCACCGCTGCCACACCACTGCTGCCACCGCTGCTGCCGCTACTTCACCGCCTGCCACTTCACTGCCACTTCACCGCTGCCACCGCCTGCTACTTACTACTACTGCTGCTACTACTACTGCTGCTGCTGCTACTTCTACTGCTGCTACTTCTACTGCTGCTACTACTATTGCTGCTACTGCTGCTGCTGCTACTAACCCCTCCCCTTTGGCTCACCTTGTTGTAAACGCCCCAGGACAGCTCTGTCTCGATCACCATGACGACGATGCCAAACATTCCGAAGATGAGTGCGTAGTCGCTCAGCCTCTTCCTCTTTTCGAACAGCGCCCTCCGGTGGCCCAGTTTATAACCAATGTTCTGGTTCTTACGTTTAGAACTAGAAGCCTTGGAGCAGCTCCCCCTCGGCCCTACAGCCCCAACACCTCCTACACCTCCCTGCCTGCTGCCCCCTACCCCCCCTCCTGTGCCCCCTGCACTACTTAAACCTCCCCTGCTCCCCGCCAAGGCGTGGTTCTGATGGTATATTGACATCTGATTGGAGGATGAGTCTGTGATATCATAACCCCTCGCGTACGGCGAGTCCTCTTTTGATGAGATCACTATCTCTGGAGGATTCTGGGTTGGTTGATTGGAGGATGGCAAGAATGAGGAAGTGGGTGGAGCCTCTCTGTCCCGATCCCGCCCTCCAATGGCAGTTGTGCCGGTAACAGGTGCTGCCCCGCCCTCTTTGGTGTCGCTGCCGCTGTCTGATTCGATGAGGTTGCGTCTGGAGGCGCTGAGGCGACTGAGAGGTTTCATCACGCCGCCTGTGTATTTACAGGAGCTCATGGCGATCTCCGTGAAAGGGTTGCTGTCTCTCCGATGGACCAGCGGGCTGGCCTGGCGGTGCTTACATCCCCCTCTCTCTATCCCTGTCCCTCTCTCTATCCCTGTCCCTCTCTCTCTCCATGGAAGGGGAGTGTGAGGAGTAGAAGAGGGAGTTGTAGACTGGGGAGTTGTCTCCACTCAGGCTGTGCTGGGAACCCAGGCACGAGGACAGAGGGGTGCTGGTAGGGTGAAGGGCATTGGGGAGGGGGGGCAGGGGTTGACCCCCCACTGAGGACAGAGGCAGTTTGGGGAGGGAGGCCTGGGGCATGTTAGGTGTGGTGGGGGACCCATTCAGCCGGTCCAGGCTGGATCCCCCCCTGTGGTTGGAGTGGTTTGATCCCGGGGTAGTTGCCAGTCATGGAGGAGTGTGAGATTCCACTCACAGGGAGGGGGTACCGCGGGTCCTCGTCCTCACTGCCTCCCAGGAGAGTCAAGCTCAGAGAGGGAGGGGACTCCATGGTGGGGGCCTGAGGGCGACAGACCACTCTTCTACCTAACGGAGAGACAGAGGGAGGAAAAGGAGAGAGAAAAATGGAAAGAGAAGTACAGAAGAGAAATTAGAATTAGAAGAGAGATGGGGTTTAATTATGAGTGCAATGGAGAGAGGGAGGAAGAGAGAGATGGAGGAAGGGAGGCGTGGAAGAGAGGGAGCACATGATGGATGAGAAGTTGAAATTAGTAGTGTGGGGGTGGGGGGTAAAGGACGAGAAGAGAGAGGGATGGAGTGGTTAAGGGAGGGGAGTAACGAGGGATATGAGAATGTTTGATAGAGAACCGATCAGCTTCGGAGAGAATATTGACTTCCCCATTGCACTGAGTCAACTGTCCCTGTCATCCTCACATCTCACCCCTCTCTTTCTCTCTCTCTCTTTCTCCCACCACCTTCCACCAATCTCTGTCATACAAATGTAATCTGTTCTACATTCAGATAGGATAGACTATAGCAAATTATTTGGATGTATAAAAGGCAAATCCGATCATTAGTCTTTCACAAATTATTATTTTCAAAGTGTTTACTTTATTGAGCGCACAGTTGAATACTGGTCCCCTAGAATGCATGCTTCAGCCAAATCTGTGTTTATATGTATGCTATGGCAAGGATCTTTCAATTCACTTTTATTCATTCTTAAACTACCTTCCTAAAATCTCACACCCAAACACCATGCATTATTTTTCTTTCTCTCCCCAAACCTCCCCTCTCTCTCTTCCTCCTCCTACCTTCTCTTCCCCTTCTCTGTCCCCTAGGTTAGTCGTGTTGAATCACTGGCTGGATGAAAATAGACCCCCACACTTTTTATTTTTCATGTTGTCACGGCCATTCCATCATCTTTTGCTTCCCTTCTTCTAGGTGCTAGACCAGCGACAGGTTCTCACAGGAGACAGAGCGCCTTGATTTCTCCCAAATAATTCACTGGTTCTCTTCCTTCCCTCTGAGCTGGATGATTCCTTCCTTCAATTCGCCGTTGTAAAATCAATCAGTCTTTATCTTGGTCAGTCCAGGGATCAATTAATTGATATCACGCATATCGATTATTTCCAATTTCCTTAAAAATGAAAGAACTGAATAATCCTTCATGATTATATTATGAACCTACTGTTGATATGAACATCTCCGTCGGCATTCTCACCATATAAAAGAACTGAATCGCTAGACTACTCGACATCTACATGTAAACATGCTATGCCAAACGGAGAAAGGTAGCCTATAAATGACAAATATGATTTACTATGCAACTCTTCCTTTACCTCACTCACTCATTCTATCGCTCACACTATCTCTCCGAATACGTCTCTCTCAACTTCACTCTCTCTCGCTTGCTCTCGCTCTCTGCCTCCCCTCCCTGTAATTCTCATTGGACAGTCACTGGGTAATTATGAAGACAAGAAAAACTACAAATACATTTTTATCAATCCATCCAGACGTTCTTTCCCGTTGAACCCTATAATAACAACCCGAATAGAAATTATATATCGCTATTATGGATCATGATCACATAGGCTAATATAACTACTAGCTTATGTAATGCAACTGTTACATTTGCTCACCGTTCTCCGGGAAACTGTGTCATATAGCCTACATCCTCTCTGACAGCGTGCGTAATTCATTCGTTCTTGGGAGTAGCCTACACACAACTTTGCATTTATTATTCAGCAGCTCGTGAGCATGGGTGAACAGTTTTTTTTTAACAAAAATAAATTCTTATTTTCTAATATTTTATTTTACTTTTTATTTAAAAAATTACAATAAACAAAAACATACACAGACAAAAACAATAGACAAGTCTTATTTTGACGGGCAGATTTAGACAGCTACAGGTGAAAACCAATAGGCTTTTCGACCTTTAGGCTAATGTCAACAAACGCTGTCAAATTAAGATAGGCCTAATTGAATCCTGGAAAACGGGTCATTGCTCGACAACAATTCATAGTTCACTAGTAAACAAAGACAACAAAGAGAGAGCTCAATAGTCAAGAGAGTGGGAGATATAGAGCTTCTGCTAAGTGGGCGGGCGGATGAGGCCGCCGGCCGCCTCCGGTAAGTTTCCTGCGGTCTCTGATTGTGGTCACTTAAGGCAACTGGAGTCTACCTTCTCGTGGGGTAAATTGTCCGTGGTCAGTCCGATATAAGACGTCGCAATCACGATGAGGGAAATGAAGGTGCTGAGTTTGCAGAGCGACATAGGAGACTTAGAGACGCGTAATAATAGGCCTATTCCCAAACAGAGTTTGACCGAGGAGCGGCTGTTAGCCCACCTATCTGATAGCCAGTGGTGGAAAAAGTACCCAATCGTCATACTTGAGGTAAAGTAAAGAAACATTCATAGAAAATGACTCAAGTAAAAGTGAAAGTCACCCAGTAAAAAGCTACTTGAGTAAAAGTCTAAAAGTATTCGTTTTTAAATATACTTAAGTAGTTTAAAAAGTAAATGCAATTGCTAAAATATACAAAAAGTAAAAGTACAAATAATTTCAAATTCTTTATATTAAGCAAACCAGGCAGCACAATTTACTTTTTTTATTTACTGATAGCCAGCAGCCCACTCCAACACTCAGACATCATTTACAAATGGAGCATTTGTGTTTAGTGAGTCCGCCAGATGAGAGGCAGTAGGGATGACCAGGGATGTTCTCTTGATAAGTGCATAAATTGGACCCTTTTCCTGTCCTGCTAAGCATTCAAAATGTAATAAGTACTTTTGGGTGTCAGGGTAAATGAATGGAGTAAAAGGTACATTATTCTCTTCAGGAATGTAGTAAAGTAAAAGTACAAAATATAAATAGTAAAGTACAGATGCCCCAAAAAACTACTTAAGTAGCTATAGTACTTCAAAGTATTTTTACTTCAATACTTTACACCACTGCCGATAGCCTACATCAAGAGTCATATTAAGCCTACATAGGCCTATAGTGCATGATGCTTATGATAGGGCTATAGCCCCCTAGCCTATAATCAGATTGCAGGACCATTTATATACAAAAAGATTTACCGCTAATATACATGTTACTAGATTGAGCCATGCCTATAGGCTGATAGGATAGTATAGCCATGGTGTTACAGCCTAGTTTTTCCTTCACATAGGCTACCTCAACCAGCCTTAGGAGTTTTGATGTCATAGCATATTATGTAAGTAATTATCTTATTTTCAACCATTAACCTATGATTATGCACAGTGTAGGGCTATACACACTCTCATGCATTTTCCATATTGTGCTTTTTCTTAATAGGCTATTAAGCCTAAGCGCTCTAACCGGATGAGGGGATAACGCGGTCGTGGAATTGTGTTGTGTAGGAGAAGATTATGAAATGTGACAGCACCTTTTCTCCCTGTAGCCTAATAATCTTCTTTGGGAATATTGCAGATAGTAAAGCGCATCATGTCGTCTGGGGTACGATTCCAACGGATTTCTAAACTATTACAGAACCTGCCATATGTCAACTCTCCTTCCCTGTATCACAGCCAGTGCCTCATCGTCAACCGACCGTAGTCATGGTAATGGAGACGATGGGGGCAAAACTTCCGGACCTTAACAGTGAACTAAACAGCCACGCTAATATTAAACGGCAGTTTGTAGACGGGCAGAGAGGTATGGAGAAAGATGTCACTGAATTCACAGCTTGGGAAAGAGAGAGAGAGAGAGAGAGGAGAGGGGAAGAGGAGGGAAAGTGCAGGACTGTGGAGCAAGGATGCTTTGGGGTCAGGGCGACACGTCACCACGGGAGAGTGGCGGGTCCAGCGATCGCCCGACCAAAATAAAAGCCTCGGGGAAAGGTTGAGGGTCACAGGGAGAGAGAGACATTCCAGGAAGAAGACAGTGACGTCAAGGGACGCCGCTGTCCATCCAACTTAACCAGACAGAGAGAGAGAGAGACAAACTAGACGGAGACAATCAGTGGACAGAGGGAGAGGGCAGGCCCAGAAGGAGAGGGCTGGCCCAGAGAGAGGTGGGGATTGGTTAGTGATCAAGAGAGAAATTAGGAAAGACAGAAAGATGGAGGGGGATACCTATGCCCCCCATAAAGGTTAGGGGTCTGCAAGAAAGATGGAGAGATTGGTGTAAAGACCTTGCAAAAAAGTGATTAGGGTGCTTTTGTATTGGAAAGGTTAAGCCACACCTCTGAAGCATATGTCAGATATGGTGTGAAACAGATGTGACAGAGGAATAATACAACAGATAGAGCAATAATGGTTGGAAAGGCAGTTGCTATGCCAACCCCACAGTATACAGATTCATACCCCCCCTGTCTATAAAAGCGTGTACAAAGCAACACAGTGTTGTTGTGTTCTAAGGACAGCAAATTACATACGGAACAGAGAAAGGGGGAGTTAGACAGAGAAGGGAGAGAGATCAGCCCATCCATGGATCCGATCGGCCATAAAACACACACACACATTCGTTCACTCTCCCTGTCTCTTTCATTCCTCCAATCTCTCCATCTCTCGTAGTCCCCTCAACCTTTACAAGCGTGATGAGAGGCACAAGTACCCCCCAAACACACACACAAGCACACAGTGTTGTTTGTGCAAGGCCCGTTCAAATGCATCTTCCCTTCTTTCCTTCCTTCTAACCTTGTCACAGGCATTAACAACTAACCCTGAATTATCATGTTCACGTTCCAGCGCCTTCCACTAAGTCGTCACCACGAACAAACAGTGGCACTGAGCAGATGGCCACAGATAAAATGTGAACTGATGAGCAAGTGAAGTATAGGACCTCCTCAATAAAGCACTAGACAGGGCCTCACTCCATCAGACAGTCAGTAATAGCTGAGCTCCACAGCTTCCATCATATCCTAATGGTTGTGATTGCATTAGTGGCCTGAGAGCTGTGTGGGCTCACCCAGGGCTTCATACTAATCACAGTATGCAGATGGATCCAGCCACAGCCACGCGCTCTGCTCTATGTCTGATAACTTAATCAAGTAGAACAGAAAGAGAGAGAGAGAGAGAGACTGAGAAAGAGACACTGAGACAGAGAGAGAAAGAGAGAGAGAGGGGGAAGAGAAGGAGACGGAGGAGAGAACAGAGACAGTGAAATGATAGAGAAAATATAAAGAGAGGGAGAGAGAGAAATATAGGAAGGGAAAATATTGTGAAGGATGAGAGTGAGAGTGGGAGAGAATGGAGGGAGAGAGCTCTCCGTAATGTGTTCCTGCTTTCCATCTAAGTGGAGGGCCAGCAGCGCAGAACATCTCGCCTTTTAATGAAAGGACACTACATACAACACACACACACGCACACTAAAGGCCCTTCCATTCTCATACTGCGTTTTGAGCTAGGTGTCATAGCGTCAGTGAACAGGGAGACACAGTCACAGCTATTTGACAGTATGTCAGTAGTGAATATAGTCCAATTCCCAATGATTTAATGAATAGTAGTCAAGTTCCAAAGGGTTTTGTATGCTGATAATGGGATTCATTGATACAGTGGCTATGCCAGTCATAGAAGTCTTCTCTATTCCAAACCTTGTCAACAGACTCATGCTGTCACGACTTCAGCCGAAGTCAGCTTCTCTCCTTGTTCGGGCGGGGTTCGGCGGTCGACGTTGCCGGCTTTCTAGCTATCGCCGCTCCATTTTTCATTGATACATTTGTTTTGTCTTGTTCCCTGCACACCTGGTTTTCATTTCCCAATCACACTGCATGTATTTCACAACACTCTGCTCTCCTGGGTGTGGAATTCTGTCAGGACGTGTGTGTACTGGAGCGAAGTCAGCTGCAGGAGAGCAGAGTGTTGTGAACAGGCGCACACTTTATTTAAACCGGAGGAACAAACAGATGAACGCAGCTGCGTTAAATACCTCCATACAAATGGTAAAAGGTGCAAACCAGTCACACAAAACACAGTGTAACAAAATAACCAACTTCGTGCAAACACACGGAAATAAACAAACTAGTATAGCGCGTCAAAACCAAAATGACACGTAACACAAAACAATTCCACACAAAGACATGATGGGGAACAAAGGAATAAATACATGCAGTGTGATTGGGAAATGAAAACCAGGTGTGCAGGGAATAAGACAGCTATGATGCAGCCTCACGCTGTGCTGCATGTTTCCAGTTTTAATTGTCACGTGGACAAGTACAGTGAAATGCCTTTCTCGCTTGCTCTTTCCCAACAATGACTAGTATTCAATATCAGTAGTACAAGTAGAACAAAAACACACGAGAAATATAAATAAGAACACGAGAAAGTAAGTAAGCGATAAACACTGAGTATACAAAACATTAAGAACACCTGCTCTTTCCATGACATAGACTGACCAGATGAATCCAGGTGAAAGCTAAGATCCCTTATTGATGCCACTTGTTAAATCCACTTCAATCAGTGTAGATGAAGGGGAGGAGACAGGTTAAAAAAATATTTTTAAGGCTTGAGACATGGATTGTGTATGTGTGCCATTCAGAGGGCAGGACAAAAGATTGAAGTGCCTTTGAACAGGGTATGGTAGTAGGTGTCAGGCGCACCGGTTTGTGTCAAGAACTGCAACGCTGCTGGGTTTTTCACGCTTAACAGTTTCCCGTATCAAGAATGGTCCACCACCCAGTGGACATCCAGCCAACTTGACACAACGGTGGGAAGCATTGGAGTCAACATGGGACAGCATCCCTGTGAAACGCTTTTCGACACCTGGTGGAGTCCATGCCCTGACGAATTGAGGTTGTTCTGAGGGCCAAAGGGCGATCCTAATGTTTGGTATACTCCCTGTAGAAGTGTGAGTGTGTGAGAGAGCGAATATAAGAAGGTGTGTGTATGCTGGGGAGGATCAACCTTTTGAAGTTGAGGTGCCAATGCCATGAGCTGTTGGGGATGTCACATCAGGAGAGTCAGTGTGTCTGTCACTAATGCTACTTGGAAGTGTTTGAGGAGTTCAGAGGCTAACTAGTATTTTGCAGTGTCAGCGTGAGACAGGAGGAGAGTGTGTGAGCGTACACGGGGGTGGAGTGTGTGTATATCTGAAAGGGTGTTACATATTCTTACTTAGTCAGCCTTCTGCAACCTTTCGGCTAAGTGACACTGACAGATTCTCTCCCATCTACAAACACACACACTCTCTCTCTCTCTTTCTCATCCTCCCATCTTTCCTACAAAGTGATCCCTCTCTCATGCTCTTCACCACTGTAGCCATGACTACCACACATACTTTTCTCCTCTCTTATTGTCCCTTATTCCCTTCTCTCATTTATTTCCATCTGAGTGCATTGATAAGCCATTCAGTCTGGACTAATATTTCACTGTATCCCCCCAGCTCTCTCCCGCTTCTCTCCCTCTCTCTCATTAGTCACTCCTTCCTCCCCTCTAAAGGTGACTGATTGGATTGGAGAGACTGATTGACAGAATAAATCCAACTGACAGGTCAAGAGATTGTGGTGGAAGTATATTATATATAACTTTTTTAGTAGACCCACACAAGCACACATAGGCTCGACACAGGAGGTCAGGAAACACACACACACACACACACTAAAGGCCTTTTCTTTCTCATACTGCGCTTCGAGGTAGGTGTCCTAGCGTCAGTGACCAGACAAAGTGAACAGATAGACACACACACACAGCAGCTTGATAGACCAGACGCTCGCAAACAGAGCATTTTATAATTGTTTTATGAGTTATTTGAAGCAAGAAATAGGTGTGTAATGAATTCAAATCAAACCAAATAGGGCTTCATAACATGGCTTTATCTGGTTTACTGATGTAATACATAGAAAACACTGTCAAGGTACTCATAAGACAAGTCTCTCACTGATTCTGTCTGTTTCTAACAGGTTCTTAAGCATGACTAACGGATCACCTGGGACTGATGCCTACTGACACACACTCACCCTCTGGGCCTGCAGTTGGTGATAAGGCTCTATCTGGTGGTGAGTGATGGTACTGCAGATCCCTCTTCTGGTCAGACTTTCCACAGACCTAGCCTGACAACATTCAGTTCACACAACTCCCCAGACCTGACAACATTCAGTTCACACAGCTCCCCAGACCTGACAACATTTAGATATTTTCTGTAGGGGCATCAAAGCACCTTCAAAATCTGAGGGGGCACAAAGTACTTGCTTGGGGCGTGGGGTCTGGAGGGGGGCTAGGCCCTCGTATGGAAGTTGTATAATTTTTTAAACACCTGTAACAGCTTTTTCCTGCAACCTAGAGACATATTCATGATTCATTCTATGTAAAAAATATATTTTTGCATATCTAATCATACCTCTTGAGCAGTCTGTATCCTCCAGACTGGTGGTTGTTATTTTTAAGAAACTAAATATGCTTCTCTGCATCTCTGCTAAAATCTGGGTAAATGATTGAAAGGAATGTCTTACTTAATTCATGTAGTAATTGTTTGCTTTTCTAAAGTCTATCAATCTTACCAGCAGGCATGCCAGCTAAATACACACACCAGCTACTCTAACTTGAACAGCCTGAAATGGCTTCTTGGTAGCTAGTTATTGGGTTGGGAACCTGAGATAGCAATTTTATGAAGTTGGCTTTAGCTAAGTGGCTAGTAGTATTACAGAGAAACAACAAAACATTAACAATTATATTTTAAACAGGACAAATCTGAGGGGGCATGTGGCCGTTACGGGCATGACGTCTCTGCTCTGGTCACTCACAGCGCCCCCAGACCTAGCCTGGCAATACTCAGTTCAGCCAGAGCTCTTCTGGTCACTATCGCACCTCCCCGGGCTAGCATGACAATATTCAGCTGTCAGATAATATCAACAAGACAGACGCTGATGTAACGTGCCCTCACTGTCCCACCGAGGGGCTGAATAACTGGTAAACACACACATCACTATTACTCCGTTCACTGCATCAGTGTTGTGTAAAGAAGATCAACCCTCCACCAGACAACTTTCTCTTAAGACTAACAGTAGAATCCCTAACACACACACCAGTAGGGAGTCCATAACTTAAATGACCAATTACTCTTTCTGCACAGGAGACAAACAAGACTGAAGAAACAGATAAACATTCTCAAACGTCTGTAGTGTGTAGACTTGGCTAACAGTCTGTGCCCACGGTTATGACAGCTTTAGTACACATTTAAAAAAAGACAAACACATTTCAGCTTTTAAAGCCGGTCTTTATATTCACTTAAAACTTGACAGAAATTTCCATCGATTAAAAAAAAAAAAAAAACTGCTTTCTGTCATCCACTTGTTAAAACGTTTCAAAAAAATAGTCAATAGAAAATCAACTTTAGGCATGACTTACAAAATATATACATAATATATACATATACATACACACACAGAGATATATACATACCCTACACAAACATTGTTATTGCATATACATCTGTGTATTTATGTATTTGTATGTACATGATGTATATATTGCTTCACCCTTGAATGTATTTGATCAGACTGAACTAAAACATAAAAACAAACCAGTCTTTCTCCCTGTCTGCCTAAAACCCGCTGGCCACAACCTGGCCACGCTAGGAAGGACAAGAGTGCAAAGCCTTTCTGTTCTCTTCTTATCACAACTACAAGTAATCACTTATCCTAACCTGAACTTTGACACCCCCCCTCAACCCTAAAATGAGAACAAGTAGCTGATTTACTTGTTCTCAGCAGTTCTCGTCGTCACCGTTGTCCTTTCTGACGTGGCCCTCGAGCGACTACACCAAAAAACTCAAGAACAATAGCGATACACAGCACATAAGACAACAATAACAGCAGAATTATGATCTAGGCTAGTTAGTCATCATCAAATCTATGTTACAGTCAAGAGTTATGGGATGGACCAGGCGGTGACCTGTAGACGTAGCCATAGCATTAACAACAGTGTAAAGGGGTGGGTTACTAGGTCGGGGAGTAGCTAAACGTTACAAGGCTGGTTTATATATATAAAGTGTGATCACTACTATCCATGCTCAGGCTGATAAGTACAGATTAAACTAGTCATGCGTGAGTGAATGGCTGGCTGGCGAGTAGGATAGGGTCAGGTGTAGGGTGTCTGAACTACAGAGACAGGGCTGTGTGCGTATGAGAAGGGCAGGGAGGGTATTGCCTGTATGTAAATGTGAGGATAGAGTGTACTGGGGCTACTGTTACAGTGGAGCAGTAGTGCATGCTATGCAGCTCTGAATGTCACTACATCACATAGTCATCATGTTTACTAAACCCCCCTCTCTTTCTATATTCTGTTGGTTTTGTGTAGCAGTAGCAACCCCTTCTCTCTTGCTGCCGTCTGACCCTTATCCCCTTCCTTCCCTCCCTCTCAGTAACTCTGTCCTTTCCAATCAGTCTGACCCTCACCCCTTGGCCTGTTATCCCCTTCCTTCCCTCCCTCCCTCCCTCCCTCCCTCCCTCCGTAACTCTGTCCTTTCCAATCTGTCTGACCTCTACCCCTTCTTTCAAGAAAATACAGTACTCACTGCTAGCTCCTCTTTTCTCTCCTCTGCGCCCCCCCCGTCCCCCAGGCTCATGTCCTTTATCTCCAGCCAACCCTACCCTCCCTTCTCCCTCCCTTCTACATGGCCTGTGTGTACGCACTACTACCCCACTGGCTGCTGTTATAGTCAGTGGTTGTGCTTCCATAGCTATTATTGTTGTTGTATCCCTGGTTGCTATTAGCAACACTTCCTGCCCCTTGGCCATCGGAGGCCGCCGCTTCGTCAAAGCTCTTCTCCTCCAATGGCTTGCCAATCCAAGCTCCGTAACCATGGCTACCGAGCGCGCCGAAGAACTGCTGCTTGGCGACCTGGAAGGACATGGCGGCCATCTTGGCTTGGGCGTAAGACGGGAGAGCCAGCAGGTCTTGGCGCCCGCACTGTTGGCATAACGACCGGAATTGACGGAAGATGTTGGACTTGGAGACCCGCGACACATCCAGTTTGGGGCTAGAGGGAAGACAAACAGGGTTTAGGAATACACAGAAGCTACTGCGCTGGGATTGAAACATTTTCAACATGTTTTTCATATGAATTAAATGCCACTACTTGATATGGAGTATAAATAGTGATAGGTATTCTACTGAAATGGGGCCCTGTGTAGTCCAGGTTCACCACCTGGTGCTGCTATCTGGATGAGGGTGGATGAGGTCTGAGGGTCTGGTTCTAGTTGTGGTGCGGGGTGCGTACCCGTCCAGTTTGCCCTTGGTCCCGTCCAGCACCTCCACAGTGATGTGGTCTGGGTGGCTCCAGTTCACGCTGGACTCCTTGGTCTTCCCTGTGTGACGCGTCGAGTCATACACACTCACCCTGCCCACCTGGAGGGAGACAGAGACGGAGAGGAGTAAAGGGAGAGGGTTTGTGTTCATGTATAGGCATTTCGCTATACCGCAATAACAGATACTAAATATGTGTATGTGACCAACAACATTTGATTTTGATTTGAGTTAGACTAAATACGTCCTTTCAGATGAATCAACAATTTCAAACAGAGTGGAAAGCAATGGTTGTGTCTGCGTTAATGGAGTGGCTGTTTGTGTACTGTGTGTACCTCGGGGTGGTTGAGTGTGTTTCTGTATGTGTGCGTTTGTGTGTACCTCGGGGTGGTTGAGTGTGTTTCTGTATGTGTGCGTTTGTGTACACCTCGGGGTGGTTGAGTGTGTAGGGAGCAGGTAGACTCTTGGAGAAGGCTTCGCCGTCTCTGGCCAATCGGCAGCAGACAGCACGTGTCAGGTGGCCATGGCTGTACAGGTAGCCTGGAGGGACAAACATAAGAGACAAGGACGGGGAAAGCAAAACAGAAGATAGGGGGAGCGAGAGAGAGGAGACAGAGGCGAGAGAAAAGGAGGAGGGGGCGAGAGTGTGACAGGGAAAGAAAGAGAATGACAGAAGAGTGTGTGTGTGAGTGAGTCAGTGTATTTTCATGTTAACAAGGCTGATCATTCACATCATAGAGAACTCTGACAGGGAGAGGTGAGTAACTTAGAGATGCAGTGGATGTCTGAGGGGTCAGCCAGGGACTGTCTGGGTGGATAGTTAGCTGGCCGTGATTCCTACAGTATAAGGACAGTGTCAGCCAGGGACTGTCTGGGTGGATAGTTAGCTGGCCGTGATTCCTACAGTATAAGGACAGTGTCAGCCAGGGACTGTCTGGGTGGATAGTTAGCTGGCCGTGATTCCTACAGTACAAGGACAGCGTCAGCCAGGGACTGTCTGGATGGATAGTTAGCTGGCCGTGATTCCTACAATATAAGGACAGTGTCAGCCAGGGACTGTCTGGATGGATAGTTAGCTGGCCGTGATTCCTACAGTATAAGGACAGCGTCAGCCAGGGACTGTCTGGGTGGATAGTTAGCTGGCCGTGATTCCTACAGTATAAGGACAGTGTCAGCCAGGGACTGTCTGGATGGATAGTTAGCTGGCCATGATTCCTACAGTACAAGGACAGCCAGGGACTGTCTGGATGGATAGTTAGCTGGCTGTGATTCCTACAGTACAAGGACAGCGTCAGCCAGGGACTGTCTGGATGGATAGTTAGCTGGCTGTGATTCCTACAATATAAGGACAGTGTCAGCCAGGGACTGTCTGGGTGGATAGTTAGCTGGCCGTGATTCCTACAGTACAAGGACAGCCAGGGACTGTCTGGATGGATAGTTAGCTGGCCATGATTCCTACAGTATAAGGACGATGTAGTTTGGGATTGAGATCTGTGGTCTACTTATGAGTGGAGTTTGTTAAACATGACTGAAGCCAACGTTGACCCCCCCCCTCTCCCTTTACTCCCACATTCAATCTATCCTCCCTCAGATTTTTACTCTCCTTCCACCAATCTCCCTCTATCTACCATTGTTCCCTCCTCCCCTCCCTCCTCACCCAGGGTTATTGAAGCCAGGTAGATAGGATGGAGGAAGTGGGAGAGCAGGGCTCCCTGCAGACCCAGGACGTTCCAGCGAAGGATCTTGTCGCTGCAGCTCATGGTCCTCAGACGCTCGCCGTGCTGGATGCCGTCCCAGGTGGGCACGATGGTCGATGACTCTACCGGGATGGTGCCCTCACCTACACATGGCACAGACACCCTTGCAGTTCAACTTTTGACTGCAAAGACAAAGCCATGCAGTATGAGGAATAGGGTGTATTTGAGAGAGCCAGTGGTCAAAGTGATGGTTGTACACTAGAATCACACAGTCCATGCTCTAGATTGGGACATTCGAATCCATTGGGACATTTGTCCTTTCTACCAGGTGTGTTTGTGGCGGCAGCAGCAAATGAGGTGTGAATGTGTAGTCATGCTCTGGTTGGCCTGCAGAGAGGGGAGTTAGGCAACATGGTGGCTCTATGTGCTTGTCCTCAGTAACAGAGGGGAGCCTCATGGAACTGTCCTGCAGATGGCGTCTGGCTGTAACTCACCATTCTCCACCTTGGTGCGCAGCTTGCCCTGCTTGGCGTTCTCAAACAGGGGCTGGTGGCCCTGGCCGTCCCCCGCATCCTCGCTGCACGACTTATCAAACAACGCCCCGTCTCCGCACGGAGCAGTACTGGGGAGAGGTAGAGCGAGAGAGGGGTAGATATATATATTATATATGTGGATAGGAGCACGTCATTAACTAGAAGTACCTTCCAGGGTTTTTTCTGGATCAAAATGAGGCTTAGGTGGTAGGCGTGGCCAATGGTACGGCACGCAGCTAAACATTTTAGAGGCCATATAAAAAATGTGCAATTCTACACATTTTGCCATGGCTTATTTTATCTGAGGGACTCAAACATTATAACAAAATCAATTGGCCCCCAAGCCATGACAAAAATACTACTGAGTGCATCATTTTGGAAATTTCTGATTCCCCCCTGAATGTGTAGCTTTTATTTGGGTGATTGTTAGTTGAGGATCTTATTATAAAATATACAGGCCCATTATCTTGTCTACATACTTTACATCTGGTTCTAGTCTTAACTTTACACTGACAACGTTTTCCACCCCGGAAATCATTTTCTAAACATTACATTCTTTATTTTACTGTTTGGACATACGCTGCCCGAAAACACTTAAGCGGCCCGCCCCAAGACTTTTCTATACAGAAAAAAACCCTGGCTTCTCAAACTCCTAGAACAGTGTGGGTGGGGGTGGGCTGGTGGCCCAGTTGAGTTCCAGGGCACAGAGGGAAAGGGGAGAGAAGACAGTAGGAGGAGAAGAACGAGCCAGGGGGTGAAGGGTCAAAAAGCGAGGGAGGAAGAAACATCTCCGTAGGCCCACCTGATATAGAGGTGGAAGGTGGTGTCAGGTTTGATCCGGAGCTTGTTCTCCTCAGCTGGCTCAAATATGCTGTCCTCTGATCCTTCACAGTGCTTCAGCAACTCAGCATACAGAAACCTGGAGGGAGGGGTAGGGGGTGAGAAGAAAGGTAGAATCCATATTTGAGTGATTCAGATCAGTGAGAGTGTCCAGGATCCAACACACAGATAAAGGGAGACTAGTGGAGAAACAGAGGATCTGGTAAGGGGTGTTAATACACTCTACAACTAACCAGATGGACTCCACAGACACATTAACACACATCATAGTCTGTAATGACTTCACAGCTGACATACGACACCCCGTAGAGAGAGAAAGGGAGGTTTTAGAAAGGCAGGGAGAGTAGCTATAAAGGAATCAAAACGAAGAGCAAAGGAGGAAGGGAAAAAAGAGTGGTTATAGAAAAAGACAGAACGAAAGAAAATAAATGAACAGCACTAACTTCCTACCTGATAAATCCTCTCCTGGAGATGATTTCTGCATGGCAGTCATTAACGGTGTCCCCTTTAAGACTCAGCTCCTCCCCTTTAACACAGCGATTTCCTGAGGAGAAAAATAACCTTTTGAGATAAAATAAATGTAAGACAAAAATAATTCTAAAAGGCTTGTTCTTTCCTCTCGCGTACACACAGCAGGTACCTGTTCCCAGGCTGACCACGGTCCCCAGCCCTTCCCCCCTCTTCATGACGATGGTGGCGAGGATCTTCCTTCCCAGAAGACTGTGCTGTATGCGTGTGGTGAGGGCGTTGAAGCGCTGGTGACTCAACATGGCAATCTGGTCATGGATTGTCCCACCACTCAGTGGCAGCTAGAGAGACAGAAACAATAACAGGTCATCACCAGTGACAAAAGTAGGTTATAGCAGAATCGTAGTACTAACAGTGTATTCATAGTATAGCAGGCATTCCTAAACATTTTCAGCTCGAGACCCAATGAGAAAATCACTGTCCTCCCGTGACCCAAAATCATCCACCAGCAACCCAAATTAAGAGGAAATAGTGTGTGATTCTAGGTGCAGTCTCCTCACTCTCAACCCACCTCTAACACACCCAAGGCCCACTGTGGGTCCTGACCCAGAGTTTTAACAAGTAGTATAATAATAGAGGTAAATTTACCTCTGCAGGGGTTAGTTCCCCGGTGCGGGCAGCCTTCTCAGCCTCTCCAATCAGAACCCTCAGAGCTGCATCAGCTGCTTCCTGTTTCCCTTGCTTCTTATTGGAAGCACAGACAGGAGGGAACCAGCGACCCCCTAGTTTAGCCTGGTAGGTAAACCTGAAAGAGAGGGGAGAGTTAAGCACTTACAAGTCCAAACCACATCCGCGTTTTAGAATATTGAACAGTTAGCTTTCATAGTTTTTTTTAATATGTCACAGTGGCCTGCCGGACTATCACAACTCTGCAGCAGTGGACTCTGATCTGCACTTTAGAGTGTGTATGTTAGTGTGTGTGGGCTAAAATGTGTGTATACTGACTTGGGCTCGTGCGGTGGTCCGGACTGCCCGACCAGTCGTATCTCTGCAGCGAAGCCCCTGGCCCGGGCGTACTCCAGCAGGCCTGACACGGCGTTGTTGTTCAGGTGGCTGATGAGGTCACCAACCCCCGCCTCGTGGGCAGAACGAAGCTCCTCCTCTGTCAGCGGGGGCAGGGAGGGGCAAGCGGGCATGAAGCCCCCTTCATCACCAGACAGACACAGGGGGAACTGGGGCTGGAGAGGACCGGTGGAGAGGGGAAAGGCGGGGTAGTGGAGAGCGAGGGAGGAGAAGAGAGAGAAGGCAGTGAAAAGATGGAGGAGAGGTGGGAGGAGAGGGAAGAGTGATCTTAGTGTTCGGAGGATCTGTTCTTAGAATCTCTGCCTGGAGGCACAATGAGTGAATCCCACATGTCTGGGTCTTATGACATTCTTTCAGTCCATAGCTAAACAGATAGCTAGCTTGTCAAGCCTTAGTCCTAAATAGATGGGGTAGTGTTTTTTTAGGGAACCATCCATTTAGTTTAAACATCTTTCAGTCCCATGTTTGGGTCCTTTACTCACCTTGTTGAGCTGCAGTCTCCCGTCGGCCATTAACTCCTTGACGGCCTCCTCTGCGGCCAGCTGCCTGGCAGCCTTCTTACTGGGGGCTGAGCTCTCAGCACACAGGCTTTCCCCTATCTTCACCCTGAACATGAACCTGAGGAGGAGGGAACAGAGATTAACATAAACATCCTAAACATACATCGGTGAGAGAGGTAAGAGGACATTCCTCTCTAACCACACGGGGGCATCAAAGAGTAGAGCTGTGAATCTGCTTCACAGAGACTACAGCCCTCAGGAAGAGGAGGGAAAGAGAGGGACAAAGATGGTTACACTTCCCAGTATCTGATTACTGCGGGACAGTACTGTAGGTGCCTAGGGGAAGGTTATATGCAGAGACAGAGGTGCTGTTGTATCACCCAGTCAGCAGACTGCTGCAGTATGAAAGTCATCCAGGACACAAATAACTGCTCCCGAGGGAGAGAGAAAGATAGAGGTGAGGGCAGGCCCACCTTTCCTAATGATACATTTATGTATAGAAGAGAGAACCAGGGAGAGAAAAATGAGAAGCAGGGTTGGGCTCAATTCGAATTGAAGTCACTCAATTCAGGAAGTGATTTGAATTTAAATTCAAAAATGGAAAAACTTGAAATAAATAGCTTTTCCTTTTCAGTTTAGAGACATGATTGAAAATGGATGCTATTTTTTCAATTATTGAATTGGAATGTCAGTTTATTTCCTAAATTGACTGACTTCATTTCGAATCGACCCCATCCCCGATGAGAAGGATGTAGACAGATGGATACCGTGGGTCGTGAGGTGGGCCCTCCTGTCCAGTGTTGATGAACTCGATGGGGTTTCCAGTGCGCTGACTGTACTCCATCAGCATGGACACTGGGTTCTTACCCCCCGGCAGGGAACGGGACAGGGCCTGGGGCGGACCCTCCACTACCTCCTGACAGAGAGGGAGAGAGCGAGACAGCGAGGGAGGGAGCAGAGAGTTATAAAAGGTTTGAAAAAAATAATCTTCGGCCTTTAAAACACAATCAACCACAACAGAGCACATTTATTATCACTAACCTCCACACACACACACGAACACACTTCAGACTTACAGGGATGTCAGAGGTGGGGTCCATGGCCTGGTCCACACCTGCAGTGAGCCCCTCCTCAGCCCCTCCCCCCTCTATCTCACGCAGCAGAATCCTCAGGGTTGCTGCGGCAGCATCTTTCTTAGCCACCTTTTTATTAGATGCCTCAGCAACAGGAAACAACCTGCCATCCAGCATGACCTGCATACGGAATCTGAGAGGGAGAAAACACAAGGGAGTGAGAGGTAGCGAGAAAGAGCAGGGACAACACATTTTTTGATATTGCCTCATCACACTTTCTCTTACAAAAAAAAGAAAATCTGAATTTGCTAAATCAATCAGCTTAGTTTCCTCTTAGACATACCAGCAACGGCCAACCATTATTGGTTGGGCATATTATGACATCACTGACCTGGGGTCATGTGAGGGCCCTGATTGGTCGAGGAGTAGGAACTCGCAATTGTGTCCCTGGTACTGGGCAAACTCCATCAGGCCGCTGACAGGGTTCTTGGCCCTCACCTCCTGGAGTTTGGCACGGAGGTTCTGAGGTGGGGGCGCTGCCAGGGAGACTGCTACTGTCCCCCCTCCGTCCCGGCTGATGGCGTTGAGGAATTCGGGGATATCGTCAGTCGCCCACTGCCCTCCGTTCGACTCGTCCTCCTGATAGAGGGATGAAGAGGAGGAAGTAGGTGAGAAAAGAAAGAAGTGGAGCAGAAGTTGGGGTGTCAGTGGGATCGGTGTCAGGCGGGGTGAAGGGCTCCAGACCTGGCATTCTCAGCTCGGAATCTACAGAGCTATGTTCACCCCTCAAATGTTCCAACCAACATTATGTTACTAGGGTAACTGCCGCACTCCTCCTCCCCTTCCAACTCTTCGTAGGAGACGGGCTCCAAGTGAGGGAGGGGGTCTCCCAAATTCAGGAAGACGTCAATTAATTCCCCAACCAAAATCCCCCCACCACCCCTCGCTGTGTGAGTGTCCACCTACCGCCTCAGCGTTGGCCTCTAGACCCTCCAATCCGGGTGGCACCGCCTGGAATCCGGACCCCATTCCTTCGACCTTTGCAGGGGCGCTGCGCTCGGCCTTGAGGCTCCTCTCCATCCTCTCCCTGCGATGGACAGATAGCTCCCAGATGTGAGGGGTCACCTCTGCGTTGCGGCTCACGTCGCCCTGCTTCTCCATGGCGTACAGGGTGGGGTTGACCTGCTTGGCGCCCCTCAGGCCCAGGTTCTTGGAGATCACCAGGGCCGTGGCCTCCCCTGCCTCCAGCAGATACTGCAGGATCAACTCCTTCTGATTGCTGCCGCAGTCCGCCATGTCGCTCTCGTCAAGGTCTAGGTCAAGCTCTTCGTTACTGCTGCTGTTGATACTGGGTTGTTGGGTTTGTGACTGGGAATGTTGCCGATATGACTCAGATGGTTCTGAGGAAGAGGAGTGCGAATCGGATTCTACGTAGTAATCTTCTTCGTCGCCCTCAAGGGTCTGCGCTTCAGTTTGCTGGATCTCAGCTTCGATGACAACTTCCTCCTCCTTCACAGACAGTAAGTGAGAGCAATCTTCTTCTGAAGGCCTTTCCTGTGACTCCACAGAATGTTCCCTCGGTTGGGAACGTGGGCTTTCCGGATCAGAATCTCTACTTTCCGGTTCTTCCTGTGGTTCTATGTAGACAGTCCACTCTGGAGGACTTTCACCGTGTTTTGAAGCTTTCTTATCACGCTCGAGACCGTAAAGGGCCTGGTTGATAAACTTTTTGGGCAACCGCAGCGTTTTCGCTAAACACTTTGCTTGTAGCTTCTCATCGGGGCTCAAATCTGCCAAGGCTTGCAAAACTTGCTCTCGGATGTCAGGTGGCTGAAATGTAGGGGCACTCTTGTTGTTTGAATTATTACTACTACCGACAGAAGCTTTGTCAAAGCTGTCGCCTCTGTCAACTCTTCCTCTGTAGGACCTCTCTCTGTCTAAGGATAAACTCTGAAATCCTTCTGAGAAAGACGGCCCGTCAGCACAGTCTGCATGAAGGCTCCACTGTCTATTGAAGCCTTGCTTTTGGGTTGAAGTCTGCTTCTGGTTCCAGAATCTAGGGCCGGTTGGTCCTCTAGGGGGTCCCTGACTGGGTGGGTAGCCGAAGTCCCTACCGTTCCCTCTGCCTCGCTCGCTGCTGTATCCCCCTCTCCCCCTGGAGCATCTGCTGTACCCTGCCTGGGCCTGGTTCGATTCGTTATAGAGTCCGTTCGGTCCCCCTCGACCCAAGCTCTGCACCCCTCCTCTGGGGCTCACCCTAAACTGGGGAGCCTCAGTGTTCTGTCCCCGCAGGAAGTGGACCTGCTGCTGCCTGAAGGAGTTAGGACCACTGAGACAAGAGCTCTGCTGACTCAGGCCTGGGCTGTGACCGAGTGGGGGAGGGGCGGAGGGGTAGAGAGGCTGAGAGTGGGCACTGGGTGGTACTAGAGGGGGGACTGGTCCTAGGTATGAATGGACGTTTGGGTGTGGGGCCTGTTGTGGGGGGACTCTGGGGTGAAATCCCAGGGGTCCAGCTCTGTAGTATTGTTGCTTAGCCTGCAGTTGGGGGACAGGGGGTCGGTGGTAATGCTCTATGGGGGGCCCTCCTCGTCCTCTGCTCATAGCGCAGGGGGCAGGTTGAGGGGGGACCAGGGCCGCCTGTTACGCAGCAGATAGGAGGATGCGTCTCTGTGTTGGATACTGATGCAACAACACAGTCTGGCAGACCGGCAGGGTGGGCGATGATCGCAAAGTGGCAGTCAGCACCTGAGAGAGAGGACGAGATGGGTGTGAGCGAAAGCAAAAAGTGACTGAGTGGGTGAGGAAAAGAGCCATGAAATAAAAAATAAAGAGCCAAATATAAAGCAATATGAAGAAGAAACTAGGGACAGAAGACTAGTCAAAATCTAGTGGAAAACCATGATGGAAATGGAAAAAGGGCGGGAGAAAACACAGGAAGTGTTGATCAAGGGCCTATGAAAATAACAGATGTATTTATTTACACACTACAGTCTCACTGTACTCCATCCTGTCTCCAATACAGCCCAGTGTCACATGCTGTTGGACCCAATTGGCCGCAACGAGATCCATGTATAAAAGGCCAGAAATGTATAATTCATGGTTGTTGTGGCTTAACTGTTTTATTTCTGGTTTAACGGATGATTTGCAGCTTCACATAGGAAGGAACGTGAGAGTGAGGCAGAAGGAAAGACTCAAGGTGGTCAGTGAAGGACAGGAGTTGCTCCACTAACTGTTGACAGACTAAGCTAAACAGCAGCATAGCAAATAAATAATAGATGTTGAACTTGATAAAAACGTTGGCCATAGAACACACATAGGAAAGGAAAAGGAGTAACGCTCACTCACCATTAAAAATAAAGAGTTTTATTAGACAAGTTAAAAGATTGACGTTTCAGCCTTCAATGGCCTCCTTGAGAATAATCACAACAGGAATGGACAAGTTCGTATAGCGCATGGGGAAGACAACTAGGGAGAAAACTCTTCAGCTGGTGGTGCTAATGACAGTCCAATGACTCTACACAGGTTGCACCTCGACTCACCTTGGTTGAGCACCTACTTCTTGCCATAGAACATACAGGAATAGTTTCAAATACCTTTTCATATTATGGGCACCTTCTAGTACAGCAAACCCGACATTCAATTCAAACATTTATTTGCTGATTATTTTCTCAGCTAAATATTTAATAAGCACTAGTAATTTCATGCCAATTACATATAAATCTTTAGGGCATAGAACATGATGGGGAGGGGGTATTTTTCATGAAAATGCCATAGCACAAAGCTTCTTCCCTGCACTCAATGATATCTGTCACTGACCACAGGAAGACATTCAGCCCTGCTCCTCAGACTTCAGCCCTGCCAGGCATGGGAATAATAATATAACGAAGAGTGGGAGCGAGTTATTTCACGGCAATGTTAACGGACAGCAGCACTGGGTCAGGTGACTCGTGCTGACCCTAATGCAAGCCGGCAACTGACGGCCAAAATAACAACCCAGCATGGCTCAAATGCAGTAGCCTCTGCTGCCTCCATGGCAATACGAACATTCAGAGCTGCGCATTAAATATTAGGACGTCTTTCGCCCATGGACCAGACAGACATTGTTTGGCCTTGTTTTCGGTTTGTTCCCGTTCATAAAACACGCCCCGGTGTGGATTATTGATGAGTCACTTCTATTTGAATTACAGAATTTGGGTATACCCCCTGGTCAAAGTGTTATAAATCAAGTTCATGCTTAGTGGGTTGCATAAACGACTCGATGACAGTAGAAAGACATGAACTAATTCAATGAACGTACCTGAAAGTTCGCGGGATAAAACACAGATTTACTACCTGACCACCTGGCCTGAAGGCGGCAGAAAGGCGAGGAGGTTTCAGTCACTTTTGAATGGCAGAGAGATCTTGAGGGCTGCGCGCGTGCTGCCGGGGTCAGAAGGTGACTACACTCAAAACAGTCTAGAGATAAACAGTTACGTTATATCAAAATACAACGAAAATAATTAAACTAGTTTGATATATTTCTCAAAATTCTATCATCCCCAATTGTTTTACATACCGCACGAGCGCTTCTCAATTTCAAAGGGACACCTAGCACCCCTACCATTCAAGATACTTATACCAGACGTTACAATGTGAAATGATGGATAGGTCTATTAAAAACGCATAGAAAGTCTGCATTTACAGTTTCTTAACACGAGTGACAGCACCGAGGGGCAGAATAGTTTCGTTTTCCTTTCTCTAGACACGCTCTGTAGCCAGTCTGTGCGAGTCACGTGATACAATAGTTTCTATCATAGGTTTCACTAGCTAGAGCAAGAGAGTAGCCAAATCTGGTGCAAGCTCAGGGTACCAAGGCCTAGACTGTTTGAATACTTGGATGTACATCAAATGTATTTCTCACAACATGTGGATATTATAATATAATTATGTCAAATAATAAAGAATCGGTCCTTGTCATGTGAAAGAAAATGTGCTGTAGTGTTACTCAAACAGGATGTATTTCTTGTTAAAGGATACAGTATATTGATTAAAATGCAAAGGCAATCGTTTTTTCTATTTATTATCCAGTAAGCCAATACTTATTATACAATGCATCCCCAATAGGCATAGACAATTACATTACATTTTAGAAAATATCAATCTGGGCAAGAAAGCCTTCAGAAATTATGCCTATATATGCATAGGCTAACTCCAAAACATTCACCCCCCCCTTAAAAAAAGTAACAAAATATGATAATTCAAAATCGCCTCTTAGTTATCATGTCTCACAGCTGCTGTTGTGTGAAACTATTGTTGTGACAAAAACACAACCATAACAGTTTAATTGAGCAAGCAGCAGCTGCCGAATATAACTCGTGGCCACTTCCCAAATCTTGGAGCTTTCAAGAGAACTGGGAACTCGGGGGTAAAAACGAGGTCAAATCATGACGTCAGTAATCTTGAGGTCTGAGCTCTAGAAAGATTCCCGTGTCTCCGAATTGGATGACCGTTCAAAAATATGTTCGTTTTCCCAGTCGGAGCTCGTTTTTCCCGAGTTCCTAGTTGTCTTGAACGCACTGGAGTATGAGATTTCAGAGTTCCCAGTTGTTTTGAACGCAGCATCAAACCCAATTCCATCACGCAGGAATACGCATGCATGCATACAATGGGCAATCAAACACAGTCACGCGAGAGAGCCTCTCTTAATTATCTCTGGCGCGGTTGAAAATGTTTAAAAACCTAATTAATCATCACTGCTGCCATTAGCTTGAGTGTGGAATTAAGGACGCCACTGAATAACCTTCCCATGTTTATTTTTTCTATGGGGTGGTTCTGATGCACACCATTTTCAATCCCCCCCAGTCAAAGTAAACCCTGCACATTGCACAGGCCGCACAACTAGTTAGATAGGAGGATCAACTATCAGTGTGGAATTTCATCCCGCCTCCGACCCCCAACGCTGTCTGTCGCTGGATGTACATAGGATCCAATTGGTCACTTTACATCAGTTTTTCAGTAAATCCCATTTAATCCTCAATTCCCTTCTCACTGTCGCTCTCACGCAGGCGTTTATCCCATGAATATAACCTGAAAGTAGTTAAGCAAGCTATCTTGGTTAACTGACGCTACACATTGAATACCCTGGTAAATATTTAATTTCTCTCAGCAACCCGCCGCAGAGATCAACTCAACTGCCATCATTGAATGGATGGTTGTCTTTTGGACTACGCATGTTCCGAACAAGATATTGCGCAGATGGAGGCTCCAAGTGGGTTCACTAGCTGGGTAACGTAGAACCGCGGTTGTGCATCCCACATAACATGCACAACTGTCGATTTGTTACAGAAACACTTTCGCAATCAACTCCCAAGTGTAAACAACTATGCAACGCGACGTCAAATGCAGTGAAAATAATAATTACGCATAGCGCGGATTGCCTAGCTAGCTATATCGCTTGCTAGCTAACGTTAGCATCGATTGAGCATCACTGCGGCACGAGAGTGCAAACAACCATAGTCACATTTGAAAGCTATGCAGTTAGCGCGAAACCAAATATCTCAATTGAACTAACATGAAAATATAAAAATAGAGTTGAAAATGTAATTCATTTACCTGGGTTTGCGATTGAAGCTTTGTATCAGTCCGAGTTCCTGCTTGCTAGCGACAGTGTCGACAAAGAAACAACGGGGTTAGGGGGGCGCATGATGACATCACTAGTTTGCGACAGTTTACCTGGCGCATTTGCAGTGACGCCGCCCGTTTTACTGCAGAGTGCGGTCCCCCCAAAAAGAACACCAGACAAGGTGGAACACCTATGCTGCGGTAGGTCTGGACTCATTTGGGCAGGTGAGTAGGACATGTGGAATAGCAGTACCTCCAAGCCTCTGTTATTACATTCCCTTGTTTAGGGTTGGGACTGGATTAATCAGATCTCAAATAAATAATCTATCAAATGTAATATGTATGCTACAAAACCTTCCACAAATCCATTTGCCACAAACCCGGCCTAGTTGGCATGAACCCTGCAAAGAGCTAGTACATCTTATAGGGATTTACTTTCTATAAGAAACCTTGAGAGGAACCAGACTCAAGACCCAAAGCATTGCTGGCTGGATAGAGGTGAGAGAAGGCGGCAGGGGGAAAAGGCCCCATATATTGCAGGGGGAATCCAACAAAATACAAACAGGAGGCCTGTATCTTGTAATGAACACGTTAGTGAACTATTTACAGCATGATACACAGAGGCTGTGGGAGCAGATCAGCACATCACGTTACAGCAGCACAGCCTACTGCAGTGCCTGGACGCTCACCAACCCATAGAGCTATAGGCTGCTATACTATCCACCAATCAATGGATCAGACTGGATCCAAGTTCAAACTGTTTCCTGCAAATTGAACTTATTACATCCCCCAGTAGATGTCAGCACCACGCTATTTAGTATCAGAATCCTCTTTATTCGTCAGGTACATTTACTCATAACTGGAATTTGCCTTAGTGAGAAGGTGCTGCCAGCAATAGACAATATACAAACAGAATACAGACACAAGTCCACATAGACATCATACAAAAAAACACTAATCGTAAGTCGCTCTGGATGCTAAATGACTAAATGTAAACGTAAAAAACATTAAAACATAAACTTGGGTCCTCTGTCCTGTTCAAAGTCACAGCAGATCAAACTGAAATACATCACTGTAATGTCCAGTAGGCTACAGTCAGTGCATCATATTATCACAAGTCTTTCAGTCAAGTATAGAAACAAATGGCCATTTTCAAACAAACCCAAACTCTACCCCTAGGCACTTGCCTACTGGGGGTTTGGTAATTGACAATCCAGTTGTTGTTTGGTGCTTGTTCATGATATAACTACTGTATATCTGCATGTGTTTTTTGATACTGGTTGTCTCTAGCAGGTGTGTTGGAGTGTTTAATGGGATTCTAAAGTAGAAGCTATGGTACAGTATACTGCTTACGTTCAAAGTGTCACTTCCTTACTGTAATTATAAGTTATTTTTTATTTATATTTACCCCTCGTTCGTGGTATCCAATTGGTAGTTACAATCTTGTCCCATCGCTGCAACTCCCGTACGGACTCAGGAGAGGCGAAGGTCGAGAGTCATGCGTCCTCCGAAACACAACCCAGCAGCCGCTCTGCTTCTTGACACAATGCCCGCTTAACCCGGAAGCCAGCCGCACAAATGTGTGGGAGGAAACGCCATACACCTGGCGACAGTGTCAGCGTGCATTGCGCCCGACCCGCCACAGGTGTCGCTAGAGCGCGATGGGACAAGAATACCCCTGCAGGACAAACCCTCCCCTAACCCGGACGACGCTGGGCCAATTGTGCGCCGCCCCATGGGTCTCCCGGTCGCGGCCGACTGCGACAGAGCCTGGACTCGAACACTTCCATTGCTCCCCTTCTCAATGGAAACTGAAGACGAGGAGAAATAGGGGAGAGGGAAGGAGAGAGAGAGGGATAGAAACAGAGAAAGTGAGTCAAAAGACTGGGAGAAATGTGGGTGTAAAGAGAGTGAGATGGGTAGTGTATTGGAAATACGCAAATCCATGGTAACGGGCTCCGATTTTTCACTTAAAATGTAGGCAAAACAAAAAAAAATCAAAGTTGAACCAACTATATGCATAAGGACCACTTTTAACAATTTACACTAAACATTTTATAAAAACACATTTACTGTAAGAACTGTGCAGATGCAAAGTTTGGTAACAGAAATCTAGTTTTTTATGTGACCACGTTTTCCAAAAACGTATATATTTGCTCCGAATTAAGATTCAAAGACATCTGCAGAAAAAATGGGGTGTCAGCTATGACATGGCACCTTGAGTTAAAAAATATATATTTTGGTTATTAAACAACAGCAAGTGAAGTGGATTTACACACAGTAACATAATTGCAGTAACAGAATTTCATCTTGGGTCCCTGATCTGAACTACACAGAAATAAATAAACCAAATCAAATTGTATGTCACATGCACCGAATACAACCGGTGTAGACCTTGCCTTGAAATGCTTACTTAGGAGCCCTTCCCAACGATGCAGAGTAAAAAATAAACATTTATTAAAACCCAAGGGGAATAAAATACACAAGAATTAAGTTATATACAGGGAGTACTAGTACCAGATCAATGTGCAGGGGTACAAGGTATTAGATGTAGATACATTTACTGTATGTAAATAAAGGCAGGGTAAAGTGACATCACAATATACAATATAATAACAAGAGTAATAATTATGGATATGAATGCCATTCTCTTCATGGTGATGTATCCTAAATAGGCACACAAAGATAGAAATATGCAATATCCTCCTTTGCATATTTGGTTATTATTTTACACACTAGCTATTATTTTAATGAACTCCGCCACCAAACAAGACCAAATTTGGTTGTCTGGCCCGGACCAAATCTGAACCAATCATAGATGTTTATGTTTCACAAGTTTGGACATCAAAAGCACAGTAGAGCTCAGGGCCCTTAACTGCCATTTGTTTCCTATTCTTCGAAAAGGCTATTGGAAATGTTCTTGTGCAATCTCTTATGTTTCTCTTTAAGCACAAATGTAAGTAGAAATTAGATTCTTGCAAATAAAGTTATTGGATTTGTTCTTAATTCCAAGATAGCTAAACTCTGGGCAGTGAGAGAATAAGCTCATGAAAGAAATTTAACATGTTTAATTCACTCAAACTTCATATGAAAGTTTCAGTATAGATTATTTTAAACCCAATAACATGCTTTAGAACAGTAATCTCAGTAGGAAATATTCTAACATGATTGCCATTGCTAGCTAGATAGCTAGCTAAATCGGTTGCCTAGCAACAGACACTTTAAGAAGATTCGTAAGAAAATCATTCACTCTTAAGATATTGTTGAGTAATTGCACTTGCAAACTATTTTATGAAGTTCCTAGTACCCCTGGTTGGGAACCACTGCAGGAGAGTATAGTCAAGTAGAGTATAGTTCAGTACAGTACAGCAGAGTTCAGTACAGTGCAGTAGAGTAAAGTAGATTATAGCTCAGTACATTAGTGTACTCAACTCTAGTGTGCTGTACTGTACTTCAATTGCATATTGCATGACAGATTTTTCTGAAATTCCGTTACCGATTTGGTAACAGAATTTAGAGTTTTAGTCACTTAATAATTCAAAGACAAACTTGATATCAGTAAAAACACTATAATTCATCGATAGGTCTACCTTTACAGGACATTGTTCCTTAAACTTACAGAGGCAGAAAAAAAGATCCTAAACAAAATATAAATGTTGATATTAGTTGGCAAGGGTCTTTACTTAAGACTTTTTCTGGTAGATGTTTTATAAGACCCCTTTTCCATCTTTTAGGCAAGAAATCAAATATTATTCCACATTTTTAGGATGGAAAATGATTGAAAAATGTGTATATGCCTTCATTCCTAAAAAATATAGTCTTATAGTTTTCATTTAACACCCAATTTGACATGCTCCTATGAACTTCACTTGTTGGTGCTCGTGGGTAATTTAGCAAGGAAATTACAGAATGTATTAGGGCAACTCTCCTCTTTCACACAGTCTCTCCATCCAGAACATAGTCTTTCCATTTGTATCAAAACAGCTTATTACTTTCCTACCTCTCTTCCACTTTCCTCTCTGCCCTCTCACTCGCTGTTGCTGCTAACACCTGGCTCACTACCTCTCTCTACACTCTTAGAAAATAAAAGTGCTATTTAAAACTTAAAACAGTTCTTCGGCTGTCCACATAGGAGAACCCTTTGAAGAACCCTTTTTGGTTCAGTCCAGTCAAGTTTTTCCACACCGATCTCGACAAACAATTTCTGTATGGACCTCACTTTGTGCACAGACACATTTGTCATGCTGAAACAGGAAAGGGCCCAAACTGTTGCCACAAAGTTGGAAGCACAGAATCATCTGAATATCATTGTATGCTGCAGCGTTAAGATTTCCTTTCACTGGAACTAAGGGGCCTAGCCCGAACCATGGAAAACAGCCCCAGACCATTATTCCTCCTCCGTTTTTCTGGCATCCGTGAGATGGTGAAGCGTGATTCATCACTCCAGATAACATGTTTCCACTGCTCCATAGTCAGCGGCGAGCTTTACACCAACCCAGCCAACGCTTGGCATTGCGCATGCTGATCTTAGGCTTGTGTGTGGCTGCTCGGCCATGGAAACTCATTTCATGAAGCTCCCGACGAACAGTTCTTGTAATGATGTTGCGTCCAAAGGCAGTTTGGAACTCAGTAGTGAGTGTTGCAACCGAGGACAGACGATTTTTACACGTAATGCGCTTCAGCACTCGCCGGTCCTGTTCTGTGAGCTTGTGTGGCCTACCACTTCGCGGCTGAGCCGTTGTTGCTCCTAGATGTTACCACTTCACAATGACGGCACTTACAGTTGACCGGGGCAGAAATGTGTGCAGGTGACGAACTGACTTGTTGGAAAAGTGGCATCATATGACGGTGCCACGTTGAAAGTCACTCAGCTCATCAGTAAGGCTATTTTACTGCCAATGTTTGTCTATGGAGAGTACATGGCTGTGTGCTCCTTTTTCCACACCTGTCAGCAACGGGCGTGGCTGAAATAGCTGAATCCACTAATTTTCCACATACTTCTGTATATATAGTGTAGTTCTACCTGGAACCAAAAATGGTTCTCCTATGGGGACCCTTTTGGAACCCTTTTTTCTAAGAGTAACTACTGCCTCTTCTCCTCTTTTTCCCTCTCTCCCTCCCTGTACCTCTCTTCCTGTGTTGCTGCCAGCTTCTCTTCCTCTCCACCAATCCAACCCCCCTCTTTCTCCCTCTCTGTCTTCCTATGCACTCAGCTTGTTTTTCTTCTTGCCTCTCTGCCTCCCTACCCTCCTTTGCTTCCTTGTCTCTCTCTCTCTTCTCTCCGTCTGTTGCTGCCTGGCTTGCTCCTGACTTGTCCCTCTGTATTCCACTCTACCCTGCATCTCTCTCTGTCCCGGTTGTTCTCTTTCTCTGCTCTCTATGTTCAGTGGTGCAACATGAGGCAGTCTGTGGCGATCTGTCTGTTTGGACTCTCAGCTCTGCTCCACGGTGAGTGACTTTCATTCCCTCTCTCTCTATGTGTATGTGTGACTACGTGTACGTACAATATGTGCAAGTCCATTGATATATGAGAACCCAACCGTACATTTTCAGCTGCATAGCAGAGAGAGAAGAGAGGAGAGGGAAATGAACAGAGAGGGAGGAGAGAAGAGGAGCAAGAATAAAGAGAGACAACGGAGAGGAATGATCAGAGGTTACAGGTTAGGATGTTGTTCATCACAGTTGTAAAATCCAACCCTCCTGTCTGTTTTAATCCATTATTGGTTGATGTATTCCTCTGCACTAGCAGCAGTATCTTAGATGGCTAACGTCTTGTGACTGTATATTGATATTGTACCATCTTGTGACTGCATATTGATATGGTACCAACTGGAATACTCTTTGTGTGGCGATATTCACCAGAGTAATACAATGCAATACAACACAACAAATGAATCCCCACAAAGGCCGTTTACAAGCATTGTGGTGCATTACATACAAATGCAACATGCTGTTATACAAACTGTACTCTACTGTATGTGGGCCTATATTACATTCACTAGTTCTATATATTTCTTAATTCCATTCTTATACTTTTAGATTTTTTTGTATCGTCGTGAATTGTTAGATACTACTGCACTATTGGAGCTAGGAACACAAGCATTTCACTACACCTGCAATAACATCTGCTAAACATGTGCATGTGATCAATAACATTTCATTTGAAATCGATTTTTAGTTAGACATTGCTACAGAATTTCATCAACTGCTCAGATACATTAAGTCTGATACTGTTGTGAAACAGGAATGAGTGAAGTCAGTCCACGATGAGGCTGCTAGAAGTGAGGTTCCTGGTCCTCCTGTCTGTCTGTCTGAGTGGAGGGTTTTAGTGTTTAATGGGTCACTATTTCAAGTGTGGAATCGATCAGACGTTTTAACGGCAACAGAAAGACTAGTCAATCCCCTTAAAGGTAGAGTCAGCAGAATGACGTTGCACGAGCAGCACCGCAGATATTACCATGAGCAAGACTTTGCTTTCACACAGTCAGTCACACACAGTATCTGCTTATGTGCACAGGTTCGCTTCACGCTATTACAACGTGGCAGCCACTGGACCAACAGAGGGGTTTAGCCTCGCTCTCCAACGTTCTTAGTTGTTGCGGAAATTTACCCACTATGCTGTTTACTTTGTTCATCTATGTCATATTGCTGACTCTACCTTTAACAATTAATGGGCCTGTCTGGATACTATCTCCCTCTCTTCACTCTCTCTCCTCTTGATTCTTCTCATTCTCCCTCTCTTCACGTCCCCACCTCCTGCCTCTTCCAGTCATCTATGAATCTCTGTACTCGTTTTCAAAGCAGCTTTGTTTAAAACCATTTGAAACCGTTCCATTCAGATGATCTCTTCTTTTTTGGTGTATTTGTTCTCATCATGTTTTTATCTCTCACTCCCTTCTGTGTTCATCATTTCTTCTCCTACAGCTCATCTCTTCCCCCTGTTTTAGAAATTCTTCCTCTATCGGTGCAATCATATCACTTTTTTTCACTCCTTTCTCTATATATTTCTCTCTCTCATTTTTCCAGGGAATCAACTTTCACTTGGGACGGAGGGGTAATGACCCCTCCACATTCTGAAAATGCTTTTTTGTCCTCCCCAGTTTTATCATTGCACTGTGATACGAAAAACATCATCTGTGTGCTTTAGGACTATGCGGACACCTTAGAACTGTTGGGTAGGCTGTTTGTAGGTTTCAGCCAGCTGGATTTAGGACCACACGGACACAGCAGAGCAGGCGGACAGGCTGTGTGAAGGCCAAGCTTCTGAAAGGCTGGCTGGACCAGCACGGGAAAGTTGAACAGAGGCAGATGCTGTCAGTCCATATGTGTTTCACTCTTTCTCCGAGTTGTAAAAGCAAGCAGAGCAGAAACTGGCTACTCTTTACTCATGACTGATGTAGCTGGCAAGGTAACTGCTGTTTAACTTAACAGAAAAAAATGTAGCTGTCTCTTTGTAACTGTCAATTTTGTCTCCTCTGTCTTCCTATTCTTACCCTCTCGTCATTGCCCTCTCTCTCTCCCGCTCTCCTCCCTCATCATCATCCCTTTCCCTCCTTTCTACTCCTTATCCCCCTTCCCCTCCCTCCCCCTCTCAGTGTCTGAGCAGGGTCCCCACCAGCGTAATCTATTGAGGGACCTACTGAGGGACTATAACCGTATGGAGAGACCTGTGGCCAACGACTCTCTACCACTCACTGTCCGATTCTCCTACACTCTCTTACAAGTCATGAATGTGGTACGCTCCCATGTTCTCTTACACACACACACACACACACACACACACACACACACACACACACACACACACACACACACACACACACACTAATTTAACTGTCTTCATCTTATTCCAGGATGAGAAAAACCAGATCCTCACCACTAATGCCTGGCTTCAGATGGTGAGGATGACCCTGCATGTGTGTCCATGCCCGCGTGTGTGTGTGGCTCCCTGGCTGCGTTTACAGGCAGCCAAATTCTGATATTTTTTTCACTAATTGGTATTTTGCTCTGAAAAAGATCTGATGTGAAAAGATCTGATGTTATTGGTCAAAATACCAATTAGTGGAAAAATATCAGAATTGGTCTGCCTGTGTTAACACAGTCCCTGTAACCTTAATAACTTATTGACTGGATTTATATAGCAATGGTTTGACCACTACCTTCAGTGGAACCAGTCAGAGTACCCAGGAGTGAAAACCCTTCGCTTCACTACTGACCAGGTCTGGATACCTGATATACTGCTGTACAACAGGTGTGGGTCTCTCTCTCTTTAAAAATGTATGTGTTTATTTAACTTAAAATATCAAGGCAACCAGCTGCAATAGGATTTATAGTTGCAATAGGATTTATAGTTCTCAACAGTATAGGATAGATAGCAAGAGCTTTACACACCTGCATTGTACAATATACTGAGTTAAGAAGGACACCTGTATCTTTGTAGTGACTGGGTGCATTGATACACCATCCAAAGTGTAATTAATAACTTTATGCTCAAAGGGGTATTCAATGTCTGCTTTTTTTTTTACACCTCAACCAATAGTTACCCTTCTTTGCGAGGCGTTGGAAAATCTCCCTGGCCTTTGTGATTCAATCTGTGTTTGAAATTCACTTCTCGACTGAGGGACCTTACAGATAATTGTATGTGTGGGGTACAGAGATGAGGTGAAGAATCATGTTAAACACTAATATTGCACACAGAGCAAGCAATACATTTAAAAACAAAAAAGTTGAATACTTATTGACTCAAGACATTCAGCTTTTCATTTTTAATTAATTTCTAAAAAACATTTCTAAAAAACGTGATTCAACTTTCACATTATGGGGTATTTCGTGTTGTCCAGTGACACAAAATCTCAAAGAAATCAATTTTAAGTTCAGACTGTAACACATCAAAATGTAGATAAAGTCAAGGGGTTGTGTCACGGATCCCTCTGGTACTGCTGCTCATTCCATTCACCAGCTCCAGGGGGTCTACGTCACTGGCCTTCTAGGCGTCACTGAACTGGATCATTACCACCTGACTGTCTTGTCTCATTACGCACACCTGGTTCCCATTCCCCCTGATTAGTACGTTATATATGTGCCCTCTGTTCCCTATTGTCCTTGTTGGTTATTGTTACCATGTCCATTGGTCCTGTGAGTACCTGTGCTATTGTTTCGGCTTCCATGATACGTGTTAATGTGCACTTCTTTTACGGATCTCGTCCCGTGTATTATTTAGAAGTTTCTGCCTCGCTCTTTTGTTTGGGTGGAGAGAATAAAACCCCCTATTACGTATTCCTGCGCCTGTCTCCAATCATTAGATAACGTGAAAGGTTGTGAATACTTTCTGAAGGCGCTGTAAGTGAATATGTTTAAAATTAATCTCTTTATGACCTACATTATTATAAGTTACATATTTGTGATGAGGAGTTCGCAAACGAACAGCTCTTTTTGAACAGATCTTTTTGGTGAACGTCTGGAACCGTATTGTATCTGTGAATGAGTCGTCCATTTGACTCCCTGCTGCTACTGCTTTATGAGCTCCAGACAACCATTCTCTGAAGATATTTATTCCATACTGCAGGAACAGTAGGTAGTGACGAGAGAGCCAAGCAATCAAATTTCGCCATTTAAAATGTATTTGAACTCATTTCACTATCTGCATAATGGTAGGGAACATTTTAGGCTTTAAGTTATGTTTTTTTCACACATTTTTATGCACTACTAAATAAAGAGCCGTTTGTGAGCCAAATGAACGGCTCATTTAGGTGAGCCGCGACAAAGATTTGGCTTACCAAAAAATACTCCTCACTAGTTACCCTAACACAGTGATCTGAAACTCCTGGTTTACAGGTCACATCAAGCCTGCAAGTCACATAATTGCTGGATTGCAAAGTTGTGTAATAAAGATATCCAGACTAATAGATTGGATTAGTTTAGAAAAATGCATTTTGTCTTTGTGTAGCATAAGATTAATCAACCAAACAATGTGTATGCAAAAACACAGGTATTAAATAAAGCATGCTGGGAAATATGTTAATATGGGCATGGCTTTGAGCAAACTAGAATCTAGTGTTGAGCAAACTATAAATCCTATGGCAGCTGGTTGCCTTGATATTTTAATTTGAATCAACTTAAATGCTATTTTGAAGTTCACTCAACCCAGAGAATAACGCTGATTTAAGCAACTGGTTAAGTTGTTAAAGTACACACACACCTTGCTGATCTTTCTGTTTTGTCCTTCTCAGTGCCCATGATAAGTTTGATGCCACCTTTAAGAGCTATGTGCTGGTCAACTCCAGTGGCTTCTGTGAGTACCTACCTCCAGGTAAGTCTATAGATCAACCTTTCTCTCTTTTTATTCTTCCCTGACCTTCCCCTCTCTCAACATAGTTTAACATAGATATAGGGGAGAGTGGAGTAAGTTGAGCCACGCTGGTTTCTAAGGAATCATACACAACATCTATAATTTGATCAAATATTTAGGAAGAGTTCATCATTTCATGGAGTCTGTAAAGGAAGAAACTACATGGAAATAGTGGTAAGCATGTTAGGTCCAAAAAAAGTATTTTCACCAAGTCAAGCAAATGTATTGTGTTAGAGGTTTCATGCTGCTTATATCTAAACCAAAGTAGATAATTTAAAGATTATTCTATACATCAGTTGGGGTCTCTATAACCTTCAAAATGAGGTCCTAAACTTAAACATGAAAGGGCATCCTTGTAGCTGTGTGGGCTAATATAATCAAAATGTTTGCCTTGGGGTAAGTCGAGCCAATGGCCATGGGCTAAATTGAGCCTTTTTTTTGGACAAGCTGTGTTTTCAAACTGTAGTGTTTACATGGATTCTGATTATTTACAGCGATACACAACATCCTGAAATATATGTATATATCTTTGTTAGAAAGAATACTATGTTTCCCCTTGATGCTGAATGTAACAAATGGCTCAACTTACCCCACTCTCCCCTACTGGTAATGCACTTCTCTCTCAATCTCTCTTTATTTTCTCCCCATTTCCCTTCTCTCACTCCCTCTCCCCCCACATCTCTCACAACCCCCCTCTCTCCCTGTCCCAGGTATTTTCAGCAGTGCGTGTGAAGTGGATGTGCGTTGGTTTCCCTTTGACGTCCAGCACTGTGAGCTGAAGTTTGGCTCGTGGACGTTTGACGGCTGGCTGCTGGACCTCCAGATGCAGGAGGCTGACCTGTCAGGATACATGTCCAATGGAGAGTGGGAACTGCTGGGTGAGAGCTCTGTCTGCCCCCGACCCTCTTGTATCTCTCTCCTCCATCTTATTTTCTAATCTCTCACTCCCTCTTTCCTCCCCCTCTTGTAGGTGTACCAGGTGATCGTCATGAGATATTTTACGAGTGCTGTACAGAGCCCTACTCTGACGTGACCTTTGTTGTGACCCTACGACGGAGAACTCTGTTCTACGCTCTCAACCTCCTCGTTCCCTGTGTTCTCATCTCCTCCTTGACACTGCTGGTGTTCCTACTGCCAGCCCAATCGGGGGAGAAGATCGGTCTAGGTGAGGAAAGAGGGGGAGAGGGAAGGAGGGAAGAGGGAGAGGTGGAGGACAGGGGGAGGGAGAAGGGGAGTGTAAAAGGGAGACAGGAGAGATGTTGGAGGTGAAAAGGGAAGGTCTGAGGCGCTGGAAAGTGTAAAATATGATGAAAAGAGCGAAGATCATGAGGTGTAAGGGAAGATAATGAGGTGTAAGGGAAAGATAGAAGAGAAAGAAATGATAGTTCAGTGATGAAAAATAAATTGGGTGTTAGAGATGAGATAATGGTCCTGCTGTATCTCTCTCTCTCTCTCTCTCTCTCTGTCTCTGTCTCTGTCTGTCATTGTTTCTCTGTCAGCAATTCTGTAGCGGTCCAAGAAAACTTCTAGTAATTTTTATAATCAGACATCTGGAGGGAGGGGGAAGGGGAGGGACAGAGATGGAGGGAGAGATGGATGGGTGTGGTGAGTTGGCAGAGAGATGGAAAATTGTACTACCCATAAGTATTGCTGTATTTCCCAGTATAATAATATCCTATTCTCCATCTCTCTCTCTCCAGGCATTACAATTCTTCTCTCTCAGACTTTCTTCATGTTGCTGGTGGCTGAGATTATGCCAGCTACCTCAGACTGTATACCACTGATAGGTCAGTGAATGTTTGTGTGTGTGCGTGTGTGTCTCTGTATAAGTGTACTATAATACTGTGTCTCCATCCTAGGTCAGTATTTTGTGAGTACCATGGTTACCGTGGGGATGTCAGTGGTGGCGACTGTAGTTGTACTTCAGTACCATCACCACGACCCCAACAGTGGAGACATGCCTCAATGGGTGAGGCTCTCTGTCTATCTACTGATTCTGAAGTGTATCTGTGACTGTGTGTGTGTTCCTCTCATATCTGTGAATGTCTGGACCTTGTGTGGGTCCTATCCTTTTCTATCAGGTGCAGTTTGTTCTGCTGCAGTACATTCCCTGGTTCCTCTTATCTACTTACTTTACAGTGCATTCGGAAAGTATTCAGGCCCCTTTACTTTTTCCACATTTTGCTACGTTACAGCCTTATTCTAAAATTGATTAAATCGTTTTTTCCCATCAATCTACACACAATACCCCGCTATTAAAAGCAAAAACAGGTTTTTAGAAATGTTTGTGTGTGTGTGTATATGTGTATATATATATATATATATATATATATATATATGAAATATCACATTTACATAAGTATTCAGACCCTACAAGCTTGGCACACCTGTATTTGGGGAGTTTCTCTCATTCTTCTCTGCAGATCCACTCAAGCTCTGTCTGGTTGGATGGGGAGCGTTGCTGCACAACTATTTTCAGGTCTCTCCAGAGATGTTCGATCTGGTTCAAGTCCGGGCTCTGGCTGGGCCACTCAAGGACATTCAGAAACTTGTCCTGAAGCCACTCCTGTGTTGTCTTGGCTGTGTGCTTAGGGTCATTGTCCTGTTGGAAGGCAAACCTTTGCCCCAGTCTGAGGTCCTGAACGCTCTGGAGCAGGTTTTCATCAAGGATATCTCTGTACTTTGCTCCGTTCATCTTTCCCTCAATCCTGACTAGTCTCCCAGTCCCTGCCTCTGAAAAACACCCCCGCAGCATGATGCTGCCACCGCCATGCTTCAATGTAGGGATGGTACCAGGTTTCCTCCAGACGTGACGTTTGGCATTCAGTCCAAAGAGATCAATCTTGGTTTCATCAGACCAGAGAATGTTGTTTCTCATGGTCTGAGTCCTTTGGGTGCGTTTTGGCAAACTCCAAGCGGGCTGTCTGGTGCCTTTTTTACTGAGTGTCTTTTGTCTGGCCACTCTACCATAAAGGCCTGATTGGTGGAGTGCTGTAGAGATTGTTGTCCTTCTGGAAGGTTCTCCCATCTCCACAGAGGAACTCTGGAGCTTTGTCAGAGTGAGCATCTGGCTCTTTTCACCTCCCTGATCAAGGCCCTTCTCCCCCGATTGCTCAGTTTGGCCGGGCGCAGCTCTATGAAGAGTCTTGGTGGTTCCAAACTTCTTTGATTTAAGAATGATGGAGGCCACTGTGTTCTTGAGGACCTTCAATGCTGCAGAAATGTTATGGTACCCTTCCCCAGATCTGTGTTTGACACAATCCTGTCTCTGAGCTCTACGGACAATTCCTTCGACCTCATGGCTTGGTTTTTGCTCTGACATGCACTGTCAACTGTGGGACCTTATATAGACAGGTGTGTGTGCCTTTACAAATCTTGTCCAATCAATTGAATTTACCACAGGTGGATTCCAAACAAGTTGTATAAACATCTCAAGGATGATCAATGGAAACAGGATGCACCTGAGCTAAAGATTTTTTTTTAAATTGGGTCAAAGTGTCTGAATACTTATATAAATAAGGTATTTCTGTTTTTTATATTTCATAAATGTGCTAACATTTCTAAAAACCTGTTTTTGCTTTGTCAGTATGGGGTATTTTGTGTAGATTGATGAGGAATTTATTTTATTTAATACATTTTAGAATAAGGCTGTAATGTAACAAAATGTGGAAAAAGGAAAGTGGTCTGAATACTTTCCAAATGCATTGTATTCTGTGTGTGTGTCCTCTCCCTCTCTGTTGGTTCTGCCGCGCAGAAGGTCCCTGGGTCCTCTTACTTACTGTGTGTGTGTGTCTCTCAGGTTGAGTTGGTTCTACTCCAGTGGGTTCCCTGGTTTCTGAGGATGAAGTGTCCAGAAGAGTGGGGTGAGCTCACACCCCACCACAGCCCTTCGAACCCCCAGACCAAGACCTGCTCCTCTCCCCCTACCACCACCACCCCGGCCCCCTTAACCTTCCCCCAGAGCCTCACCTCTCTGCAGGCCAATCTAAGCCAGCTCAGCCAGCCCCTACCACACCTACCTTCCAACCCTACCCTCCAGTCCTATCCCAACTATAATCCAAACCCCCAGCCTAATATCCACCTTAACCCAGATCGATATCCCCAGCCCCTTCTCAACCTACACCCCAATCTTCCCTCCATCCCCCCATGCTCAGCCCAATGGACACCTGCCATATATGGGCTTCCAGAGTCCTCCTGAACCTGACCCTGCTGTAACCTGGAGAAGAGGAGGAGAAGAAAGAAGAGGTTCTGACACCCCCATCCTCCACCCCCACCCACCCTCCTCCACAACGTTGGGTAGCCCCCCGCCACAACCCCCCACATCCCCGGACCCTGACCCCTCATCCTCAGGTTCCAGCTGTGTAGAGGATGGGGCTGGAGCAACGGGAGTGGGTACTTGCCATGCCCAGGCCGGGGTGTTCCAGGCTGGGGAAGCGGAGGCCCAGCTCCAGGCCCTGCTGGCGGAGGTGCGGTTCCTGGCCGAGGGTCTCCGTGAGCAGGACCGCAGGGTGAGCGTGGCGGAGAAGTGGCAGTTTGCAGCAGTGGTCATCGACCGTCTGTGTCTTGTGGGGTTCAGTGTGTTCAACATCATTTGTACTATCGCAATCCTCATGGCCGCACCCAACTTTGCGGAGGCCGCCTCCAAGGATTTCTTCTGAGAAGGAGCCCCGCTGCTTCTAAATCGTTGCCGCCACTCCAAAAAAAATAGAACAAATATATATCCATATTTCTGCTGAGATGCACTTTTAAGATCAGATTGACAAGTTACAACGTATATTTATTGCATTTGATACATTAAGAGTCTTTGGGGATTTTCATTTGGGGTAAATGGAGATTGGCCAACCCATGCTTAAGCTTATTTAAAGCTGCTATGCTGCATCAGTTGGGCTACAGGTTATAATTCTTTTAAAGAGAAATTTAGTAGAATGTTCTTTTTAAAAAGTCACCAGAAGTGACCATCTAACAGTCCTAAAAAAATATTAAAAAACATTCTGGGGGAGCATACCCCCCCCCCCCCCAGAAAGGGAGTGGGAGACTATGGAGCAATTTCAGTGGGAACATAAATTGTATTTGAAATCCATAATTTAGAATTTGTATTATGATATTGAATTTAAATTCTGTGCAAATACTGTTCATTTCTTCTGTCTTCTGGGTCTTCATGCCCAGTTTGGAAAATGTAGGGAGTTGTGTAAAATCCTTCACTGATAAGGATGTTATTGTCCTTTGGCCATGTGTTAATGAATGTGATATGTGATGATGGGAATTGGACAGAGGGGTCAGAAGTCATATTGGGCTGGTACCAGGTTCTGTGGCTTCAGCTCAGCTAAGCGCTGCTTCAAACAAAAGAACCACTAATAAAGAAAACATAACTGGTTGTTGACAGACTGTCTGGAGGAACTACAATAGGTGTCAGTCTATGTTTTGCATCTCAAAATAAATGGTCTTATTTTCTACTTTTCTATGTTTTTTCTGGATGGTCTCCCTCCGATCGAAGAGTAGTTAACAGGGACGCAGAGGGAGAGATGCAGAGGGAGCGGCAGAGGGAATGCAGAAAGAGAGATATTCATGTAGAGAGAGTGAGTGATGTATGGTGAGATGGAAAGAAGAGCGAGGGGGAGGAGGGGCGATATGCAGAGCGAGATAAGGAGGGAGAGAAAAGTGCTGGCAAAGCAAAACGGTAAAGACACAGGGTTTAATCTGATTTGTCATTACTGGAGGAGGGTGATTGGCGGCTAGTTCTCTCTCCTGACGGCAGGACTAAACAGCTTCACTGTAGAGTAATGGGAGTGATACATACACACAAATGTGCTCTCAAATGTAGACATACAAACGCATGCACACACACTACACACACACACACCAGTGGAGGCTGGTGGGAGGAACTAGTTGAGGACGGGCTCATTGTAGTATCTGGAATGGAATAATGGAGTGGTGTCCATGTGTTTGATACTGTTCCATTGATTCCATTCTTAGTAATTACAATGAGCCCATCATCCTATAGCTCCTCACACAAGCCTCATTTGACACACACACACACTGAATCTTTGGTCAATAAGGAGCCACCATCTGACTGTCCAATAGATAGTCTTACCACTCTTATTAAAGGGATTGGGAGTAAGAGAGAGAGACAGCGAGAGCAGCTGGAGGTTGTGATATGTCCATTCTGATTTAAGATGTGAGAAAAACAGAGAAAGAGTGTGTGAGAGAGATATTGCAGATTAGAGGGTGAGATAGTAGGGACATGATTGACAAGTGAAGCAGCCAATGGGAGCAGCCTATGATGCAGGATGATCCATTGAGTGAGCAGACATCAAAACTAAGCATGTTGGAGATCTGGTTCTTAATTCAATAATTTAATCACAATTCCATGTCACAGATAGAGGAAAGGGGAAAGGTGGATACCTAGTCAGTTGAAATGTGTGTCTTCCACACACATTTGGTCTGCCATAATCAACATCCACGTCTTCGGCACCCAGGGAACAGTGGGTTAACTGCCTTGCTCAGGGGCAGAACGACAGATTTTTGTGAGAGACAGCACTGGCAGAGTCCTCCGCGAGCAGAATTAACTGTCCAGCATCAATGCAAGGACAGACTGAAAGATTTGACCATAACCACTGCTAACAGACTTTTTCATAACCAAATGTGACTTTTAAATTGTAATTCCTTGTTAGCTAGTACCTTTTTAATTGAATGTAGTATCTTGTGTTTTTTAACTGCATTCTACATCTTTCAGACTGCGATCAAATCAAGATCACTGAAAATAACGAAGGTTACGTATGTAACCACGGTTACGTGAGCTATCCGTTCACTCCAATATTGTGTCCTGCTCCACAGGATACATTCTGAGTAAGAATTTCGGATTAGTCCCGTGTACCGGGTAGTGATGCGGCTGACCCCTTTAATTAGCTGCCACGCACTACTCCCACCTCGTGTCCTTTTCGAGGCGCCGTAGATCACCGACAAGAGAATTGGAGTGATCCAATAGCTCACATAACCGTGGTTACATACGTATCCTTCATTATGTAGCAGTATATTGGATCACTCCAATATGGTATCACAATACCAGATAAATCAGTGAACTAGGCAAGGCCAGACAAGAGCATAATCCCGTAGGACTGAGCTCAGGGCAGTCATGGTTGCTGTGTCCCTTCATCCCCCTACAGGGAAGTGGGGTGAACACCCAACAAGGCCATCCCGACCTGGTTGGCGGAAGCAACATTGACTCGATAGTACCTAGCAAAAGTGCTAGACGACGCCTGTGGTAGAAATTCCAAAGGAAGAGAGACTGCAGATTCTTTCAAACAACAACTTTATTATAAGATTTGCAAAATTTGAGCAGTTCAACAATCCACTCACACTGCACATTTAAAAATCCCAACGAACAGTTGGCTTTCTCTTTTTATAGAAAGTACATACTCTTATCTATGTGACAGTTAGCAGATTGCATAAACAGGGCCTGGGAACAGAGTTTACCATTCTCTGTTCCTCCCTGCAATTCCCACATAGTTTACATTCCTGCTGGTCGTAAACACAGGAGGTCACACATTGAGGTCACACCCAAACTGTCACAACTTCCGCCGAAGTTGATCCCGCTTCTTGTTCGGGCGGTGTTTGGCGGTCGACGTCACCAACCTTCTAGCCATCGCCAATCCTTTTTTCTGTTATCCATTGGTCTTGTCTTGTCTTCCATCACACCTAGTTCCAATTCCCTCAATTACATGTTGTGTATTTAACCCCCCGCCCTCATCTCGTGCCTCACCGGGAAAGCCCTGGAGTGGGCCAATGCCGTGTGGAGAGATGGAGATGCGGCGTTGGACCAGTTTGAGGAGTTCACCCGCCATTTCCGGGCAGTCTTTGACCACCCGCCCGAGGGTAGAGCGGCGGGTGAGCCCCTCTTCCATCTGAGGCAGGAGGCGAGGAGCGCCCAGGAGTTCGCCCTGGAGTTTAGGACCCTGGCTGCCGGGGCGGGATGGAATGACAGGGCCCTGATCAACCATTATCACTGCAGTCTGCGCGAGGACTTCCGTCGGGAGTTGGCCTGCAGAGACACCACCCTCACATTCGACCAGCTGGTGGACCTGTCCATCCGGCTGGACAACCTGCTGGCTACCCACGGATGTTCAGATCGGGGTCTGGTGGTTCCATCCCCCAGTACTCCCTCTCCGATATCTATGGAGCTAGGAGGGGCAGTGCGCAGGGAGACCGGAGGGGGTTCCATCTCATGCACCATCTGTGGCCGCAGAGGTCACACTGCCAGTCGGTGCCGGGTTGGTTCCTCTGTGGATCGAGGCAGCAGGCAGGGCGCTCTGGCGTCACCCCACGTGAGCCGGCACCATTCTCACCCAGAGCCCTCTGTTGCCCATATGTTTGTCTATGTCACAGTTTTCCCACATTCCCAGCATAAGGCGCTCGTCGATTCAGGCACGTTTGGGAATTTTATAGATAGTTCGCTCATAGTTTAGGGATCCCAATTGTTCCCGTGGATGTGCCCGTTCACGCCTTAGATAGTTGACCATTAGGGTCAGGTTTGATCAGGGAGGCCACCGCTCCTCTGAGCATGGTGACGCAGGGGGGGCACAAGGAGAGAATTTGTCTCTTCCTTATTGACTCTCCTGCGTTTCCCGTGGTGCTAGTCCTACCCTGGTTGGTTTGTCATGATCCCACTGTTTCTTGGCCACAGAGGGCTCTCACGGGATGGTCACGGGAGTGCTCTGGGAGGTGTTTAGGGGTTTCGTTGGTGCTACTACGGTGGAAAGTTCAGACCAGGTCTCCACTGTGCTCATTCCCCCTGAATATGCCGATTTGGCTTTCGCCTTCTCTAAAAAGAAGGTGACTCAATTACCACCCCATCGACGGGGCGATTGTGCGATAAATCTCCTGGCAGATGCTGCACTTCCCAGGAGTCACGTGTATCCCCTCTCACAGGGGATACCCACTTCACCCATCTCCTCAAGTTTCTTTTTTTGTGAAGAAGAAGGAGGGAGGTCTGCGCCCGTGTATTGACTATCGGGTCTGAACCAGATCACTGTGAGGTATAGTTACCCACTGCCCCTCATAGGCACAGCGATTGAGTCAATGCACGAGGCGCACTTCTTCACCAAACTATATCTCAGGAGCGCTTACAACCTAGTGCGTATCCGGGAGGGAGACGAGTGGAAGACGCCGTTTAGTAACACCTCAGGGCATTATGAGTACCTCGTCATGACGTACGGGTTAATGAATGCTCCATCAGTCTTCCAATCCTTTGTAGACGAGATCTTCAGGGACCTGCACGGGCAGGGTTTAGTGGTGTATATCGATGACATTCTGATATACTCCACTACACGCGCCGAGCATGTGTCTCTGGTGCGCAGGGTGCTTGGTCGCCTGTTGGAGAATGACCTGTATGTCAAGACTGAAAAATGCTTGTTTTTCCAGCAGTCCGTCTCCTTCCTAGGGTATCGCATTTCCACCTCAGGGGTGGAGATGGACAGTGACCGCATTTCAGCCGTGCGTAATTGGCCGACTCCAACCACGGTAAAGGAGGTGCAGCGGTTTTTAGGGTTTGCCAACTACTACCGGAGGTTTATCCGAGGTTTTGGTCAGGTAGCGGCTCCCATTACCTCACTGCTGAAGGGGGGCCCGGTACGTTTGCAGTGGTCGGCTGAGGCGGACAGGGCTTTTAGTCACCTGAGGGCTCTGTTTACCTCGGCTCCCGTGCTGGCCCATCTGGATCGCTCTTTGGCGTTCAAGGTGGAGGTGGACACGTCCGAGGCTGGGATAGGAGCTGTGCTCTCTCAGCGCTCGGGTACACCACCGAAGCTCCACCCCTGTGTCTTCTTTTCGAAGAAGCTCAGTCCGGCAGAGCGAAACTATGACGTGGGGAACCGGGAGCTGTTGGCTGTCATCAAGGCCTTGAAGGCGTGGAGACATTGGCTTGAGGGGGCTAAACACCCTTTTCTCATCTGGACTGACCACCGCAATCTGGAGTACATCCGGGCAGCGAGGAGACTGAACCCTCGTCAGGCAAGGTGGGCCATGTTTTTCACCCGTTTTGTGTTTACCCTTTCATACAGACCAAGCTCCCAGAATGTGAAAGCAGACGTATTGTCCCGGCTGTATGACACAGAGGAGCAGCCCATGGATCCCACTCCCATACTCCCCCGCGTCCTGCCTAGTGGCGCCGGTAGTGTGGGAGCTGGACACGGACATAGAGCAGGCGCTACGTGCAGAGCCCGCTCTCATCCAGTGTCTCGCTGGGCGTCTGTACGTTCCGTGTGCTGTTCGTGACCGGTTGATCTATTGGGCCCACACGTCACCCTCCTCTGGTCATCCTGGGATCGGTCGGACAGTGCGCCGTTTGAGCGGGAGGTACTGGTGGCCTTCCTTGGCTAAGGACGTGAGGGTCTATGTTTCCTCCTGCTCGGTGTGCGCCCAGTGTAAGGCTCCTAGGCACCTGCCCAAAGGTAAGCTACACCCCTTACCCGTTCCACAGCGGCCTTGGTCGCACCTGTTGGTGGATTTTCTGACTGATCTTCCACTCTCACAGGGTAACACTACGATCCTGGTCGTTGTGGATCGTTTCTCCAAGTCCTGTCGTCTCCTCCCTCTGCCCGGTCTCCCTACAGACTGTGGAGGCCTTGTTTACACACGTCTTCCGGCACTACGGGGTGCCTGAGGATATAGTGTCTGATCGGGGTCCCCAGTTCACGTCTAGAGTCTGGAAGGCGTTCATGGAGCGATCAGCCTTACTTCAGATTTTCACCCCGAGAGTAATGGGCAGGTGGAGAGAGTTAACCAGGATGTGGGCAGGTTTCTGCGGTCCTATTGCCAGGACCGGCCGGGGGAGTGGGCGGCGTTCGTGGCCTGGGCCGAGATGGCATAGAACTCGCTTCGCCACTCCTCCACAAACCTCTCTCCTTTCCAGTGTGTACTAGGATACCAGCGACTGGTTCAGGCGCGCGGAGGAGACATGGGAGTCTGTCCGTGTTCACCTTCAGCAGGCGGTTATGCGCCAAAAGGAGAACGCAGATCGCCACCGCAGTGAGACCCCGGTGTTCGCACCGGGGGACCGGGTATGGCTCTCGACCCGAAACCTGCCCCTCCGCCTGCCCTGCCGGAAGCTGGGTCCACGGTTTGTAGGGCCATTTAAAGTCCTGAGGAGAGTGAACGAGGTTTGTTATTGGTTACAGCTTCCACCCGATTACCGTATTAATCCCTCGTTCCAGGAGTCTGAGGTGCGGGAGGTACCGGCGTACTCCGTTCGCTCCATACTGGATTCGAGGCATCGGGCGAGGGGCCTTCAGTATCTCGTGGAGTGGGAGGGGTCCGGAGCTGGGTTCCGGTCAAGGACGTGTTGGATCCTTCAATGCTGCAGGAGTTCCACCGATCGCCCTGCGCCTCGCCCTCCAGGTCGTCCCCGAGGCCGGTGTCGACACGCTGCTGGAGCCGTGTGTCAAGGGGGGGGGTACTGTCACAACTTCCGCCGAAGTTGGTCCCTCTTCTTGTTCGGGCGGAGGTTCAGCGATCGACGTCACTGACCTTCTAGCCATCGCCGATCCCTTTTTTCTGTTATCCATTGGTTTTGTCTTGTCTTCCATCACACCTGGTTCCAATTCCCTCAATTACATGTTGTGTATTTAACCCTCTGGTTTCCCCATGTCCTTGTCTGTAATTGTTTATTGTTCAGGCATGTTACTGACGGCTGGTTATTTTGTTGCCGGGTTTTGTATAACTCCCGTTTATTCGTGTGACCGGTATTTTCCTGCACCTTAGTTTATTGTTTTGTACTGGTGCTTCGCTGTTAAAATTGCCTTGTCCACGCATCTCTGCTCTCCTGCGCCTGACTCCTTTTCACCAGTTACCCACAGCCTGACACAAACGGCTCATAAATCTGTACGCTCAGATTTATGACTAAGTCACACAAGACAAGTTTGCATCAGTACAAAATACTAGCATATAACAATGGACAATCTTTAAGTAAAAAACAGCATTGTATGTCTAATTAAACAGTATAGTATGTAATGAATATTAATTTCCTCCACACGCCCAACTGGCCGAGGCGCAAGTTTCATCAAGGGGAACTCCTCAGAGCAGGGCCCGCGATGCAGCTAACCCTCTAGTAGAATGCTTCACCACAGCGGACGGCATAGGCCGGTCGGCCATCTGATATGCTGTAGTAATAGTGTCTACAATCCAATGTGAGAGTCTCTGTTTCGATAGGGTCTTCCCCAGAACTCTCTGACCACAACACACAAACAGCTGATCTGACTGTCGTATTGTCTTAGTCTGTGTAACGTAAGTGTCTAGTGCCCTCACCGGGAAAAACCCAGCCCTCTCACAGCCATGGGAGGTGCGTATACGGACAAATGTATGGGCCGCTTCACATATCTGTCAGACAGGACCTTCGGCTAGAAAGAGGGGTTAGGCCGGAGGATAACACTACCCTTGTCTGCACCCATTCGGAAACATTCAGCGCTCACTGAAAGAGCATGAAGTTCACTAACCCTCGTAGAAGAGGTAATGTGATAACGCTCTCGGTAGCCGATGTGAGCAAGACCTTTAAACAGGCCAACATTCACAAAGCGCGGCGGGGCCAGACGGATTACCAGGATGTGTACTCAAAGCATGCACGGACCAACTGGCAAGTGTCTTCACTGACATTTTCAACCTCTCCCTGACTGAGTCTGTAATACCAACAGGTTTCAAGCAGACCACCATAGTCCCTGTGCTCAAGGAAGCGAAGGTAACCTGCCTAAAGTATTACTGCCCCGTAGCACTAACGTCGGAAGCCATGAAGTGCTTTGAAAGGCTGGTCATGGCTCACATCAACAGCATCCTCCCAGATACCCTAGACCCACTCCAATTCGCATACCGCCCCAACAGATCCACAGATGACGCAATCTCAATCGCACTCCACACTGCCCTTTCCCATCTGGACAAAAGGAACACCTATGTGAGAATGCTGTTCATTGACTACAGCCCAGAGTTCAACACCATTGTGCCTACGAAGCTAAGGACCCTGGGACTAAACACATCCCTCTGCAACTGGATCCTGGACTTCTTGACGGGCCGCCCCCAGGTGGTAAGGCCCCTCAGGGGGTGTGTACTTAGTCCCCTCCTGTACTCCCTATTGCGTGGCCAAACACGACTCCAACACCATCATTAAGTTTGCTGACGACACAACAGCCTGATCACCGACAATGATGAGACAGCCTATAGGGAGGAGGCAGTGTGGTGCCAGGACAACAACCTCTCCCTCACTGTGAGCAAGACAAAGGAGCTGATTGTGGACTACAGGAAAAGGCGGGCTGAACAGGCCCCATTAAAACATTGACGGGGCTGTAGTGGAGCGGGTCGAGAGTTTCAAGTTCCTTGGTGTCCACATCACCAACAAACTATCATGGTCCAAACACACCAAGACAGTCCTGAAGAGGGCACAACAAAACCTTTCCCCCCCCAGGAGACTGAACAGATTTGGCATGGGTCCCCAGATCCTCAAAAGTTTCTACAGCTGCACCATCGAGAGCATCCTGACCGGTTGCATCACCGCCTGGTATGGAAACTGCTCTGCATCTGACCGTAAGGCGCTACAGAGGGTAGTGCGTACGGTCCAGTACATCACTGGGGCCAAGCTTCCTGCCATCCAGGACCTATATAATAGGTGGTTTCAGAGGAAACCCCATCAAATTGTCAGAGACTTCAGTCACCCAAGTCATAGACGGTTTTCTCTGCTGCCGCACGGCAAGCGGTACCGGAGTGCCAAGTCTAGGCCCAAAAGGCTCCTTAACAGCTTCTACCCCAAGCCATAAGACTGCTGAACAATTAATCAAATGGCCACCGGACTATTTACATTGACCCCCCCTCCATTTGTTTTGTACACTGCTGCTACTTGCTGTTTATTATCTATGCATAGTTACTTCACCCCTACCTACGTACAAATGACCTAATCTAACCTGTACCCCCGCACACTGACTCGGTACCGGTACCCCCTGTATATAGCCTCGTTGTTATTTTATTGTGTTACTTTTTTTTTTTTTTTACTTTAGGTTATTTGGTAAATATTTCCTTAACTCTTCTTGAACTGCACTGTTGGTTAAGGGCTTGTAAGTAAACATTTTACGTTAAGGTCTACACTTGTTGTATTCGGCGCATGTGACAAATAAAGTTTTATTTTATTTTATTTAATAGCCAATTAGAATGCCACCTTCATGGATAGATGCTTCAAAGACGCTAACCCCAGGGGCTCGATCGGTGGCCTAGCAAGTGCTGAGAGCACCACGTCAAGGTCCCAGTTTGGCACCGAACGGGCCATCGTCATGGCACGCCAAAATTGTAGCCAAATACACTCTCAAAGTAGATGCCGTTTGGCCCGCATCAAGCATTTTAAAAAGTGTAAAACCGTTTGTACAGTTGAAGTCGGAAGTTTACATACACTTAGGTTGGTGTCATAAAAACTTGTTTTTCAACCACTCCACAAATTCCTTGTTAACAAACTATAGTTTTGGCAAGTCGGTTAGGACATCTACTTTGTGCATGACACAAGTAATTTTTCCAACAATTGTTTACAAACAGATTATTTCACTTATCATTCACTGTATCACAATTCCAGTGGGTCAGAAGTTTACATACACTAAGTTGACTGTGTCTTTAAACAGCTTGGACAATTCCAGAAAATGATGTCATGGCTTTAGAAGCTTTTGATAGGCTAATTGACATAATTTGAGTCAATTGGAGGTGTACCTATGGATGTATTTCAAGACCTACATTGAGGGAAAAAAATATTTTATCCCCTGCTGATTTTGTACGTTTTCCCACAAATGATCAGTCTATAATTGTAATGGTAGGTGTATTTGAACAGTGAGAGACAGAATAACAACAAAACAATCCAGAAAAACGCATGTGAAAAATGTTTATTTACAGTGGGGAAAAAAAGTATTTAGTCAGCCACCAATTGAGCAAAGTTCTCTCACTTAAAAAGATGAGAGAGGCCTGTAATTTTCATCATAGGTACACTTCAACTATGACAGACAAAATGAGGGAAAAAAAATCCAGAAAATCACATTGTAGGATTTTTTATGAATTTATTTGCAAATTATAGTGGAAAATAAGTATTTGGTCACATACAAACAAGCAAGATTTCTGGCTCTCACAGACCTGTAACTTCTTCTTTAAGAGGCTCCTCTGTCCTCCACTAATTACCTGTATTAATGGCACCTGTTTGAACTTGTTATCAGTATAAAAGACACCTGTCCACATCCTCAAACAGTCACACTCCAAACTCCACTATGGCCAAGACCAAAGAGCTGTCAAAGGACACCAGAAACAAAATTGTAGACCTGCACCAGGTTGGGAAGACTGAATCTGCAATAGGTAAGCAGCTTGGTTTGAAGAAATCAACTGTGGGAGCAATTATTAGGAAATGGAAGACATACAAGACCACTGATAATCTTCCTCGATCTGGGGCTCCATGCAAGATCTCACCCCGTGGGGTCAAAATGATCACAAAAATCCCAGAACCACACGGGGACCTAGTGAATGACCTGCAGAGAGCTGGGACCAAAGTAACAAAGCCTACCATCAGTAACACACTCGCCGCCAGGGACTCAAATCCTGCAGTGCCAGACGTGTCCCCTGCTTAAGCCAGTACATGTTCAGGCCCATCTAAAGTTTGCTAGAGAGCATTTGGATGATCCAGATGAGGATTGGGAGAATGTCAGATGAAACCAAAATATAACTTTTTGGTAAAAACTCAACTCGTCGTGTTTGGAGGACAAAGAATGCTGAGTTGCATCCAAAGAACACCATACCTACTGTGAAGCATGGGGTGGAAACATCATGCTTTGGGGCTGTTTTTCTGCAAAGGGACCAGGACGACTGATCCGTGTAAAGGAAAGAATGAATGGGGCCATGTATCGTGAGATTTTGAGTAAAAACCTCCTTCCATCAGCAAGGGCATTGAAGATGAAACGTGGCTGGGTCTTTCAGCATGACAATGATCCCAAACACACCGCCCGGGCAACGAAGGAGTGGCTTCGTAGAAGCATTTCAAGGTCCTGGAGTGGCCTAGCCAGTCTCCAGATCTCAACCCCATAGAAAATCTTTGAAAGTCCGTGTTGCCCAGCGACAGCCCCAAAACATCACTGCTCTAGAGGAGATCTGCATGGAGGAATGGGCCAAAATACCAGCAACAGTGTGTGAAAACCTTGTGAAGACTTACAGAAAACGTTTGACCTCTGTCATTGCCAACAAAGGGTATATAACAAAGTATTGAGATAAACTTTTGTTATTGACCAAATACTTATTTTCCACCATAATTTGCAAATAAATTCATAAAAAATCCTACAATGTGATTTTCTGGATTTTTTTTCCTCATTTTGTCTGTCATAGTTGAACTGTACCTATGATGAAAATTACAGGCCTCTCTCATCTTTTTAAGTGAGAGAACTTGCACAATTGGTGGCTGACTAAATACTTTTTTCCCCCACTGTACCTCATTAAAATGAAAGGATTTTTTTGTTGTTATTCTGTCTCTCACTGTTCAAATAAACCTACCATTAAAATTATAGACTGATCATTTCTTTGTCAGTGGGCAAACGTACAAAATCAGCAGGAGATCAAATACTGTTTTCCCTCACTGTACCTTCATACTCAGTGCCTCTTTGCTTGACATCATGGGAAAATCAAAATAAATCAGCCAAGACCACAGAAAAAAAATTGTAGACCTCCACAAGTCTGGTTCATCCTTGGGAGCAAATTCCAAACGCCTGAAGGTACCACGTTCATCTGTACAAACAGTAGTATGCAAGTATAAACACCATGGGACCACGCAGCCGTCATACCACTCTGGAAGGAGAAGCGTTCTGTCTCCTAGAGATGAACGTACTTTGGTGCGAAAAGTGCAAATCAATCCCAGAACAGCAAAGGACATTGTGAAGATGCTGGAGGAAACAGGTACACAAGTATCTATATCCACAGTAAAATGAGTCCTATATCGACATAACCTGAAAGGCCGCTCAGCAAGGAAGAAGCCACTGTTCCAAAACCGCCATAAAAAAGCCAGACCATGGTTTGCAACTACACATGGGGCAAAGATTGTACTTTTTGGAGAAATGTCCTCTGGTTTGATGAAACAAAAATAGAACTGTTTGGCCATAACACCATCCCAACCGTGAAGCACGGGGGTGGAAGCATCATGTTGTGGGGGTGCTTTGCTGCAGGAGGGACTGGTGCACTTCATAAAATAGATGGCATCATGAGGAAGGAGAATTATGTGGATATATTGAAGCAACATCTCAAGACATCAGTCAGGAATTTAAAGATTGGTCGCAAATGGGTCTTCCAAATGGACAATGACCCCAAGCATACTTCCAAAGTTGTGGCAAAATGGCTTAAGGACAACAAAGTCAAGGTATTGGAGTGGCCATCACAAAGCCCTGACCTCAATCTTATAGAAAATGTGTGGGCAGAACTGAAAAAGCGTGTGCGAGCAAGGATCCTACAAACCTGACTCAGTTACACCAGCTCTGTCAGGAGGAATGGGCCAAAATTCACCCAACTTATTGTGTGAAGCTTGTGGAAGGCTACCCGAAACGTTTGACCCAAGTTAAATAATTTAAAGGCAATGCTACCAAATACTAATTGAGTGTATGTAAACTTCTGACCCACTGGGAATGTGAAGAAATAAATAAAAGCTGAAATAAATCATTCTCTCTACTATTATTCTGACATTTCACATTCTTAAAATAAAGTGATGATCCTTTCTGACCTAAAACAGGGAATTCTTACTAGGATTAAATTACAGGAATTGTGAAAAAACAGAGTTTAAATGTATTTGACTAATGTGTATGTAAACTTCCGACTTCAACTGTACATCACATGACTCAGGGGCAACATTATTATGACCCTCACACCAAGAACAGAATATGCCCACCCCATTTTATATGGCGCATTGGTGGAGGAAGCTCTGGTGTTCTGCAACGTGCTCACCACATTGTCCTGAATGCCTAGACTTGCCCATTTATGCATCTCAGGGGCCAAGCCCAATGTTGGAGGCGGCGTGGGTCCGGATGCCAGAGCGTCCCCCGAACCTGAGAGAGCAGGTCGGGTCTCAGCGGCAGTTGCCATTGGGTCCCAGAGAGGAGGGACAACAGGAGGCTGAACCATCGTCGTCTAGGCCAGTATGTGGCTATCAGGAGCAGCCAGTGGCCCTTCAAACTGACCCTGTCTATTGTAGATGACTCCATCCTAGCTGGAGGGGTGCTCTCATCTTATCTATGAACATAGACAGGGCTCTAACTCCTCTAGCTCCACAATGAGATAGGGTGCAGGCCAGGCAGCAGGCTGTTAGCCAGCCTGCCAGCTTAGTGGAGTCTGCCACTAGCACTGTCTGTGTAGTCAGCTCAGCTATCCCCATTGAGACCATGTCTGTGCCTCGATCTAGTTTGGGCAAAACTAAACATGGTGTTTGCTTTAGCAATCTCACTGGAATAAAGACCTCCTCCATTCCTGTCATTACTGAAATAGATTGTGGTATATCACATCTCAAAATAGGACTACTTAATGTTAGATCCCTCACTTCCAAGGCAGTTACAGTGTCTTGCAAAAGTATTCATCCCCCTTGGCATTTTTCCTATTTTGTTGCATTACAACCTGTAATTTAAATAGATTTTTTATTTGGATTTCATGTAATGGACATACACAAAATAGTCCAAATTGGTGAAGTGAACTGAAAAAAATTACTTGTTTAAAAAAATTCTAAAAGATAAAAAACAGAAAAGTTGTATGTGCATATGTATTCACCCCCTTTGCTATGAAGCCTCTAAATAAGATCTGGTGCAACCAATTACCTTCAGAAGTCACATAATTAGTTAAATAAAGTCCACCTGTGTGCAATCTAAGTGTCACATGATCTGTCACATGATCTCATTATATATACACCTGTTCTGAAAGGCCCCAGACTCTGCAACACCACTAAGCAAGGGGTACCACCAAGTAAGCGGCACCAGGAAGACCAAGGAGCTCTCCAAACAGATCAGGGACAAAGTTGTGGAGAAGTACAGATCAGGGTTGGGTTATTAAAAAAATATCCGAAACTTTGAACATCCCACAGAGCACGATTAAATCCATTATTAAAACATTTAAAGAATACGGCACTACAACAAACCTGCCAAGAGAGGGCCGCTCACTAAATCTCACGGACCAGGCAAGGAGGGCATTAATCAGAGAGGCAACAAAGAGACCAAAGATAACCCTGAAGGAGCTGCAGAGCTCCACAGCGGATAATGGAGTATCTGTCCAAAGGACTACTTTAAGCCGTACACTCCATAGAGCTGGGCTTGGAAGAGTGACCAGAAAAAGAAGGTACTCTGGTCAAATGAGACTAAAATGTAGCTTTTTGGCCATCAAGGAAAACAGTATGTCTGGCACAAACTCAACATCTCTCATCACCCCGAGGGACTGGGAAAAGGGTCAGAATTGAAGGAATGAAGGATGGTGCTAAATACAGGGAAATTCTTGAGGGAAACCTGTTTCAATCTTCCAGAGATTTGAGACTGGGATGTAGGTTCACCTTCCAGCAGGACAATGACCCTAAGCATGCTGCTAAAGCAACACTTGAGTGGTTTAAGAGGAAACATTTAAATGTCTTGGAATGGCATAGTCAAAGCCCATACCTCAATCCAATTGAGAATCTGTGGTATGACTTAAAGATTGTGTACACCAGTGGAACCCATCCAACTTGAAGGAGCTGGAGCAGTTTTGCCTTGAAGAATGGGCAAAAATCCCTGTGGCTACATGTGCCAACCTTATAGAGACATACCCCAAGAGACTTGCAGCTGTAATTGCTGCAAAAGGTGGCTAGTAATGCACGCTCAAGGGGGTGAATAGTTATGCACGCTCAAGTTTTCTGTCTTATTTCTTGTTTGTTTCACAATAAAAAATATTTTGCATCTTCAAAGTGGTAGGCATTTTGTGTAAATCAAATGAGATAAACCCCCCCAAAATCTATTTTAGTTCCAGGTTGTAAGGCAACAAAATAGGAAAAATTCCAAGGGGGGTGAATACTTTCGCAAGCCACTGTAGGTCTGTATCTTCTCCAATCTCACCTGAGGGACACGTGCTCTCATTAGAGTTGAGTTGATCAACATCCCCAGGAAGACCACCGTCTGTGAGGGCGTCAGGTTGATTTCCCCCTGTTAAGGGCTAGGCCCGGGTCTTGAATGTGTTTCAAGATTTGCCTTGTCTGCTGTATCTTCCTCTCTTGATTGAGCACACACCAGCCAGTCGTCCAGGTAGTTCAGCAGTAGAATGCCCTGGGACATGATAGGCGCTAGGACTGAGTCTGTGCATTTTGTGAATGTACGCGGCACCAGTGAGAGGCCAAGGGGAGGACTTTGAATTCATAAGCTATTCCTTCAAAGGAAAACCGGAGGTACTTCCAGTGATCTCGATGAACAGGAACAGGGAAGTACGCATCCCTCAGGTAGAGCGTGTTGAACCATTGGCCGCTCGAGACTGCCTGCAACACCCACGCTGGAGAGAGCATCTTCAGCTTGAGCTCCTTTAAACATTTGTTGAGGCAGCGCAGGTCCAGGATCGGCCAAAAGCTGCCGTCCTTTTTTGGATCTATGAAATGCGTGGAGTGGAACCCACTTAACCGTTCTAGCGGCTCGATCTTCCTTTCTCCAACCGGAGCACCTCCTTCCTCACCCCATCTGCCAACGAGGTTACCCAGATGCCCCTGTAGGACGATGGTTGGCATCGGAACTGGAGTTTGTATCCCTCCAGGACTGTGCTCAGTACCCAGGGAGACTCCACCTGCCTCTCCCATTTTTCCCTTTGGGCCTGGGACAGATGGCCGAGGCCGACCACCAGCACCTCAGGAGGACTGCTGGGGACCATCTTAGCCGCGTGCTGCTGCTTGCAATGGTGCTCACAACACCTGTCATTCTGCAGTCTGGGTGTAAAACGCCTGTTCCCATTTCCCTGCTCCTGCTGTCTTGGTGGGGAGGAGGGGTGCGAAGACGTTACTGGAGCGCCCTCGAGACATCCCTCCCTGTATTCTAGCTCCTCCGAGGGGCAGCGGTAGGGTGCCCAGTTGCCAAAAATTTCTGCAAAGTCTCTCTGTTTTTGCACAGCTTTGTAGTCTGCTGTATGATGTTGTCTTCCCCTGGCCCAAAGGTGGAACCTGGTGTGAAGTGGAGCTCCAAGAACGTTTTCTGAACTGGCGGAGGCAGTTTAGACTGTGCCAGCCAAAGATGGTGGCGTGAAGTCACCACTGAAGCCAAAGCCTTACCGTTGGCACATGCCATGTCCATCTGGAGCATAGTGAGCAGCTTTGACACTCCTGTGGCCTCCTTAAGAAGCTTGTCACCACCCCCCCCTGGGAGGCGAGGGATCAGCAGGGCGAGGTAGGATTGCAGCATCGTAGCCACGTTTACGAGGCGCACCATGATGGAGAAGGTCCCGAAAAAGTGCTTTGCAACCGTTCATTGCTTACTCTTTCAGGTCCTGGTTTGAGGCGAGGCACCTTGCCAACAATCTCCTTGTCAGGGAGGATCATGGCAGCCACCTTGTCATCCATCACAGGATAGTGGTCTAGCCCCAAGGACTCTGCATCCATTAGGAGAGTGCGAGTGTGCTTAGTCCTGCCGTGATCTGCTCTTGTTAAGCTAGCTACTGCATAGCTCGTTTACCGTGGAACACACAAGAGTCTAGGCAAGATGGCTGCTCCCTGTGAGAGACCAGCGTGGTGCGACACATGGCGCACTCTCCGTGGAGAACTGCGAACTTGCCGGAGCGAAACATACACAGACTATGCAAGCGTTCCGGGCGGAAGGATACCATATTGGAGTGACCCAATATAGCGCTACATAACTGCATAAGCCCTGTATCAGTCCGAGGTCCTGTTTGCTGGCATGTATGTCAATACAAACAATGGGGTTAGGGGGCACAAGATGACATCACTAGTTTGCAACAGTTTACCTGGTGCATATGGAGTGACACTTTCCGTTTTACTGCAGACTGCGGCCCCCCCAAAATAACAATGGTTGCGTACCTTGTCATGGACTGTGCCGTCAGGCACCAGATTGCTATAACATATGATGTGGTTAGCTGCTACGTAAAATACCTATCCAGGTGTTATAAGATCTGGCATGCGTCAGCAACGTCTGAGCAGGGGAACATGGCCACTGCCTTTCTTTAGATTCCGTCATTCTAACGCCAGACGCAGTTACCATTGGTGCGTTCCGTTCGATTAAGCGATTGCTACGTTGCGTGACGGTTGGTACTGAACAACACGTTTCTTCAAAACGTTCTTCAACATTCTTGAACAGACTTTGAACTACATTTGCTCCGTTTGGTTGGTGTGACTTGAAGCAATGAATGACAGTTTTAAAGGGCATTGGTACACAACCCAACCCCTCCACGTTTTTCAATTGGTCATTCAGAACAGCACCATTTAAGTTTAATTGAACGTTGCACACCGTTTTCTCGTGCTGAACACAGCCCAGGAGAAACAGTAATGGGGATAATTCATGGTGATAATTCATAGAGGAATATGTGATGCCTTTTAAAAAAGTTAAAAAGTTTTGGTCTTGTAATTACTGCCAAGTTTAACAGAGTAATAATAAATAAGAATAATAAGCCATTGAAATTGAGAAATGTGACAATACTGGTTTATGGAACAATTGTATAAGCTATGTAATTCTGAGAAAGGGATATTGTGCACTTGTGAAACATTCTATTACCTATGTTTGATGATTTCATGCAATTTATTAATTACAGCTGACTCAAGTTGATGCTATGTCTCCGTGTTGAATCATTTCTCTTATTTCCCCCCTTTCAGGGGTGTATAACACCTTCATCTTGTAATGAACACTAGTGAACTATTTAACTAACTATTCAAAACAAACATAAACAGAGGCAGTGGGGGCAGATCCTCACATCACGTTACAGCAGCACAACCTAATGCAGCGCCTGGATGCCCACCAACCCATTGAGCTATAGGCTGCTATACTATCCACCAATCAATGGATCCGACTGGATCCATGTTCAAACTGTTTCCTGCAAAATTGCACTCATTACATCCCCCAATAGGTGTCAGCACCACTCCATTGAGTCCTCTGTTCTGCTCTGTCCTGCTCAAAGTCACAGCGGATCAAACTGAAATACATCACTGTAATGTCCAGTAGGCTACAGTCAGTGCATCATATTATCACAAGTCTTTCAGTCAAGTATAGAAACAAATGGACATTTTCAAACAAACCCAAACTCTACCCCTAGGTACTTGCCTACTGGGGGTTTGGTAATGGACAATCCAGTTGTTGTTTGGTGCTTGTTCATGATATAACTACTGTATATCTGCATGTGTTTTTTGATACTGGTTTGATACTGATATTCACAAACTGAGTCTCTAGCAGGTGTGTTGGAGTGTATAATGGGATTCTAAAGTAGAAGCTATGGTACAGTATACTGCTTATGTTCAAAGTGTCACTTCCTTACTGTAATTAGAAACTGTAATGTGTGGCTGTGCCAAATTTCACCAGAGCAGTGTTCATTACTGCTGCATCAGTTTCTGGCCCTCTCTCTTTCCCCACCATCCTCCACTAACTATTTTCTATATGTTACTTTTTAATCCCCCTCTCCCCACTCATCATAGCCTCCACACTTCATTCATCCCCCTCTCCCCACTCATCCTAGCCTCCACACTTCATTCATCCCCCTCTCCCCACTCATCCTAGCCTCCACACTTCATTCATCCCCCTCTCCCCACTCATCCTAGCCTCCACACTTCATTAATCCCCCTCTCACCACTCATCCTAGCCTCCACACTTCATTAATCCCCCTCTCCCCACTCATTCTAGCCTCCACACTTCATTAATCCCCTCTCACCACTCATCCTAGCCTCCACACTTCATTAATCCCCTCTCCCCACTCATTCTAGCCTCCACACTTCATTAATCCCCTCTCACCACTCATCCTAGCCTCCACACTTCATTAATCCCCTCTCCCCACTCATTCTAGCCTCCACACTTCATTAATCCCCTCTCCCCACTCATCCTAGCCTCCACACTTCATTAATCCCCTCTCCCCACTCATCCTAGCCTCCACACTTCATTAATCCCCTCTCCCCACTCATCCTAGCCTCCACACTTCATTCACCCCCTCTCACCACTCATCCTAGCCTCCACACTTCATTCATCCCCTCTCCCCACTCATTCTAGCCTCCACACTTCATTAATCCCCCTCTCACCACTCATCCTAGCCTCCACACTTCATTAATCCCCCTCTCCCCACTCATTCTAGCCTCCACACTTCATTAATCCCCCTCTCACCACTCATCCTAGCCTCCACACTTCATTAATCCCCCTCTCCCCACTCATTCTAGCCTCCACACTTCATTAATCCCCCTCTCCCCACTCATCCTAGCCTCCACACTTCATTAATCCCCCTCTCCCCACTCATCCTAGCCTCCACACTTCATTCATCCCCCTCTCCCCACTCATCCTAGCCTCCACACTTCATTAATCCCCCTCTCCCCACTCATCCTAGCCTCCACACTTCATTCATCCCCCTCTCCCCACTCATCCTAGCCTTCACACTTCATTCATCCCCTGTCACTGGAGATTGAAGAGGAGAAATAGGGTAGGGGGAGGGTGAGAGAGGGGGATAGAGACAGAAAGTGAGAAGAGGGGAAAGGCAGTGAGAAAGTATTTCTGAGCAGAGAGCGAGGTTAGGGAGTGGGTGAGGGTGGAGAGAGAGAGGAGTAGTGTATTGGGAATGTATTGGGTATGTATTGGGTATTGGGGTGCCTCTCTCTCAGTCTCAACCTCTCTCCGTTTTCATCAGAACTGCTCATACCTTTCCTCCCTCTCTTCCCCTCTCCCTCTGTTTCTGCCACTGTCTGGCAACCCCTCTGCTGCCTCTTCCCCTGTCTTCCACTCTCCCTCTGTTTCTGCCACTGCCTGGCTACCTCTCTGCTGCCTCTTCTCTTATCTTCCCCTCTCCCTCTGTTTCTGCCACTGCCTGGCTACCCCTCTGCTGCCTCTTCCCCTGTCTTCCACTCTCCCTCTGTTTCTGCCACTGCCTGGCTACCTCTCTGCTGCCTCTTCTCTTATCTTCCCCTCTCCCTCTGTTTCTGCCACTGCCTGGCTACCTCTCTGCTGCCTCTTCTCTTATCTTCCCCTCTCCCTCTGTTTCTGCCACTGCCTGGCTACCTCTCTGCTGCCTCTTCTCTTATCTTCCCCTCTCCCTCTGTTTCTGCCACTGCCTGGCTACCTCTCTGCTGCCCCTTCCCCTCTTTTTACCTTTCCCTCTGTTGCTGCCAGCTTATCTTCCTCTCTACCACCCCAACCTTCCTCCCTGCCCCACTCTCCTTGTTTCTCTCTCTCTCCCCCTCCTCCTCATCCCCTCCCCCCATGTTGCTGCCCGACTTGCTCCTGACTTGTCCTCCCTCCCTCTGTATTCCACGCTACTTTGCCTCTCTCCGTCCCGGTTGTTCTCTTTCTCTGCTCTCTATGTTCAGTGGTGCAACATGAGGCAGTCTGTGGCTATCTGTCTGTTTGGACTCTCAGCTCTGCTCCACGGTGAGTGACTTTCATTCCCTCTCTCTCTGTGTGTGTGTATGTGTGTGTGGTCGGAACATACTACTGCATGGTGTGTGTGTGTGTGTGTGTGTGTGTGTTTGTGTGTCTGTGTCTGCAGGTATGTGTCTGTCCGTGTACGTACATACATACTACTGCATGGTCGGAACATACTACTACATGGTCGGAACTAGAAGCACAAGCATTTCGCTACACTCGCATTAACATCTGCTAACCATGTGTATGTGACAAATAAAATTTGATTTGATTTGTGTGTGTGTGTTTGTGTGTGTGTGTTTGTTGTTTGTGTTTGTGTGTCTGTGTCTGTAGGTGTTTGTGTGTGTGTGTATGTGTTTGTGTGTGTATGTGTGTGTGTATGTGTTTGTGTGTGTGTGTATGTGTGTGTGTGTGAGAGAGAGATCACCGTATGCATAGTGGCAATGCAATGACAGTGAATTTACACAACTTGTATAGACAGGGACACACAGTTTGTATGTCTGGGTGCAAGGCCATTGATATATGAGAACCCAACCGTACAGTTCCAGCTGCATAGCAGAGAGAGAAGAGAGGAGAGGGAAATGAACAGAGAGGGAGGAGAGAAGAGGAGCAGGAATAAAGAGAGACAATGGAGAGGAATGATCACAGAGGTTACAGGTTAGGATGTTGTTCATCACAGTTGTAAAACCCAACCCTCCTGTCTGTTTTAATGCATTATTGGTTTATGCATTCCTCTCTGCACTAGCAGCAGTATCTTAGATGGCTAACTGTATATTGATATGGGCATCTCCATGCCCCATGAGCACTAACATGTAAAGCTCATTATGAGGAGCACATCAAAAGCTAATAGTCAATATTTTTGAGAAGTTAAGGCTTACAGTGCCTTCAGAAAGTATTCAGACCCCTTGACTTTTTCCACATTTTGTTACGTTACAGCCTTATTCTAAAATGGATTAAATAAATAAAATCCTCAACAATCTACACACAATACCCCCGTAATGACAAAGCAAAAACAGTTTTGCAAATGTATAAAACATTTCCATAAGTATTCAGACCCTTTGCTACGAGACTCGAAATGGAGCTCAGGTGCATCCTGTTTCCATTGATCATCCTTGAGATGTTTCTACAACTTGATTGGAGTCCACCTGTGGTATATTCAATTGATTGGACATGATTTGTAAAGGCACACACCTGTCTATATAAGGTCCCACAGTTGACAGTGCATGTCAGAGCAAAAACCAAGCCACGAGGCCGAATTTATTGTCCGTAGAGCTCCGAGACAGGATTGTGTCGAGGCACAGATCTGGGGAAGGGTACCAAAACATTTCTGCACCATTGAAGGCCCCCAAGAACACAGTGGCCTCCATCATTCTAAAATGGAAGACGTTTGGAATCACCAAGACTCTTCCTAGAGCTGGCCACCTGGCCAAACTGAGCAATCGGGGGAGAAGGGCCTTAGTCAGGGGAGGTGACCAAGAGCCCGATGGTCACTCTGACAAAGCTCCAATGTCCCTCTGTGGAGATGGGAGAACCTTCCAGAAGGACAACCATCTCTGCAGAACTCCACCAATCAGGCCTTTATGGTAGAGGCACCTAAAGACTCTCAGACCATGAGAAACAAGATTCTCTGGTCTGGTGAAACCAAGATTGAACTGTTTGGCCTGAATGCCACGTGTCACGTCTGGAGGAAACCTGGCACCATCCCTATGGTGAAGCATGGTGGTGGCAGCATCATGCTGTGGGGATGTTTTTCAGCGTCAGGGACTGAGAGACTAGTCAGAATGGAGGGAAAGATGAACAGAGCAAAGTACAGAGAGATCCTTGATGAAATCCTACTCCAGAGCGCTCAGGACCTCAGATTGCAGAAAAGGTTCACCTTCCAGCAGGACAACAACCATGAGCACAGAGCCAAGACAATGCAGGAGTGGCTTCAGGACAAGTCTCTGAATGTCCTTGAGTGGCCTAGCCAGAGCCCGGACTTGAACCTGATCGAACATCTCTGGAGAGACTAGAAAATAGCTCTGCAGCGACACTCCCCATCCAACCTGACAGAGATGAATTAGAGAAACTCTCCAAATACAAGTGTGCCAAGCTTGAAGCGTCATACCCAAGAAGAATCGAGGCTGTAATCGCTGCCAAAGGTGCTCCAACAGAGTGCTGAGTAAAGGGTCTGAAAACGTATGTAAATGTGATATTTCTGGGTTTTTTTACCTGTTTTTGCTTTGTGTTGTGTATAGATTGATGAGGGGAAAAAAACAATTTAATCAATTTTAGAATAAGCCTGTAACATAACAAAATGTGGAAAAAGTCAAGTTGTCTGAATACTTCCCGAATGCACTGTATACTGTACTGTATGTGGGCCTACAATCCCTCGTTAGACATTGCTACAGAATTTAATCAACTGCACAGATACATTAAGTCGGATACTGTTGTGAAACAGGAATGAGTGAAGTCAGTCCACGATGGAGCTGCTAGAAGTGAGGTTCCTGGTCTTCCTGTCTGACTGTCTGTCTGAGTGGAGTGTGTTAGTGTTTAATGTGTCACTATTTACAGAAATCGAGCAGACGTTTTAACGGCCACAGAAAAGACTCTTGTCTGTTACTGATCGAGTCACTTAACAATTAATGGGCCTGTCTGGATACTTTCTCCCTCTCTTCACTCTCTCTCCAGTTAATTCTCCTATTTCTCCCTCTCTCTCCTCCTCTTTCTCCTGCTCTTCACTCTCTCTCCTCTTGATTCTCCTCTTGATTCCCTCTTTCACCCTCTCTTCACGTCCCCGGCCCCTGCCTCTTCCAGTCATCTATGAATCTCTGTACTCGTTTTCAAAGCAGCTTTGTTTAAAACCATTTGAAACCGTTCCATTCAGATGATCTCTTCTTTTTTGGTGTATTTGTTCTCATCATGTTTTTATCTCTCACTCCCTTCTGTGTTCATCATTTCTTCTCCTACAGCTCATCTCTTCCTCCTGTTTTACATATTCTTCATCTATCAGTGTAATGACATCTTTCACTCTCCTCCTTTTCTATATATTTCTCTCTCTCATTTTCCTTCTGTCTTCTGGAATGTTTTCTATATATTTCTCTCTCTCATTTTCCTTCTGTCTTCTGGAATGTTTTCTATATATTTCTCTCTCTCATTTTCCTTCTGTCTTCTGGAATGTTTTCTATATATTTCTCTCTCTCATTTTCCTTCTGTCTTCTGGAATGTAGCTGTCTCTTTGTAACTGTCAGTTTTCTCTCCTCTGCTCCACTGTCTTCCAACCCCGCCTCTCTCTCCCCTCCCTCTTCCTACTCCTCCTCCTTTTCCCTCCTTTCTGCTCCTTATTCCCTCCCTCCCCCCTCCCTCCCCTCTCAGTGTCTGAGCAGGGTCCCCACCAGCGTAATCTATTGAGGGACCTACTGAGGGACTATAACCGTATGGAGAGACCTGTGGCCAACGACTCTCTACCACTCACTGTCCGATTCTCCTACACTCTCTTACAAGTCATGAATGTGGTACGCTACCATGTTCTCTTACACACACATTCATATAAAAACACAAGCACACACACTAATTACACACATGAATTTAACTGTCTTCATCTTAATCCAGGATGAGAAAAACCAGATCCTCACTACTAATGCCTGGCTTCAGATGGTGAGCATGTCTGTGTGTGTCCATGCGTTGTGTTTCTCCTTGTAACCGTAACAATTGATTGACTGATTGACTGGATTTATATAGCAATGGTTTGACCACTACCTTCAGTGGAACCAGTCAGAGTACCCAGGAGTGAAAACCCTTCGCTTCACTACTGACCAGGTCTGGATACCTGATATACTGCTGTACAACAGGTGGGTAGGACACACACACACACACACACACACACACACACACACACACACACACACACACACACACACACACACACACACACACACACACACACACACACACACACACACACACACACACACACACACACACACACACCTTGCTGATCTTTCTGTTTTGTCCTTCTCAGTGCCCATGATAAGTTTGATGCCACCTTTAAGAGCTATGTGCTGGTCAACTCCAGTGGCTTCTGTGAGTACCTTCCTCCAGGTAAGTCTATAGATCAACCTTTCTCTCTTTTTATTCTTCCCTGACCTTCCCCTCTCTCATTCTAGGGATATTCACTCATAGTATCGCATAGACATACCGGTAATGCACTTCTCTCTCAATGTCTGTTTCATCTTCTCCCTTCTCTCACTCCCTCTCTCCTACTCTCTCACCGTCCCCCTCTCTCTCTGTCCCAGGTATTTTCAGCAGTGCGTGTAATGTGGACGTGCGTTGGTTTCCATTTGACATCCAACGCTGTGAGCTGAAGTTTGGCTCGTGGACGTTTGACGGCTGGCTGCTGGACCTCCAGATGCAGGAGGCTGACCTGTCAGGATACATGTCCAATGGAGAGTGGGACCTGCTGGGTGAGAGCTCTGTCTGCCCCCGACCCTCTTGTATCTCTCTCCTCCATCTTATTTTCTAATCTCTCACTCCCTCTTTCCTCCCCCCTCTTGTAGGTGTACCAGGTGATCGTCATGAGATATTTTACGAGTGCTGTACAGAGCCCTACTCTGACGTGACCTTTGTTGTGACCCTACGACGGAGAACTCTGTTCTACGCTCTCAACCTCCTCGTTCCCTGTGTTCTCATCTCCTCATTGACACTGCTGTTGTTCATACTGCCAGCCCGATCGGGGGAGAAGATCGGTCTGGGTGAGGAGAGGGGGAGGAGGATAAGAGGGGGGAAAGCGGGAGAGGGGGAGATGGAAGACAGGGGGAGGGAGGGTAAAAGGGAGCAGGGATGGAGACAGGAGAGATGTTGGAGGTGAAAAGGGGAGGGCTGAGGCACTCTCTCCCTCTCTTTCTCTACTCTCCCCTTTCCTCTCTTTTCTCCGTACCTGCCCTCTCTCTTTTACTGTTTCTGTGTCAGTAATTCTGCAGCGTTCCAAGAAAATCTATTAAATGTTTACGATCAGAAAGGCAGAGAGCAGAGGGGGAGGGACAGAGATGGAGGGAGAGAAGGGGGCGGGAAGGTGAGGGACAGTGATAGAGGGAGAGAAAAGGGGTGGGGAGCGGAGCGGAGCAGAGGGACAGAGATGGGGAGAGAGAAGGAGAGTGTGGAGGGGAAGGACAGAGATGGAAGGAGAGTTGGATGGGTGTGGTGAGTTGGCAGAGAGATGGAGAATTGTACTACCCATAAGTATTTCTGTATTTCCCAGTGTAATAATATCCTATTCTCCATCTCTCTCTCCAGGCATTACAGTTCTTCTCTCTCTGACTGTCTTCATGTTGCTGGTGGCTGAGATTATGCCAGCTACCTCAGACTCCATACCACTGATAGGTCAGTGAAAGTGTATGCGCATGCGTGGTCTGCGTACGCATTTAACTAGCCTGATAATATATAGTGACTTCGGAAAGTATTCAGACCCCTTGAATTTTTCCACATTTTGTTAGGTTACAGCCTTATTATAAAATGTATGAAATAGTTTTATCAATTTACACACAATGTCCCATAATGACAAAGCAAAAACAGTTTTTTTGAAATGTTTGCTAATTTATAAAAAATTAAAAAACATAAATATCAAATTTACATAAGTATTCAGACCCTTTACTCAGTACTTTGTTGGAGCACCTTTGGCAGTGATTACAGCCTCGAGTCTTCTTGGGTATGACGCTACAGGCTTGGCACACCTGTATTTGGGGAGTTTCTCCCATTCTTCTCTGCAGATCCTCTCAAGCTCTGTCAGGTTGGATGGGGAGCGTTGCTGCACAGCTATTTCCAGGTCTCTCCAGAGATGTTCGATCGGGTTCAAGTCCGGGCTCTGGCTGGGCCACTCAAGGACATTCAGAGACTTTTCCTGAAGCCACTCCTGATTGCTCGCACCTGTGGACTTATGAACGTTTCCTGGCAGAGCGCAGCCATGACCCTGTTGGTGCTGCCCCCTGGGGATGGAGTGTGGAAGTGGTAGTGGTAGTGTCTAACCACGCTCCTAAGACCTAATCTACTGAACCTATTCCATTACAGTGTGTATAATACTGTGTCTCCATCCTAGGTCAGTATTTTGTGAGTACCATGGTTACCGTAGGGATGTCAGTGGTGGCGACTGTAGTTGTACTTCAGTACCATCACCACGACCCCAACAGTGGAGACATGCCTCAATGGGTGAGGCTCTCTGTCTATCTACTGATTCTGAAGTGTATCTGTGACTGTGTGTGTGTTCCTCTCATATCTGTGAATGTCTGGACCTTGTGTGTGTTTGTGTGTGTCCTGTCCTTGTTTCTCTTGTGCAGTTGGTTCTGCTGCAGTACATTCCCTGGTTCCTCTTATCAATGTGTGTGTGTCCTCTCCCTATCTCTGTTTCTTGGGTCTCTGGGTCCTCTTGCCTACTCTCTCTGTGTGTCTCTCAGGTTGAGTTGGTTCTACTCCAGTGGGTTCCCTGGTTTCTGAGGATGAAGCGTCCAGGAGAGTGGGGTGAGCTCACACCCCACCACAGCCCTTCGAACCCCCAGACCAAGACCTGCTTCTCTCCCCCTACCACCACCACCACCACCCCAGCCCCCTCCACCCTCCCCCAGAGCCTCACCTCTCTACAGGCCAGTCTCAGCCAGCCCCTACCACACCCACTGTCCAACCCTACCCTCCAGTCCTATCCCAACTATAACCCAAACCCCCAGCGTAATATCCACACTAACCCCAATCTCCCTCCACCCCCACCCTCAGCATAATCTCCCCTCCACCCCCCACCCTCAGCCCAATGGACACCGGCCCTACATTGGCTTCCAGAGTCCTCCTGAACCAGACCCTGCTGTCACCTGGAGAGGAGGAAGAGGAGGAGGAGGAGGAGAAGGAAGGGGTTCTGACACCCCAATCCTCCACCACCACCCACTCTCCTCCACAATGTTCGGTAGCCCCCCTCCACAACCCCCCACATCTCTGGACCCTGACCCCTCATCCTCAGGCTCCAGCTGTGTAGAGGCTGGGGCAGTGGGAGTGGGTACGTGCCATTCCCAGCCTGGGGTGTTCCAGGCTGGGGTAGTGGAGGCCCAGCTTCAGGCCCTGCTGGCGGAGGTGCAGTTCCTGGCCAATCGTTTCCGTGAGCAGGACCGCAGGGTGAGCGTGGCGGAGAAGTGGCAGTTTGCAGCGGCTGTCATCGACCGTCTGTGTCTGGTGGGGTTCAGTGTGTTCAACATCATCTGTACCATCACCATCCTCATGGCCGCACCCAACTTTGTGGAGGCCGCCTCCAAGGACTTCTTCTGAGAAGGAGAGAGGGGGAAGAGGAGGGAGGAGAAGAGGACGCTTGCTATCTTAATGGACAGTGGCTGTACAGACTTACCATGTGGAAACTGGACAGTCACTTGAGTTGCTTGTCACCTCATCATGTTACAAAAAGTGAACTTGTGATTCTACATGTTGGAACTGTTTTAAATACTGCTGTTCCTCTGAACTTTGTGGCTATGGATAAGAGTGTCACCATAACGATTAAAACGTCACTATAAATCAGATTTGTGGCCTGCCCAAATTCAAAGTGCTTACTGTGCATTTCTTCTGTCTTCCGGGTCTTCATGCCCAGTTTGGCTAATGTAGGGAGTTATGTAAAATCTGGCAAGAGAATCTTATGTATTGTGTCATTCTCTGTTCCCTCTCTCTTGCTCACTGTCACTTTCTAATAATACTATTCATGAAGAAACCCTAATTGGTTGTGGACAGACTGTCTGGAGGAACTACAATAGGTGTCAGTGTCTTGCATCTCAAAATAAAGAGGGGGCAGACAGAGAGATGGGATATAGGCAGAGAGGTTGAGTGATGCATTGTGAGATAGGGAGAGGACGAGAGAGAGATATGGGATATAGGCAGAGAGAGGTTGAGTGATGCATTGTGAGATAGGGAGAGGACGAGAGAGAGATGGGATATAGGCAGAGAGAGGTTGAGTGATGCATTGTGAGATAGGGAGAGGACGAGAGAGAGATATGTAGAGTGGAGAAAGGGGGGTAGAGGAAAGTGCTGACAATGCAAGTGGTAGAGAAACAGGGTTTTAACTGATTGGTCGTTAATGGAGGAGGGGGCCGGGGAGAGGGTGGTTGGCGATTCTATATCTGACAGCAGTACTAAAGCGCTTCACCGTAGCGTTATGAGTGAGACAGGGCCTTATTGAGAAGACAGAGAAAACATTTTTTAACACATACAGTGCCTTCAACATTTTGTTGTGTTACACCCTGAATTCAAAATATATATTTTTTTCACACCCATCTACACACATAATGACAAAGTGAAAACATGTTGGATTCCAGCTGTGAGTCTCTCTGGGTAAGTCTCTAAGAGCTTTCCACACCTGGATTATTATTTTCAAAAGTCTTCAAGTTCTGTCAAATTGGTTGTTGATCATTGCTAGACAACCATTTTGAGGTCTTGCCATAGATTTTCATGTCGATTTAAATACAAACTGTAACTTGGCTACTCAGAAACATTCACTTCCTATTGGTAAGCAACTCCAGTGTATATTTGGGCATGTGTTTTAGGTTATTGTCCTGCTGAAAGGTGAATGAATCTCCCAGTGTCGGGTGGAAAGCAGACTGAACCAGGTTATCCTCTAAGATTTTTCCTGTGCTTAGCTCCATTCCGTTTCTGTGCTTAGCTCCATTCCCCCTTCCTTTTTTTCCCCTCTGTCAATTAGATAAGTATTGTGGAGTAACTACAATGTTGTTTATCCATCCTCAGTTTTCTCACAGCCATTAAACTCTGCAACTGTTTTAAAGTCGCCATTGTCCTCATGGTGAAATTCCTGAATGGTTTCCTTCCTCTCCACCAACTGAGTTATGAAGGACGCCTGTATCTTTGTAGTGACTGGGCTTATTGATACACCATCCAAAGTGTAATTAATAGCTCCACCATGCTCAAAGGGATATTCAAAGTCCAGAACAGACAATGGGAGGCACACAGTGCTACAGTACATGGAGCCATGGCTACAACTCTATTCCACATCAGGTAACTGATGCAAGCAGTAGGATCAGATTTAAAAAACATAAAAATACACCTTAAGGAACAGCGGGGGCTGTGAAGATACACACACAGGCACAGACACACTCTACACACACACACGTACACATAGATGTTGTATTGTAGATATGTGATGGTAGAGTAGTGGCCTGAGGGAACACACTTAATATGTTGTGAACAGTGTAATGAAATGTAATGTCATTTAAGGTAATATTTGTTATTGTATATAACTGCCTTAATGTTCTGGAACCCAGGAAGAGAAGCTGCTGCTTTGGCAGCAGCTAATGGGGATCCTTAATAAATACAAATGTCTACTTACAAATACCCTTCTCTATGAGGCAATGGAAAACCTCACTGGTCTTTGTGGTTGAATCTGTGTTTGAAATTCATTGGTCGAACGAAGGACCTTAAATATAATTGTATGTGTCATTAAAAAATATAATTGTATGAAATTCAAAAATCATGTTAAAACACTAATATCCCACACAGAGTGAGTCCTTACAACTTATGTGAATTGTTTAATTCCGGCTGTAACACAACAACATGTGGAAAAAGTCAAGGGGTGTGAATACTTTCTGAAGGCACTTTACATGCAGATGTGCTCTTCAATGTGAACATGCACACACACACAAGAGCACTAGTAACGCAGTGCCAGGATGTGACTGCAGCAAGTCCTCTGTCCTGTCGCAGTTCTCACTCTCTCACACACACACACACACACACACACACACACACACACACACACACACACACACACACACACACACACACACACACACACACACACACACACACACACACACTCCCTCTTTGTGCAATGCTGTCAGATTGTATCTGCTCAGTTGGAAAATGAAAAGAGAGGGAGAAGAATGAATGAAGATAAATAATCACATTGATAATCACAGTCACATTGAAAATATGTTCTAACCATGTTATAGGGATGTTCAGGTTGGATTTCTCCTGGGCTAAAGGACCCAAAGACATATCAACTGAATCTTTTCTGTTTAGAGTTGAGAGCTAGCTTTTCAAGTCTGTTTTAAAACAGAGTGTATATTTTTAGTGTCTCTCTGTATCCGTCAGATAGTGGTATGTGATATCAACACCTTCTCTAACCAATACTGCTTGATTAGTGGTTGTAGATGGCTCTCTGTGGGTCGATAAGGAGACACTTTCTGTCTGACACTGTCTGTCCAGCGGATAATTGTATTACCACTCTCATTAGAGGAAAAGAGAAAGAGGGGGAGGAAAGGTGGAGAGAGAGAAAGAGAGAGAGGAAGAGAGAGCAGCTGGGGGCTGTAATATGTCCATTCTGATTTAAGATGCGTAGAAAATGGTGAAATACTGTAAATGGTCCATTCTGGGTGGAGCAGAAAACCTACTTCTCTTAGATAGCATTTGGCTTCAGTGGAACAATACATTATTATTTCTCCATCACCCTGTATCTATCCAGGGTGTTGATCAATGAAATAATTGATGGACAAACAATCACAGACTGGTGTCAAGTGCCACACACACACACTTTTCATTCTTATGCACAAGTGGACTAGAAACTAGGTAATTGAGATTTGAGTTGGAGACACCAAAGGAGAGAAGACATCAATGTTTTGCATTAATAAATAATTTCATTTAAAATAAATGTTACAATTCATTAGAATAAGTCAAATTACTAAATGACTTCAGCTTTCATCAATTCAACCCTGTGTGGTTCTCTTCGGATGGATTTATTTTCTCATTTGCTTGAGTCGTCAGACAGGTGAAGACACTGTACGATAAGAGAAGTAGAGCTTAATAACTTACTTAGAAAAAATAGTTGACGAGAGACAGTGGAGTGTGTGAGAGAGAGAGAGAGAGATCGCAGATTAGAGGGCGAGATAGCAGAGACATGATTGACAAGTGAAGCAGCCTATAGGAGTGAGGCATGATGATCCATCGAGTAAACAGACTAAGCCTGTCAGAACTAAGCCTGTTGGAGATTCAGGTCCCAAATCAAATCACTCACAGATACAGGATTACCCATTGGTGTAGTGGTACCTGGAGAAGTGAGTATACCTTAATTTTGCCAGAAAATTTTTAATAGAAAACGACAACAAATGCATGTTTTAAGCCCACATCAATGCTTACACGGCATAAGGAGACCATTTTTTTAGGTCTGGGAAAAACCTCTGCAATATATTTTCTATAACCAAAAATATTGTATTTTCAGCCACTTGAAACTGGTGTACAAAACAAAATAAAAAATGCTAAACTTAAAGAATGTGAAGCATAGAAATAGTGCACATAGATCTACCACTTACTAGACTTGCTTTCAATGAGAATGACAGATCTTTAACTCACATTTCTATGTGAACTTGTTGGGTCACCCAAAGTTACATATTGCAGCTTTAATGAAGAAGTTTTCCTTGGGAAAGCATTTGGAAATGTTCATTCAGAACAGCACATGACTGAATTGAGCACAGCAAAGACTCAACCAAGACTTTGGACCAAACTGTTCCTGGTTTGCTTACCCATTGTTATTTGATTTATTTAATTCGGCAAGTCCTACCTACCCTACCTCAGTCCTACCTACTCTACCTCGGTCCTACCTACCCTACAGCTGTGAGCTGCTCCATGGGACAACCAGCTGCGGCTCTTACTGCCATGATATTCCGCTGAAACGCACATGGGAATATATTTCACGTGCTTTGCGATTGTGTAGGCTACTTTCTCTATTGTACCACATATTTGATACAGTGTATACCACCACTACACTACTTTGATACACTTCAGCTGGGATTAAGTGAGTATACCCAATGGCCACTGAACAAAAAGTGGGTTTGGTGCATATTTATTTTATTGAACCTTTATTTAAACCTCTGTGGGGTTTAGGGTGTATACCTCCGTGTCCGCCTACACCACCACTGGGAAACCCCGCTGTAGGTTAACACTGCATTTAAAGATGTGTGTGGTGTTGCATCAACATCCCATGATAACATCCACTAGAGGATATTTAAATCAGGTGTGTTTCTGCTTGGCTGGAGCAAAAGGCTGCACCCACACCGGCCCTCTGTTAGAATACTGGCCAGCCCTGTTCTATTGGAACTGACCTAATGTTTCTCGATGTGAGGGAGACCCTTACAGGCCATTCTGAGCACTGCAGCTTCTTCAGATACACAAGGACCAATATACAAAGACTCACCTAAACCAACACCATAGACATCTCCTACAGACTGACAATCACAGTGTGTTTTTCAAAGCATCACACCTTTTCTCAAGAACAGAAAGACACAAAACATGTCAATCGAGATGCACTTCTGAGTTCAGTGTTATTTAGAACCCAGTATAAATATAAATAGCGTCTTCATGAGACCCCACAGTTAGGCATCAGCAGAACACAAAGCATAGGCTAGCATAGAATGAATACATATTGAGCTTAACGTGGTCAACATCTTACAGGGTTCTTTTTGTGCTATTCTGTCCAATGTCTGAAATGTCATATATATATATATAGGAGGTACACAAGGTACACAAAACACACAGGTGAAGTAAACATGTTCATTGTTCAGGTATCTGTCAAGATGGCAGAATACTTCCTGGGATCCAATTCCTACATGATGAGCATTCTGTGTGTTTTTATGGGAAGGTTTGTGTATTCAAAAATGGCTTCAGGGCAATTTCAGCATCTGTAAACCGAAACAGAACCAGCAGCTGAAACACACATGCTACCCTTGGTTCTGCTCGGCCCAAAAGTCACACAAATAAAGGAAATGTATGGCGTCTCTCTCTTTCTGTAATAGTCTCTTCAGTAGATCTCTTCTAAATGGAGATTGTGGCTACAAACAGGAGATAATATCTTTATGTCGATGTGGTTCATATGGTTCATATGAGTCCAGTCCATTATATTGTGGGCCGTTTCCCTCCGTCTGTCTGTCTAGACTCGTTCTAGGAGTTTGGTTCAGAGTCAGAGAGAAGGGTTGGGTTTCTACCTCCAGGGTTCCAACCTAGACTCTCACAGCTCAGTCCATAATCAGTCCACACACACACACACACACACACACACACACACTTCCTGTTTTTTAACTTCTCAGTCCATCACCACTAGTCGTTTCCTCTTTTAGAACATGTTCTGTTCCATCACCACTAGTCGTTTTCTCTGTTAGAACAGGTTCTGTTCCATCACCACTAGTCGTTTCCTCTGTTAGAACAGGTTCTGTTCCATCACCACTAGTCGTTTCCTGTTAGAACAGGTTCTGTTCCATCACCACTAGTCGTTTCCTCTGTTAGAACAGGTTCTGTTCCATCACCACTAGTCGTTTCCTCTGTTAGAACAGGTTCTGTTCCAGCACCACTAGTCGTTTCCTCTGTTAGAACAGGTTCTGTTCCAGCACCACTAGTTGTTTCCTCTGTTAGAACAGGTTTTGTTCCATCACCACTAGTCGTTTCCTCTGTTAGAACAGGTTCTGTTCCATCACCACTAGTCATTTCCTCTGTTAGAACAGGTTCTGTTCCAGCACCACTAGTCATTTCCTCTGTTAGAACAGGTTCTGTTCCAGCACCACTAGTCATTTCCTCTGTTAGAACAGGTTCTGTTCCAGCATCTGTATCCCTTTTTTCCCCTCTTCTTCCACTGCACTCTGTTCCAGTCCAGAGCACTCCAAAGTGGCCACAAAACACCCAATGGCCTTGCACGTGTCAAATCCCTTGTCCAATAGCGTCCCAGGGAACCATCTCCTTCATCCAATCCCACCACAAGACGTCAGCCTCCTTAGCCAATAGTCACAGGTCTCCATTGAGTTTTGACCAAAGAGGTGATGCGATGAATGAAGGCATGTATATCTAAGTCTTTAGAGTTACTTATTCACCTGTACAAAACTGCTATATGTTTCTACTGTAGCTTCCTGTTGGCTTGTCTAGTGTGTTTATATCATGTGGTTGGGTTGTATTCAAGGGTTCATGGTGACTAACAGTTTAAGTTGTAGTGTGCGTCGTTTCTCCTTCAGTCAGTCCAGAAGTTGTTCATTTGTAGTTTGATGGTGTGTAGTGGTTGTTGATCTGTAGTTGCTGTTATTGGTATGTAGAAGTTGTAGTTGGTGTAGTAGTAGTTGTGTGAGGACAGGTAGTGGTGGTAGTTCCGGGCTGAGCCAGACCAGAGGGACGGATGGAGGAGAGCATGTTTAGGAGGTGATGATCTCCCCTCCTAGGTGCCTCCATCCCTTCTGTGTCTCAACAGCTGGAAGATATTCTGAAACAGAGACACGGCTCAGGAAACCACAACATGCGCAGGCTGGCAAAAATGCACACGCACATGGACACTCGCATACACTCACACAACACACACTCACACAGGCCCAGGCTGCTGCTGTACCAGAGACAGAGGCAGGCAAAGCCTTACCTTGCTACACATACCGTCTTTACTGCAGTTCTTATTGTCCTTATCCACAGCCTCCTCTTCCACCTGGAGACACAGGATATTCCACAACATTCTCATCAAACAATAACATTGGAGAACATTCCCAGAATATTAGCCAGTGAAATGTGCAGCATAAGACTGCTGGTTAGCCAGTAGACAGTACATGGCAGCATACAACCCTGTTCTCACCTCTTCCCTCCACTTGAGTTCACAGAAGACTCTCTCAACGCACTCATGCAGGTAGTTGAACTGGACACAGCACAGGAAAACAAAGGGTTAACTATGCACATTGATACATCATGTTCAGACATTCGTTGGCTCTCAAAGGGTGTGTGTACTGTAAGAGTGTGTGAGGGACTCACGTAGGGAGTGAAGATCTTGACCCAGCGAGGTTTCTTCTCTCCCCTGGCGTACTCAAAGCAGAAGGCCATACCCTCCTCATCAGTATCCCAGCGCTGCATCTCCACCCACTCAAACACGATCACCTGGTTCTGAAAGAGAGAGAGACAGGGTCAACACACACACACACACACACACACACACACCCCCCAGTTCTCCGTACCTCTAGCGTCCCCTCCTCTGTGCAGGCGTGCAGTTTAAAGTGGTGTATGCTGATGGCTGTGACGACGTGGCCTTTGCGTCGGGAGTCACAGGAGCAGTGTGGGAAGACGATCTCATTGTAGCCTTCACAGCCTCGTAACATACTGAGATACTGGGGGAAAGAGAGAACATTGGAGGGGGTCAGACACCTGCTTCTAGAAACCATCCTATGTTCCATGTTTATTTGGTCATATATACCAAGTCTTAGGCTACATGCACTAGCTTATTCCCATCTATTACAACCTTACCCTTAACCAGAATGGAAGACCAAATCAGTCATGTACTCCCTGACGAAGGCCATGCGCTTTGTTTCCATTGAACATGCCATACAAATAAAGGCATTTTAATTAATTATATGAAGAGGGCCTTGGTCCTCCTTTCTTTTTGAAACTCATTAGTTGTGACAGTAACGTCCATTGTAGCATGGCCATCTAGTGACCAGCAGAAAGGGAGAGACACTATCCATGGCCATCTAGTGACTAGCAGAAAGGGAGAGACACTATCCATGGCCATCTAGTGACCAGCAGAAAGGGAGAAACACTATCCATGGCCATCTAGTGACTAGCAGAAAGGGAGAGACACTATCCATTGCCATCTAGTGACTAGCAGAAAGGGAGAGACACTATCCATGGCCATCTAGTAACTAGCAGAGGGAGAGAGAGAGACACTATCCATGGACATCTAGTAACTAGCAGAGAGAGAGAGACACTATCCATGGACATCTAGTAACTAGCAGAGAGAGAGAGACACTATCCATGGCCATCTAGTGACTAGCAGAGGGATAGAGAGAGACTAACCATGGCCATCTAGTGACTAGCAGAGGGATAGAGAGAGACTAACCATGGCCATCTAGTGACTAGCAGAGGGATAGAGAGAGACTAACCATGGCCATCTAGTGACTAGCAGAGGGATAGAGAGAGACTAACCATGGCCATCTAGTGACTTGCAGCGGGAGAGAGAGAAACTAACCATGGCCATCTAGTGACTAGCAGAGGGATAGAGAGAGAATATCCATGGCCATCTAGTGACTGGCAGAGGGATAGAGAGAGAATATCCATGGCCATCTAGTGACTAGCAGAGAGAGAGAGAAACTAACCATGGCCATCTAGTGACTAGCAGAGAGAGAGAGAGAGAGAGAGAGAGAGAGAGAGAGAGAAAGACTAACTATGGCCATCAACTGACTAGCAGAGAGAGACACTATCCATGGCCATCTAGTAACTAGCAGAGGGAGAGAGAGAGAGAGAGAGAGAGAGAGAGAGAGAGAGAGAGAGAGAGACTATCCATGGACATCTAGTAACTAGCAGAGAGAGAGAGAAACTAACCATGGCCATCTAGTGACTAGCAGAGGGATAGAGAGAGAACATCCATGGCCATCTAGTGACTAGCAGAGAGAGAGAGAAACTAACCATGGCCATCTAGTGACTAGCAGAGAAGAGAGAGAGAGAAAGACTAACCATGGCCATCTAGTGACTAACAGAGGGATAGAGAGAGAATATCCATGGCCATCTAGTGACTAGCAGAGAGAGAGAGAAACTAACCATGGCCATCTAGTGACTAGCAGAGAGAGAGAGAGAGAGAGAGAGAGAAAGACTAACTATGGCCATCTAGTGACTAGCAGAGAAAGAGAGACTAACTATGGCCATCAACTGACTAGCAGAGAGAGAGAGAGAAACTAACCATGGCCATCTAGTGACTAGCAGAGAGAGAGAGAGAGAGAGAGAGAGAGAGAGAGAGAGACTAACTATGGCCATCTAGTGACTAGCAGAGAAAGAGAGACTAACCATGGCCATCTAGTGACTTTCAGCGGGAGAGAGAGAAACTAACCATGGCCGTCTAGTGACTAGCAGAGAGACAGAGACTAACCATGGCCATCTAGTGACTAGCAGAGGGATAGAGAGAGAATAACCATGGCCATCTAGTGACTAGCAGAGAGAGAGAGAGAGAGAGAGAAAGACTAACTATGGCCATCAACTGACTAGCAGAGAGAGAGAAACTAACCATGGCCATCTAGTGACTAGCAGAGAGAGAGAGAGAGACTAACCATGGCCATCTAGTGACTAGCAGAGGGATAGAGAGAGAATAACCATGGCCATCTAGTGACTAGCAGAGAGAGAGAGAGAGACACTAACCATGGCCATCTAGTGACTAGCAGAGAGAGACACTAACCATGGCCATCTAGTGACTAGCAGAGAGAGAGAGAGAGACACTAACCATGGCCATCTAGTGACTAGCAGAGAGAGAGAGAGAGACACTAACCATGGCCATCTAGTGACTAGCAGAGAGAGAGAGAGAGACACTAACCATGGCCATCTTCTTCTGTTCTGCTAGTTTCTGGAGCTGGTACGACTTATCCTCCGCCTTGATAAATCCCCTTTTCACATCATCGACCGCCTGAGAGAGGTGGGGAGAGAGTGTTATAATGGACAAACCAACTGAACTCTCCCTTACACACACACACAAAATGCACATTCCCCTGACACACACCCACCTGGTGGAAGCAGTAGCTGACGGCCAGTTGGTTGTCATTGAGCAGGATCTCCTCCTCGGTGGTAAAGAGCCACTTGCGCAGGGTGAGGCAGGTCCCAGGGACAGCAGACGTGTAGTTCTGAACATACAGCTTGTGGGGGAACTCATTAGGAGCCAGCTTACGCACTGACGGGGGGAGAGAGCGAGAGAGCGTGAGCGAGAGAGGGTTAGGTTGGTGGGTGTTTTCCGGTTGTGGCTAGATGGTATACAGCTACAGTAGGAAAGTTCCCTTTTCCTAACCTTACCCTAATTCTCCTAACCCACTACGTTAATTCTCCTAACCTGCTGCGTCAGTTCTCCTAACCCGGATATGAAAAGCCCATTCGTAGCTGTATACCATCTAATCAAAACTGTGTTTCGCTACAAATAGAAATGCTTTGCTCATATCCCAACCAACCAGACACCACAACTCCCTCAACAGCAACACCATGAAGAAGTGATTCAATCAACAAAGCTCCTGGGTAGGAATGTTAGCCTCTATGATTAAAGACACACACACAGAGAGAGAGAGACAGACAGACACACAGGACTAGGGTGACTCAACAGATCCTACTGAGCAGAGCCTGAGACTTCATTAAATGAATGAGAGACTGGCACCAGAGATCCTGGTGTATACATGTTGCTAGGGACATTCATGGGAGAAGTGTGCAGGCCTCTATCCCAAGGATATACAGACAACATACACACTTTAGCTTGACTTTTGAGGTAAGACCTTTGAGTGAACGGTCCCTTTAACGACTCTGTATGTGAGTAAAATGTGCTTTAGGGGGGGAAGATTCTGACCATATCAAAGTTATAATAATCCAACATTAGCTATCAATCATTCATTAAGGCCATTGAAGCGACAGAGCGTTTTACAGAGCTCAGGTTCACTCTCAATCTGAATGTAGTAAGAGTTCCTCCTGTGATGGGACCGCACGCACGCACTGCCTACACCACACACACACTCTGGGCAGAGGCCAAAGTCTCAGGCGATTAAGGTTAAAGCTAGAGTTAGCACATGGAAAAAGACTAGTACTATGAAATAAAAGATCTCACACTTACCAAAGGAGTGGTTGATGACCTCAAACAGAGCAAAGTAGCTGGCCGTTATGCTGTCCATTCCTACTTTCATGACCACAGCCTGTGGGAGAGTGAGAAAGGCCTGTGCATTAACAAGGAGGCCTGTGCATTAACAAGGAGGCCTGTGCATTAACAAGGAGGCCTGTGCATTAACAAGGAGGCTAAGTGGTAACCAAGAGGGGGGGATGTGGCCTGATGTTCCAGGGGACTAGGTGTGAGGGTGTGGCCTGATGGTCCTGGGGACTAGGTGTGAGGGTGTATATGTGAGGGCTGTATGTGTAACTAGGGGTTAGGGCTGTGTTACCTGGTAGACCTGGTCAGTAGTACAGTTCTTGCGGACTCGGACTGTGACGGTGGTTTTATCAGGCATGGCTATCCTCAACTCCACATCTGATACGCCGTTATAGTTCTACAGAGATGGGGGGGAGATGACTTACAGCCAGGCGGGTGAGAAGGCGGTCACAGGACCACTCATAGGCCAGACATGCACAGACACACACAGTGTAGACAGAGATGGAAGAGCAGAAGAGATGAAACCAAAAAGAAGAAAAAAGGACAAAGATGCCAGCCCCATCTCACACATCCCAGAGGATAGGACGAGGAGAGAGAACAGCAGAGAGAACGAGAGAGAGAGACTCTAAAAAAAGGACACATCTTAGAGGAATAAGCACACACTCAGAATGACACGCTTACCTCATCAGACTCATCAGACAGAAACTCCTGCATGACATCACTCTCCCCAATCACCCTCACTGAACACACTGTGAAGAGAGAAGGGGAGAATGGGCAGGATGATGTTGAAAAGGAGGGAAGGTAGAAACACTGAGAAAGGTAGATCCATTGTAGACACTCCCATGAGCCTCTATGAGTAGCCTGTTATCCTGACCATCTCTACCTCCTCTCCAATCCTTTTCACGTCTTCTTCCTCCTTTCTCCATTCATTTATTGCATCTTCCACCTTTTTCCAGTTATCCCTGCTCCATCTCTCATTCCACCCTTTCTATCACCTTTCCAAATGGTTTTTGCTCCATATTTCTCGGCCTAATCTTTCTTCCTGCCTCCCTCCCTCTCACCTTTCTCCAGGTATTCCTCCAGTCCCCTGCGTCGAGCGTCTAGTTGTTGTTCAGACAGGGAGAAGGGCCATTTGCCAGGTATTTTGGGGAAGGTGTAGTTGGCAAACTCTCTCTTCAGGTTCTGGTTGAGGATAGCAAACTCCCTGTACCTTTTAGAGCACAGCTGTCTGCCTGCCATGTACACATTATACACCTGCAGACAGAGACACACAGTTGAAATATACTTTAGGCATTTTTATTTTATTTAACTAGGCAAGTCAGTTAAGAACAAATTCTTATTTATTTACAATGACGCCTAGGAACAGTGGGTTAACTGCCTTGTTCAAGGGCAGATCGGGGATTTGATCTAGCAACCTTTCGGTTACTGGCCCAACACTAACGCTCTACCTGCGACCATACCTACATGTTATGCACATCTTTCCTCAGTCATTTTCTCTCCCTCCTGGTTGCGTTCAGTGTATTTGCATGTTGGGACAGATGAGGACAGGTTGTTCGCACCACTCCTTCCCTCTCTCCACCCCTCCCCCCCCATTCTCCTTCCTTGTCCTTCTTTCTCCTTCCGTCCATCTACTCACCACAAACCTCTCCTGGTTGAGTTCAGCGTGTTTGTACGTAGGGACAGAGATGGGGACGGCCTGTTTGTCGCTGTAGTCGTAGCAGGACTGGGCTGAGCCGTCGTCTCCAGGGTCCAGACAGTCAGCCTCCTGGGGAGGTACAGACAGCACGGCCAGCATCAGCTCCCTCTCCCCCGCACGGATCAGATCCACCACCTGCTTATGGGTCGCCCCCTCCACGTTCACACTATTACTGAGAGGAGAGAGGGAGAGAGATAGAGACAGGCAGATAGAGGGAGGTAGAGACTGAATATTCATTCATAATTGGGCTAGGATATACTGAGTCATCATTGCAAATGAGCAGCAGCACTCATACATAATTAGAAACTAGCATTGTTTTTTTCTGCCTAAAATGAATTGTGTTGTTGACGTTTCTTGCTGCCTAGTCAGTGTCTGTCTTGGTGTGAATGGACAAACCCTCTTGAATAACAGTGATCATCCTATATTAAGTGCCAGTCTGTGTCTGTCTGGGAGTGAATGGACGAGCCCTATTGAATAACAGTGATCATCCTATATTAAGGGTCAGTCAGTAGACGTCATGATAAGGCTGTCAGCAAGTCTAATGTTCACCTCAGCCGGAACTCTGACTTCTCCCATGGCAACGGGGTCACGGTGGGGTCGCGTCACTCAGACGACTGGACTGTGCGTCAGAGCATGAGCTAGTAAGCTGGACTTGTGACCTCTGCAGGGACTCTGTGTGTGTGTGTGTGTGAGAGAGAGAGAGACTGGGCTACTCAGATGGCAGCGTGTCAGGGCATGAGACTGTGTGTGTGTGTGTATAAGCAGCAGGAGTGCTGACGTCTGTACTGCAGCAGCCTATAGTAAATATTACAGTTACCAACTGTAGTTAGCCTCACAGTTCACCCAGCAGAAACTATTAATACTGACACACACACTCCAATGTGTCATCAAGGAAACTGACAGTGTGCGCACAGCCGGCACAACTCCTAATCAGTGTGTGTGTGTGGGTAGAGAGCACAGTAGGTCCATTCTGTAATCTGTGTACTGTAGGCCTGTGTGTGTTATGCGTCCAAACATGTTTATCACTGCATGTATCCCTTACAGGTGTCAAAAAACCCAGACTAATTTCCTTAAATCACTACTCTCCAGGCTGGCTAATGTTTAACTGAAAGCTGCAGAGGTTGTCATACATACAAGACAGACAGACACATACACACAGAAAGACAGACAAAAACACTTCAAGTCTTTCTCCAGTCTAGTCTGGTCAGGATTCAGGAACAACTGTGGGCCATATAGCCATGAGTGTTTGGACTGGACTGGTGGCTGTCATAAAGGCATGGGTAGGGGGCTTAGAGGCTTCTCCGTGACTGTGTGTGTGTTCTCTGGGACTGAGTGTGTGTTCTCTGGGACTGAGTGTGTGTTCTCTGGGACTGTGTTGCTGAGGTGTGTGGATTTTGGAGAGCAGTGAAGATGCTCCACCAGCACTGCAGCTAACACTGAGGGACTGCTGTGGAGATGCTCCACAAGCACTGCAGCTAACCCTGAGGGACTGCTGTGGAGATGCTCCACAAGCACTGCAGCTAACACTGAGGGACTGCTGTGGAGATGCTCCACAAGCACTGCAGCTAACACTGAGGGACTGCTGTGGAGATGCTCCACCAGCACTGCAGCTAACACTGAGGGACTGCTGTGGAGATGCTCCACCAGCACTGCAGCTAACCCTGAGGGACTGCTGTGGAGATGCTCCACAAGCACTGCAGCTAACCCTGAGGGACTGCTGTGGAGATGCTCCACAAGCACTGCAGCTAACCCTGAGGGACTGCTGTGGAGATGCTCCACAAGCACTGCAGCTAACACTGAGGGACTGCTGTCTGTGAGCATATGGAGCACATGGGCAGGTGTCTCTCCCTGTAATAGATACTTGTGTTGCTCAAGACACACACACACAAAATGGGCATGCAACCACCCGTGCACGCACACACACTAATATATCAACAAACTGCCAGGCTACTGCACGGCACCCAATCATAAAGCAGCAAACGGTGAGCCAACTAATCAAAACACAGAATTACTGAGAGCACATCCAATCAGATGAGCCCTATGTATCCCATATCCAGCAACCCCCCTCACTCACTTTTTCTTCCCCTCACACACACACACACTGGTACTGATGCTGAGCTGTATGCTGCCTGCTCCTTGCCATGGCAACAGAACCTAACATCACCAAGCTAGCTACCCCTGTGCATACTAAAGCTGTCGCAAAGACCAGACAGACACACTGCACTCTCTATGCATTGCAGCATCCGCATCCAGACAGAGATGGTATACTATGGCTATTGTTATTGACTATGGCTATGGCTATTAATCTATTACAATTAGGAAATGTAATTTAATTTAGACTAGATATAAAACATTTTGGCACACTATTAAAATATATATTATCATCAACGCAAGTAGGTAAAATAGTAGCCGACTATGAATGTGAACGGCCATTTTTCCATCATCTGGTTCAGTTGTTAATAAGAATGACAGATGCTGTTTTTCTGGTAACGTGATGTGTAGGGAAGGAAGGAGTCTGTGTGTGCTGGTGTTTATATAGTTAGCTTGTATCCAAGTTCAGAGAGTCAGTGTGACTGGAATTCGTAATGATCACATGGTCTCACACAGTCAGTCTTTTCATTGGGATGAATCGGTTCTTCTACCCTGTACACTCCCGATAAGACTGGTAAAAGCACAGACTGATGCATGAGTTAGCAAGGCTTTGTTAGCCTAGTCTCCAGGTCAAGTGAAAAACATCATGTAACGTTGCTAGCTAGGATAGTTTATGGCGTTGCACTGAGCTGAAGACAACCGCTTGTGAATTATGGAGTTAACGTTAGCTAGCGAGCTTAAATTTGGGACAGCAGAATACGTTTCACGAACCAACTGCAGTGCACAGGAGCTGACATGACAATTACCGTCCTTTTTAGCTTGGCTGTGGTCTGTTTGTTTTGCCCTGCCTTGATCAAATATCTACCATTAAGCTAGCTTACGCATGTAGTTAGTTCGCTTGCTATCTGGTAGCTGCTCTTACTTACACTTCCAGAATCCGGTCCCCTTTCGAGATACCGGCTCTGTCCGCTGCACCTCCCGGTAAAACGGCACTGACATGCTGTAGCGGGGCATACAATTCCCCGTTGATGCTCCGTAGTTGTCCTCCTTCGCTAACCTGTCCCCGGACATTGAAGCCATATCCCGAGTCAGACTTGACTATTCGCACCAGTCGCGGGCCTGAAGTAACGGTAACGGTTTGGCAACTGCCGGTGCCCTGCGTTGGGCTGACACCGGAGCCGTTACGAGAGGATGGCTGAACTAACGGAGGTGCCACCGAATTAATTCCCTCTCCCTCGACGTCTACCATTTTGCGTCAGCCTGTTTCCCCCCTTATCCACGTTGAGTCTCCCACACTTCAAGGTAGCTCTCCTAGTTATCTAGCTATCTTGCTAGAAACGATGGAGTGAGGAGGTGCGACCAAGTCAACGAAGACCGATTTGACTCGAGAGACTGCCCTCCCTGGAACCTGCCCCCTCGTCTGCTTAGAGTGCGTCTCTACTGCGCAACCGCAACATCAAGATACTGGGCGCGTTTGAGTGAATACATTTTCTCAAGTCGATGGTCACTATGGGATCAATATCATGTGAAATGTATTGTGAACTCACAGCATGCATTTTGTATTCGTGTATCATGATCTGTACAAATAAGTACCAATCCACAAATGTAAATCACCAATCCACAAATGTAAATCACTTTCCACAAATGCAATTCACTATCCACAAAACAACACGTTTTGATTTGTATTTGTAAATCGATATATTGCATTCGATTTTTTTTATACCTGCAGATATGCAGTTAATTTCCAAGGGCGTTAAGTAAAATGACCGCCATAAAGACAAAAAGTTCTCACACATAGAAGCGATTTGTAGTCGTAGAAAAAAAAAATATATATTTGCAACACGATTGCGGTGTACACCCGTTAGCTCTAATCAAATCAAATGTATTTATAAAGCCCTTCTTACATCAGCTGATGTCACAGAGTGCTGTACAGAAACCCAGCCTAAAACCCCAAACAGCAAGCAATACAGGTGTAGAAGCACCGTGGCTAGGAAAAACTCCCTAGAAAGCTGGCCAGTGTGATAGCACCACTAAATGTGAAGGATATGTAATGGGATCAATATCATGCCAAAAGTATTGGTGCTATCACACTGGCCAGCTAATTCAACTATTTGGGTGATGAAAGGGTGTACACCGCAATAGAGTTGCAAATATAGAGTCATCTAGTGCTAGGGTTTCGATTATTTACGTTGTACATACTATGGTTACCATACTATAATTTCTGCAGCCTTGAAAGGCAGGCATCAACATTGCCAAACGAGAGGCTGCCAACGATTTATAGAAATCGCTTTCTATGGGTACAAACCTTTTTTCTAGGACTACAAATCACTTTTAATGCGTGATAACTTGTTTTCTACAACTACAAATCGTTTTCTACACATAACTTTTTTCTAGGCTGCAAATCGCGTGTGAGAACTTTTCGTCTTTTTCTTGTCATCAAATCCCTGCCAAAAGTCAGGTGACATAAGCACTCCTATGTACAAATCTTTATGGCAGTCATTTTACATAAGGCCCTTGGAAATAACCTGCATATCTGTAAATAGCACAACCAACTACCTCATCCCCGTATTGTTACTTATCCTCTTGCTCTTTTGCACCCCAGTATCTCTACTTGCACATATATCACTCCAGTGTTAATGCTAAATTGTAATTATTTTGCCTCTATGGCCATTTCTTTTTATTTATTTCATTTTATTTTAAACACCTTTTGATTTCTATTTGTAAATCGATATATTGCATACATTCTTTGAAATAACTTTTCATCTTCATTTTTTTTATTTCACCTTTATTTAACCAGGTAGGCCAGTTGAGGACAAGTTCTCATGTACAACTGCGACCTGGCCAAGATAAAGCAAAGCAGTGCGACAAAAACAACACAGAGTTACACATAAACAAACATACAGTCATTGCCTTCTTGCCTTACCTCCCTACTTGTCTACATTTGCACACACTGTACATAGATTTTTCTATTGTGTTATTGACTGTACGTTTGTTTATGTGTAACTCTGTGTTGTTGTTTTTGTCGCACTGCTTTGCCTGATCTTGGCCAGGTTGCAGTTGTAAATGAGAACTTGTTCTCAACTGGCCTACCTGGTTAAATAAAGGTGAAATAAAAAAAATGAAGATAAAAAGTTATTTAAAAAAAATTATGCAATATATCGATTTACAAATAGAAATCAAAAGGTGTTTGTTTGTGGATAGTAAACTGCATGTGTGGATAGTGATTTACATTTGTGGAAAGTGATTTACATTTATGGATTGGTGATTTACATTTGTGGAAAGTGATTTACATTTGTGGATTGATGATTTACCTTTGTGGATTGGTACTTATTTGTACAGATCATGATGCATGAATACAAAATGTATGCTGTGAGTTCACAATACATTTGGCATGATGTTGACACCATAGGGTCACGCCTTCCAAAGTGTGTTGCATATGCCGCTTTCATGTCCTTGTCAGAACTAAGAAACTCTGAAATGTCCGACTTGCTAGCTGGTTGTTGTTATACACTTGCCACGTTACCAATCTGCAAGTTGGAAATTTCAACATTTCATAGTTTCGACTAGCATGTGAATGCGGCGATAGAGTACCATAGTATGAGTCATAATACCCAGAAAACCTAGCGGTCAAACACAGAAATGGTTCCAATAGTTTTTTTACCATACATTTCTCCCATAGGGGATTTTAGAAACAGTTAAAATAACAGCTGGGTTTCGTGTAGGCTTACCCTGGCAGGACGCTTTGATAACTGTGTAAATCTCTCTCGAACAAGGTGACTTGTATAAATTGGTGCTACGCGGACCTGGTGGTGAGCGTGGTGAAACAGATGAGTCACTGTCAGTACTTTTTAGTTTTGAGTCAGTTTTTACCCGACAAAATCCTTTTAGGATGTATCAATTATCCTGTTAGAGCTTGTGTGCGGAATCCACAACTTCCCATTTTATGATTATTCCATGGCCAACCATCCCTCTAGCTACTCCTTATTCCACACTATGCCTTTCATGCCCCATGGTCCCTCAACTTCTGACCCTTTTAACTCTCCATCTTATCGCTGTAAACCCACCCTTCTTTCACTTGTTCTTCTCCTGATTGGATAATATCTAGACTGTGTTGTGGTGTACTTTTCTTTCACCTATGTAATGCTTTCCTCCTGCTTATTCTGGGGTTCAGACTGAATGCAATGGTAAATGTGCTGCCCACGATTGATAGCAGCAACATGGACCTGTTACATTTACCAGAAGGGTGTTGATATAGCTGTGTTTAGGCATGGCTTCCTTGTTTTGAGTCTGTTAAGTGTGTTTCTCATTCTGCTGGAGTAGTATTTTATATAAAAGCTACCTTACACATTCAGTTGTTTCTACATTTGTAACTCACCAACAAATAACATTTAATCTGCTGTTTTACATGGTGTTATTTGTGCTGGTCTAATTCCTAAAATGGAAAATCAGAAGAATCTGTGAGCTCTCTGATAGTAATACTAGTTCATATGGTGCTCTTCAATTTGCAAGGTTTGTGGCATTGATGAATAAATAATTGAATCTTTACTTAAACTTTACTTAAGTTTATATGTTATGTATAAAAGGCATATGTATGCATTGTTTACTATTTTGATTTTATTAAAACAATGTAATTGTTGGAGTTAAGGTGTTCGACATGATTAATGACTAGGTGCGTTCTTGTCAAATAAATATGTGTATTCATTCCTGATTATGGAAACATTCTGCAATGAGTTAATCTGGCTTTCGATCTGCAACAGAACATGTCAACAAGTTAATTCTGAATTGCTTGAAAACAGCAGTGCATACTGACACCATGAAGTGAAATAGATTTCACCTCGTTCATATAGGGATTAATTATAGATCTCCACTGGCTGAAAGAGAAGAGGATCAGGTAAAATAAGGGTGTTGCTAGTTATATCATCTAGGTAGGTAGCTAGCTAGCTTATTTGCAAAAAAATAGTCTAGTATTCATGGAACATTGTAAATATGACTGCTGCTAGGATAGTATTATGGACAAGACAAGACCAAAGGCATAATTAAGACAACAAATACTAGTTCAATAAACTATGGAACAGTAAATTAAAATGTTCAATATACACTACCGTTCTAAAGTTTGGGGTCACTTAGAAATGACATTGTTTTTGAAAGAAAAGCACAATTTTTGTCCATTAAAATAACATCAAATTGATCAGAAATACAGCGTAGACATTGTTAATGTTGTGAATGACTATTGTAGCTGGAAACGGATTTTATGGAATACCTACATGGGCGTAGAGAGGCCCATTATCAGCAATGTGTTCCAATGGCACGTTGTGTTAGCTAATCCAAGTTTATAATTTTAAAAAGCGAATTGATCATTGGAAAACCCTTTTGCAATTATGTTAGCAAAGCTAAAAACGGTTGTTCTGATTAAAGAAGCAATAAAACTGGCCTTCTTTAGACTAGTTCAGTATCTGGAGCATCAGCATTTGTGGGTTCGATTACAGGCTACAAATGGCCAGAAACAAAGACCTTTCTTCTGAAACTCGTCAGTCTATTCTTGTTCTGAGAAACGAAGGCTATTCCATGCGAGAAATTGCCAATAAACTGAAGATCTTGTACAATGCTCCTTTCACAGAACAGCGGAAACTGGCTCTAACAAGAATAGAAAGAGGAGTGGGAGGCCCCGGTGCACAACTGAGCAAGAGGACAAGTACACTAGAGTGTCTAGTTTGAGAAACAGACGCCTTACAAGTCCTCAACTGGCAGCTTCATTAAATTGAACCCGCAAAACACCAGTCTCAACGTCAACAGTGAAGAATAGAGTCCGGAATGCTGGCCTTCTAGGCAGAATTCCTCTGTCCAGTGTCTGTGTTCTTTTGCCCATCTTAATCTTTTCTTCTTATTAGCCAGTCTGAGATATGGCTTTTTCTTTGCAACTCTGCTCAATATATAAAATAAATAATACAATACATTGAAAGTTTGTGAGTGTGCAATACGGGGTTGGAAATGATTTAGACATTACAAAAAAAATAAAAGTATATAAACGATGGCAACACTGCCATGTTGCACTGAGCCTTGCTGTTGGGAAACCACATCAGTGTCCGACTTTCGGGCTGTTGCAGATGTACCGGCTTCAATCAACTTTTCTGCAGTCGGTTGTATCACTCAAACGAGCCCACTGAGATAGACACTGATTTCATTGATTCCCCACTTTGTTCTTAATGCTATTGAAGAAACGACATGATAAAATACTTGACAATCAGCTCAACATCCACATCTAGGAGCCTAAACAAAGGCATGATACAAATGGCTAAGAGAATTGGTTTATTCCTAATGGAATCGGTTTATTCCTAATGGAATCGGTTTATTTCTAATGTGTAAAATAATAAATGAATCAACAAATGGAAATCCACCATGGCATAAACAATCATTATCTTTTTACCAAGTCATTATTTAAACTTATGAGAGAGTCACTATTGCTGAATAATAAATTAGAACATACAATAGTTAGAGACTGAAGCTTGTTTAACAAAAGAAAACTTCAAATAAAAGTCAGACAGGCAAGAGGCGAAACACTTCTGAAGCTGGCCTAGATGATAGAACATCCTAGACCAGGGATCATCAACTAGATTCAGCCAGGGGCCAATTTTGTTCTTGAGTGGATGGTCGGGGGGCCGGAACATAATCATAATCATAATCATACTAATCATTTGTACATGCAAATTGACCGCGAGAAGCCCAAAACAATAACAATAATAAGCACTGAGCCATGCAATCTCCATAGACAACCATTGGCAGTAGAATGGCCTTTGTGAAGAGCTTAGTGACTTAACGTGGCACCGTCATAGGATGCCATCTTTTCAGCAAGTCAGTTGGGTAGTTTGGGTACTCAGGCAAGCCACAACTAGACCTCATATAAAAAGTATCAAGAAATAAATGTATGTGTATGCCTAGCAATCAGTCACAAATGACGACTCCAATAAGCACCTTATGGTGAACGAGGGGCTTTGAGAACCATGATTCTTTAGAGTTTTTAGTAAATCGTGAGCCGGTCGGGGGTCCTGTGTACTCTGGGCATTACTGAATCAAATGAATAAAATGAGTTGAAAGATTCTTACTTTTGACTGAACGAGTTGAAAATAATCTTCCCATCACTGCTGCATGCTGCTCATGGGGGGGGGATTCCAGATTCCGGATCTTATCAGAAATTAGCTAGCCGCTTCCTGAGTGGCGCAGCGATCTAAGTGCTTGAGGCGTCACTACAGACCCGGATTTGATTCCAGGATGTGTCACAGCCTGTCGGCTGTGACCGCGAGACCCATAAGGCGGCGCACAATTGGCCCAGCTTTGTCCGGGTTAGGGGAGGGATTGGCTGACCGGGATTTCCTTGTCCCATTGCGCTCTAGTGACTCTGTGGCGGGCCGGGTGCCTGCAAGCTGACTACAGTTGCCAGCTGGACGGTGTTTCCTCCAACACATTTATGCGGCTGGCTTCCGGGTTAAGCGAGCATTGTGTCAAGAAGCAGTGTGGCTTAGCAGGGTCGTGTATCGGAGGATGCATGGCTCTCAACCTTCGCCTCTCCCGAGTCCGTAGTGGAGTTGCAGCGATGGGACAAGACTAACTACCAATTTGGATATTGTGAAATTGGGGAGAATAAATAGTAAAAGTACAAAAACTTTGAAATTAGCTAGCCATGTTTCGTTCGATGGGACCATGACTGTACCTCCAATGGCAGACAGTATAGCCAGTCCCGTGAACAACAGAAAGGCCACCATGATGGCTTTAAGGACAGAAAGGCATTTCATTGTTCAAAATGATGGTTTCTGAGCACAAACATAAAAGTGTGTGAGTGAGTGAGAGTGTGCGAGTGAGAGTGTGTATGTGTGAGAGAGATAGAGTGAGAGAGTGAGTGTGTGTCCCACCGAACGCGGTTTTCTGATGGAGCGGACCAAAAAGTAGCGAGGGTTCCAGTATACATACTTTTATTGCAGTGCAACTGGCAAAAAAAAACAATGACCAGACCATAACACAGGTGTGACACACATAAATACAAACAATAACCCACAAGGCAAGAGGGGCAGGGAACCAACTTAAATAGGATTCCCAATTAGAGGCAACGACAACCAGCTGCCTCTAATTGGGAACCTAACAAAAAACCAACATAGAGTTCCCTACATAACCCTAGTCACGCCCTGACCCAACACACCATAGAGAAACCTAGAGAGCTCTCTATGGCCAGGGCGTGACAGCCTGGTTGTGTGTGTGGGTTACCTGGCCAATGTGATGTGAGGCATCAGGGGTGTGTATCATTAGTCTGAAACTGTTTGCCGTTTACTCTAGGAACTAAAAAGAAGCAAACAGAACGAAAGAAGGGACCTTCCTAAATTTTTCCAACAGAAACCCTAAGTTCCATTGCCAAAACCTTTTTTGGAACCAGGCTTAATAAACAATACATTAATTGCACTATAACGGTGACAAACGGTGCCCACAAACTGTTAGGGACTACATTAAGCTGTTCCAACAGCAGTCCCAACATCTTACCACTGCTACACCTGGCTTCAGCAGAGCCTTGTCTGGCAGCGAAACAATTCATTCAGCCTCATTTACTGGCTTTAAAAAAGAATTGCTGATATGGCTGACTTGTTTAAACAGATGTGGTTTCTACTGACAATTGAGATGTACAAACTATGGCATAAGCGGATAAGAGGCAATCCGTAACTTCGATTAAGACATTAATGAGCGAGCTAGGACGGACGGGGTCAATATATCTATTTGTTCAGCACTTTGAAATGTACAACGACAGAATTCAGAACATGGGCCGTTCTTACAGTGTATTACTATCAGGAGCACTGTCAAGCTATACACAAAGAGTTTGAAAACAAGGACACACTGACCACGAACGATGTGTTTACAATACCGCGTTGGTGAAAAAAGACAAAATTATTAAAGTAGGGCACAAGGGCTACTAACAGCTTACTACACAACATACACGTATGTATACTAGTATTACTTTCTTAGCTACAGTATACATATCTCTCTGGCATAAGCATAAGACATTTTTGGACTCATGTTGTTGTGATGTGCTTGAACAGGAAAGTGGCGCACCGGTCCTTCGTGGGCAAATTTAGTCATCAAAGAGGAAGATGCCGGATTTACAATTCCGAGTTGAATGATTGTTCAAAATGTATTATTCCCAACTTCCCAGTTGCAATGCTTGCAGTTAGCCACTGTCACAGATTCCTTACAAACCACTCATTGTTGAATTTGCGATCTCCAAATTGTTGTGTAATGTTTATGTCCAATGGCCGATGAGCACCGATACGTTTTATCTATATTTTCTCTTCATTATTTCTCTTCATATGACAAGGATTAAAAAGGATTTGCCAGTAGACTTGATTCATGATGATGACTGCAAACTAAGATTGTGAAAGTAAGACGTTGACATGATCAGTCCAATCAAAGCTACTGCATTTCTGTGGCCAATAACCGTGAGCCTTCTTGGATGGGCACATCTAATGTAACTCTATGCAGCACCCAAAGCCTCACATTCTTGGTGTCTACTCTTACTAAAAGCGGGTGACGGTGTCCCCATGAGTGACAGAACACTGAGCCAATCACGGTGCAATGCTCCTGTTTTCTGCTGGCCTGCCCCACCACCACAGAAAGCACTGAGCTAGGCTGAAAAACCTGCATTTTGGAGCTACCTGTTTGAACTCAATTATATGTATATATTTTTCCATTGTTTGCAAACTGATATGTTAATGCCAAAATAACATGCAAAACAGGCAAGCCCACCCATTTTTTTTGCAAAACATTTGGGGCTCAAAACAGGTGGGGCTTAGCCTGCCTGCCCTGAATGACGGGCCGCCACTGGTCATGATTGATGTACTGTAACAGGCCCTCAACAGGTTTACTAATTTCCGATTTGGATATGTTTGGTTGTTTTCGCTGCATAACATTTAGAAGTTGTTCCTTTTCAGGTTTAGAAAAAGTGACTTAAATGCCAACTCTCGTTCGTATAAGCTGGTAGCATAGTTAGCATACGAAAGTCAGTGGTGGTAGTCAGTCATTTTTTAACTGCAATGCAGTTGATTGGTGATGATGATATGGACATGTGTTGGGGTTGACATCTATACAAGTATTATGTTCCGATTTTTACCACAACATAGTGTAAAATACACATATAAACAATAGCCTAAATGTCAACAAATTTCTTTTATTCTCTCTTTCTCCATCATGACAGGTTGGGTGAGTCTGTCATGAAAGAAAATGAATCAAATGAAGAGTCCAGGGTTTATTATCAGTCAAATGTTTTATTTAGATTAGATGTAACACACATTCAAAAATGTACATTAATAAAAATACTCCAAAATGCACAGTAGAGGACTGAATATTTTGTACTGCGATGTGAAAAAAAGGGCCTTTTTCTACTTTGCTGTGATATTCAGATCTGAGCCTGGAGGTTTGCAGTAGCCACTGGTGTCCTTGTCTCCCTTGTTAATTGATGTCACTGATTTCCTAGAATGGGGGGCTCCCAAGAGCTTCCCAGGAGCTGTGCGACTGTGAGAGAGTGGGGTGGGTGGGCTTGTAGGTGTCAAGTCTGCTAAATCAGTCAGTCTGTGATGAGACAGAGTGGAACTCTGAGCACGCTGTAAACTCAAAGGCTGCAACCTCCCACTGCTACACACACACCTTACATCCCTCCCTCCCTCACATTAACCAATAATCCCAGTAACCCCCTCTAATCAATCTCCCAACCCGCCAGTACTCCCCAAGGGCCATTCTAACCATCACCAGTCACCATGGTGACACACACACACACACACCAACCCACCCACCCACCCACCCACACACACACACACACACACACACACAGACGAGAGCTAAAGTACTAAAGACAAAAGGTTTATTAAACATCACTCTGGGAACACACACACCTTCAGGGGTTTAGAACCAACAGTCATCAAAATGGCAAATATATATGAATCAAATATTATACAATAAATCTGACAATATGTCTCACTAAAGACAACGTGCCTCTAAACAAAGTCTTATTCCTCCATCCATCTCCAAGGTTTTCTGTCTGTGTGTGTGTGTGTGTGTGTGTGTGTGTGTGTTTGTGTGTGTGTGTGTGTCAGTGAGTTACAGGGTGGTGGTAGTGTTGTGGCGGGAGTGGGGTGTGTGTGAGTTACAGGGTGGTGGTAGTGTTGTGGCGTGAGTGGGGGGTGACGGGAGTGGGGTGTGTGTGAGTTACAGGGTGGTGGTAGTGTTGTGGCGGGAGTGGGGGTGACGGGAGTGGGGTGTGTGTGAGTTACAGGGTGGTAGTGTTGTGGCGTGAGTGGGGGGTGGCGGGAGTGGGGTGTGTGTGAGTTACAGGGTGGTAGAGTGTTGTGGCGTGAGTGGGGGTGGCGGGGAGTGGGGTGTGTGTGAGTTACAGGGTGGTAGAGTGTTGTGGCGTGAGTGGGGGTGACGGGAGTGGGGTGTGTGTGAGTTACAGGGTGGTAGTGTTGTGGCGTGAGTGGGGGTGGCGGGAGTGGGGTGTGTGTGAGTTACAGGGTGGTAGAGTGTTGTGGCGTGAGTGGGGGGTGACGGGAGTGGGGTGTGTGTGAGTTACAGGGTGGTAGAGTGTTGTGGCGTGAGTGGGGGGTGACGGGAGTGGGGTGTGTGTGAGTTACAGGGTGGTAGAGTGTTGTGGCGTGAGTGGGGGGTGGCGGGAGTGGGGTGTGTGTGAGTTACAGGGTGGTGGTAGAGTGTTGTGGCGTGAGTGGGGGGTGGCGGGAGTGGGGTGTGTGCGAGCGCAGCAGGCTGCGGACAGCGTGGCGGTAGCGTGCTGACATGGTGTTGTAGAGGATAGGGTTGACAGCAGCACTGAGGTAGAACAACACAAAGGAGACCAGGTTAAAGTACTGAGAGACGTAGTACATATCAGCGCTGGAGCCCAGAGTCACAGAGAACAACGTCCGACCAACGTGGAATGGCAGCCAACACAGAACAAACGCCAGCACGATCATACCTAGAGAGAGAGGAGAATGTGGAATGGAGTGACAGAGAGTTGAAATTAGAACTCATTATTACTGTATGTGGGATATAGTTGGTTCACAATAGCTGCTTGGCTTTAGTATTGCTGATGCCCAAACCCCAGGCCCAAACCAGTTAATCAAAGTAACTTTAAAATACAGAGACTCTCTCACAGCCTCACCTAGCATCTTGATGGTGTGTCGCTGGGCACGGTCTCGGCTGCTGCGTTGTGGGCGGAGCCATAGCTTCCTGCCAATCAGGCTATACACAACTCCCAGAATGCCCAGTGGCACCAGGAAGTAGAGGTTGGAGAGCCACATCATGGCCCCCAGCAGGCCTGAGGAGACGGCGTAGTCCGTACAGCGACACTCACTCTCCCCCTCTCCTCCCCCTAGCTCCTCTACCCCTACCATAGCAAACACCGGCCCGGCGCTGATCACGGCCACAACCCACAGGCAACCAATGAGTGTGCGGACGCGGGTCCGTGTGACCAGGGTCTTGGCTGTGAGTGGTCGACAGACGGCGAGGTAGCGCTCCAGAGAAAGAGCAGTGATGTGGAGGATGGAGGAATAGGTACAACTCTCACTGACGAACACACTCAGCTTACACACTGTATCACCCAGATCCCAGGGCCGGAACCTCCACAGCTAGAGGGACGGACACAGAGAGGTTACACACACACAACCCAGCTCAGACACTGTATCGTCTAACCCCCAGGGCCAGAACCTCAACAGCTAGAGGGACAGACACAGAGATAGGTTACACACACACAACCCAGCTCAGACACTATATCGTCTAACCCCCAGGGCCAGAACCTCCACAGCTATTGAGAGAGAAACAGAAATCACACACACAGTATCAGCTAGCTAACCCCCAGGGAGGGAACCTCCATAGCTAGAGAGAGACTTCTCCTTACCTTGTAGTACAGATCTAAAGGCATCAGAAGCAGTATGAGGAGGTCGGAGATGGCCATACTACTCAGGTAGAGGTAGGTGGTGCTTCTCAGGTGTGGCCGGAGCCAAACTACCAGGATGGTTAACATATTTCCTGTGATGCCCAGGGCCAGCAGCAGCACACACACGGCTGTCACACACACCAGCTCAGCCCCACTGAAGTCCCCCCATTCCCAGTCAGTCCGGTCACTCTGGTTCCCACAGTCCTCCAGACAGCCAGACCCTACCACACAATCCTCTGAGCAGCTGCTCCCACTGCCCAGCGCTGACACGTCCATGGTCAGAGAGAGATGCCCGGGTCTCAGAGACTGGGGTGTGTGTGAGAGATAGAGAGACGAGCTGAGATGGTACAAGCGTGCCTGTGTGTGTGTGTGTGAGAGAAAGTGTGGATGGTCTATATCACCCAGGTTACAGCACAGGGTGACGTAGGCTGATGGATTCTAACCGGAGATGGTCCTGAACCACACATCTAGGAGATATAAAACACAACATATCTAGGTGATTTGAGGTCAATTCCATTTCAATTGAGTTAATCTGGGAGATGGAGTACCATTTTCACAAAATTATAGAATTGTTCCCACCACTGAAACACAAACATGTCTATCCTGTGGTAGGGAAAGGACTCGATGTTAACAATCACACACCAACACAAAACTCTCACACACACCCTGTTACACCAATGTGTTACACACCAACACTACATAATAAACACACTCTAACCTCTGGTTCGTTCAGGCATTCCTATGGGGGAAATGAATGGGGAAAGAATAGCGTTTTGGGATAAACGCAGAAAAGGTCTGAGGTTAACACAGGCTTAGGAGATCTTATACGTAGAATATCAGTCAGTTAACATTACATGTATGAGTTGTAGTCTCGCTACTGTTATAGCCTTGCTACTGTTATTTTTCACTGTCTTTTTACTGTTGTTTTGTATTTTGTTTTATTTCTTTACTTATCTATTGTTCACCTAATACCTATTTGTTACTTAAAAATTGCACTGTTGGTTAGGGCCGTTAAGTAAGCATTTCACTGTAAGGTCTACACCTGTTGTATTCGACGCACATGACAAGCAAACTTTGATTTGATAATGCCTTCGTACTTGTTTTGATTACATAAATGCTTCAGCGTTGATCCCCAAACCCTCGAAAAAACCCATACATGTCCCCATAGGCTTTGGCCAACAAGCCATGGCAGAGTTAGCTTCTGTTAGTGCCTACAAGAGACACCATTACTATTGCTCTCTATACCCCCGTTACAGACACAAACACTACACACCCAGCAGTGTGAATTGAAGCTGTGTACTCACCTCGCAGCAGTCTTCGATCCCTGGACAATCTCTCCCTCACCTCTTCATCCCTCTACCACCACTACCTCCTCCCTCGCTCTCCATCGCCCACAACTCGTACACACACGCAAGCAAGCACAGACGAAGGCTCAAGCACACACACAAGCAGTAAAGATCACTCAACAACATGACACAGGTTCATTCCTTTAATATCTTAAATTAGTTTAAAATACAATATTTACATCCGAGAATGACAGAGGTAGGGAGGGAAAGAAGGGATAATGCTTTTCTTAAGTATTGGGACAGGGCCTTTCAGTCTAGAGGTTCAGAGTAGGTGTGTGTGTGTGTCAGGGTCCAGCCTCCCAGCATGTGTGTCTGCGGTAGAGGTCGAAGGTTGTGTCTGCGGGGCGTGGTATGGGCTGGGGGCGTGGTATGGTAATCTCCTCCCCTGGTAGGAGGGGCTTCTCCCTCAGCCGATCCCCCCTGAAGAAAACCTGCAGGTCAGGACCTTCCTCTTTCTGCTCACACACACACGAATTACAAATACAGTTATGGACTAGTTGCAGGTCATGAGATGTTTTGCTCTACACACACCTTTATGTACATATTGCTTACACACACACACGTAAATGTAATCTGATGGGGTCAGTGAGAGGGACCTGCCTTGTTGCCATGGCTGCATGTGGGCGAGACCAGCTGAAGCCTGTCACGTAGAGCCTGGCTGATAAGTTCCTCCTCCTCCACATTCAAACTGACCAATGCCCTGTAGAGGTGCTGAGATGGAGGGACGTTCACCCCTATAGACAAAGACAGGGCATACACTCTTTTAGTGTGTGCTGTGTGTTTATTTCTGAATGAGTGTGTTTCTGTGTGTGTGTTTATGTCTGCATGTGAGTGTTTATGTGTGTGTGTTTATGTCTGCATTTGTGTGTTTCTGTGTATGTGTTTGTCTGCATTTGTGTGTTTCTGTGTATGTGTTTGTCTGCATGTGTGTGTTTCTGTGTGTGTGTGTGTGTGTTTATGTCTGCATGTGTGTGTTTCTGTGTGCTACCCTCTGTAGCCCAGGCGCTGATGCTGTTTTTGGTTGTGGCTGACTTCTGTAGTTGCTCCTGCACGGCCTTCTGGGAGTTAAACTCTGCCCCTGCCACGTTATCTAGCTCAGCCCTCAGAGCCAGAGTAGTATTTAACTCCGCCCCTTCAGGGAGGCTGCCACCACTCTCCTCACAGGGAGCCTCCTCATTGGTTGCTGACCTTGCCCTCCAACACAGATCTCCACCTATGGGAGGAATACAGGAAGATATATTGACCAGTCCTCTGCTCAGACATTGCTGACTCATGCCAGATCTTATAACACCTGGATAGGTATTTGACAGGTATTTTACATATCAGCTAACCACGCCATATGTTATAGCAATCTGGTGCGACGGAACATGAGTACATCAGACTCCAGACCAGGAGGGTTAGTTACCATGGAGTCTTTTCCCCTTTGAGTAACTGCTGGAGTGTCCAGGGTGTTGCCAAGGTGGAGGGTCGTTGCTAGGCTCTGCTATCACCGTGACAACCACAGGCTCCTCGGAGGCAAATCGCACCTGTAGAGTGAGGGGCACACATTTCAGTGATGTCTCTCCAAAAACACAGACCGACACACACATATCTCTCATCATTTCCACAGCTGTCTTGACAACTGAGAAAAGCACCATCTGTGACGATCCGTCAGTGTGTGTGTGTGTGTGTGTCAGACTGACCTGCCGGTGGCTGCGTCCTCTCAGCAGGCTAGCCGGGTTGGGCCGTGGCGGGTCTGGGCTGAGGGGGAGGGACAGGTCCAGTTCTGTGCACCGCAGGGGGCTAGCGGGGACCAGGGGCACCGGGGCGGGCAGGGGGACCAGTCGGATGTCTGGGTCACTGCACCCTGCTAGAGGACTCTGCTGCAGGGGACCTACTCTGGTCATCTTAGTTGTACTACTAGCCAGCTAACGTTGTAGGGTTTGTTTGGCTAGTTAGCTAGCTAACGTTAACTAATGCTATGCAAATTCAATCAAGTCGTTTATTCTCAGCTTACTGTTATGAGGAAGCGCCCCGAATGACAGCTGAGCTCACGCGTTTCTTGTAGTTTCACTGTTAATTCATGAGGATAGATTGACTCTATTTAGCAGGATCTGCTCACTTTTGAAATTCCCTCCACGGGCGCCGCCATAACACCTTCTACAGAACGAAACAATCACACTTCCTGTTTCTTCGTCAGTAGGAAATTATACAATGGCGCCCCCTGGCGTGCATGTTACACTGTGCGTGCTTGTGTAAGTGGTGGACTCTACGGCACAAGTCAAACTTCTTTAATAACAGTTATTTATTTGAATCATATATTTTTTAGCAGAATTACAGAATATGCAGATTTCACACCCCTCTTCATTAGCCTGGTTACCAGGCTCCGTTTAGCTAACATTCCACTCATTAACTGCCATTGGCACACCACATAGAATGGGCTAAGAAGTGGAACATTATAGAGACTGGCAACCAGGCCTCTTCATAACTACAGCATCATCATTACATGAGACTACATCATCATAGTCAGCCTGTCATTGTAAATAAGAATTTGTTCTTAATTGACTCGCCTGGATACATAAAGGTTAAATATAAATACACATTTTACAGGATTATTCAAAACACACATTTAAATAGAAAATGAAAGGCATGTAGTAATACTGTTAGCTTCTTTGTTTGTGTGTGAGTGCGAGTGTGTGCGTGGATGCGTGCCTTAGTGTCTCTGTCTGTCTCTCAGTGCTCTCAGTATGTAGTTCTCCCTCTCCAGCTGGGCGTTCCTCTCTGACAGCTGGTTGATCCGCTTCCTCAGTAGCTCCACCTCCTCTCTCACAGCCAGCATCAGGTGGCTCTTCACCAAGTCCTACAGCAAAATACAACATGTCATTATAGCATATCATCAAATGTATGTCACAATTCTTCCAGCAACAGATGGGTCTTCACCAAGTCCTTCAATACAACACATTACAGACACTATAACCATAAACACACTGTCCTACCATGGCTTGCTCAATCTTGTTGTCAATTGCAATCTTACTGCTACTGGAGCCACTGCAACAACAACAACAACAACAAAAACAAAAGAGATTGTGTGTTAGTGCACATGGTTCACATTGATGTCTATTCCTGAACACAGTCACCTCCCGACAACAAATGGCCAGGCCATTCCCATGGTTACCTGTGGCAGAAGAGCAGCAGGGACAGGAAGGCTGCTTCAGCGTTCCGGACAGAAGGTGTACCCTTCAGACACAGCGACCAGGAAGGGAGCGGGGCCAGGGTCTGGCGTTGAGGTTGGGGTTGAGTAATGGTCTGGGTCAGGGGTTGAGGTTGAGACTTAGAAGTAGTCTGGGGTTGATGTTTGGGTTGAGTAGTGGTCTGGGGTTGAGTAGTGGTCTGCGGTTGAGGTTTTGGTTGAGTATTGGTCTGGGGTTGAGGTTGAGTAGTGGTCTGGAGTTTAGTAGTGGTCTGCGGTTGATGTTTGGGTTGAGTAGTGGTCTGGGGTTGAGGTTGGGGTTGAGTAGTGGTCTGGGGTTGAGGCTGGGGTTGAGTAGTGGTCTGGGGTTGAGGCTGGGGTTGAACAGTGGTCTGGGGTTGGCATTGGGGTTGAGAAGTGGTCTGGGGTTGAGTATTGGTCTGGGGTTGAGGTTTGGGTTGAACAGTGATCTGGGGTTGACGTTGGGGTTGAATAGTGGTCTGGGGTTGAGGTTGGGGTTGAGTAGTGGTCTGGGGTTGAGGTTGGGGTTGAACAGTGGTCTGGGGTTGAGGTTGGGGTTGAACAGTGGTCTGGGGTTGACGTTGGGGTTGAATAGTGGTCTGCGGATGAGGTTGGGGTTGAGTATTGGTCTGGGGTTGAGGTTGGGGTTGAGTAGTGGTCTGCGGTTGATGTTGGGGTTGAATAGTGGTCTGCGGTTGAGGTTGGGGTTGAGTATTGGTCTGGGGTTGAGGTTGGGATTGAGTAGTGGTCTGGGGTTTTTGGGGTTGAGTAGTGGTCTGGAGTTGAGGTTGGGGTTGAGTAGTGGTCTGGAGTTGAGGTTTAGTTGCTGTCCTAAAGTGTTGTGGAATCTCCATGGTGACAGATCGTTGGTTCCTCATCTGAAGCTCCTGCCGTCCGCTCGGCCATGAGTCCCTAACCCTGACCCCCCCACGACCTCTCAGCCCTCCATGACCCCAAACCGTATCACTCACTCCCTCCCTGCCTTCTTCTCCTACTCTCCATCTAGCAGGAAGTTGTAGTGGTTGGTGGACAGGCGGGGGGGTAAGGGGGGGTCTGGTTTTGGTCTGTGGGGAGAGGGAGGAAGGGCAGCCGGAGAAGGGGGAATGGCAGCCGGAGAGGGAGGCAGAAGGAGAGGAGTGTCTCTTTAAGGGGGACTGGGGGGCCTTTTTACCGGACCTGAGTGGGGATAGGGAGGAAGGGAGGGATAGGGGAAGAGATGAAGAAAGAGATGGAGGGAGGGAAGGAGTTAGAGATGGAGGGAGGGAAGGAGTTAGAGATGGAGAGAGAGATGGAGGGAGGGAAGGAGGTAAAGAGAGGGGGCGAGGCTGCCGTCGAGTCTCAAACAGAGAGATGATTTTCTTCACACTGCCGAACATGACTGACCAAAAATAGAGTCCTTGTCACCAGACAGCCAAAAGCAGACAATAGATTATCTAAACCACATCAGAGGTGCTTCCATCCACCTCCATTCACTACAGCCTTCTGTCCAAAAACCGGTCACTACCTGTAGTGGGAAGAGAGTCAGAGAGGCTTTAAAGAGAGGCACAAGCAACAATTACTTCCACGAACAACTACAGAACATGGGTAGTTGAACAGATCACCATGTGGTTGTGTGTAGGTCAATGGGAGAGAGGAAGATTAGATCCATGTGCGTGCTGTAACAAGCGTGATCTGGGATTCCTATTGGAGAAATAGATTCTGGGTATCTTCCAATAGACTGTCTTTGGTGGATCAATCCCACAGACCCAGCCAGCGGAGCCCAGCCTGCCGAGAAGATCTCAGATTAAAACTGCCTTTGTCTGTGGATTAGGATTAGCCTATGCAGATTACTTCCTTATTCCATCCAGCCGCCAGGTGTCTGATTGGCTAAACAATATAATTCCGGTTTATGCAGGGCGGAGTCTACTGTCCAGGTGAGGAGCGTCTCCACGACGACACAGAGGTGAGAAGCATTTCCATGGTGAGGAGCATGTGTGTGTGTGTCTTTGGGCTCTCACATGATGAGAGACTGTTCTACTTCTCCCCCCCACACACCCCACTGTCTGGCACTCTGATAGGCTCTTACAGGCACCCTCTCATTCCAACCTCCGCCTACTCACTGCCTCAGCCAATGGCAAAGTTTGTGGCATTCTTTGCCTGCCCACTGCCACTGAGCGTATGCTAATTCGTTTCCCAGTATGACAAGTATTGACCTCCATGAAAATATGTCCACTGCCTACGTCCTCCTTCCTATGGACAGACCACACCTAGCACCCAGACTCCACTCTCCCCAACCCAAAATACATCTGCTGGCTGTTCCATTCACTTTCAATGTTCTCCAATCTCATCAAAGTATGTTTTTGTTGTAACATTATGTGGACAAAATTAATAAAACTGATGGTCACATGTCTCAGATGTATGTGTGTAGACAATCTGTGTATGCTGTTGATTGTGAAGAGTATTGAATCCCAACACAAGCTCCTATGGTGAATGTCCCTGAATGCCCGTCTTTTCAATAATCACAAGAACTGGTGAAGGCCTAGAAGGAATCGGTGCCATATAAAATACAATGTGTTCTCAATCAACCTATTCTGTAAAATGAACACACACAAACGCACAAATAAACTGTAATGAGAACCCACTGGTGGTTCTGCTCAGATGTTCTGTGCGAAACCTTGATGGTTGAGAGAACAGCCAAGAGCTCAGCTCAGAACAGTCTCACTCTTTCCTGCCTGACTTGGTGTAACGATCGTACATTAAATGATAGAACCAAGGCGCAGCGTGCGTAGAGTTCCACATATTAAATAAAGGTGGAACATACAAAACAACGAAAAACAACTGCTCGTACAACTACGTCACGCTCAACGGCACTAACAAAAACAATATCCCACAAATGCAGGTGGAAACAGAACACACTAAGTAGGATCCCCAATTAGAGGTAACAAAAAACAGCTGCCTCTAATTGGGAACCATACACAAAACCAACATAGAAACAAAACAACTAGAAAACCCCCCTTAGTCACGTCCTGACCTAAAACACCATAGAGAACCCAGAGGGCTCTCTATGGCCAGGACGTGACACTCGGCCCTGTCGGTCTCCTCTTCTTCGGCCCCCCTGCACTGGGCTGGAGCACAGCAACATCTTACCTTCTAGTCTCACACTCACATATCAAGTATCCTGGATTTCTGCAGGCCTAAATGTTCTTTTTATTGACACCAGAGTTGTGTCAGTCAATTTCAATTCCCATAATCTGAATTTGACATGGAAGTTCTCTATAGGAGTCCAGTTCAGACTAGAATGCCAGTGGAATTGATCCCAACCCGGATCAAGACTAATGCATCATAGAGATGTGTTAGATTCAACCGAGTGGCTGCGTGACCAGGGGCTGTGTGTATTGTGCCTCTGAGGAGGAGTGCTGATCTAGGATCAGGTCCCGCTCTGTCCAAGTAATATCATTCATTGTGATCTAAAAAGGCAAAACTGATCCTAAATCAGCATTCCTACTCTGAGACGCTTGAAACATACGGCCACAGACTCTCAGGAAACCTCTTCCTGATACCTGAACAACCTTTCGTTCTACTGCTTACTACTTTACACACAGTTATTTTTATGTAGCCGCTGTTGCTTTCCCCTTCCTTCCTGCTCTGACTCGCGCCGATGATCATCTGGTGATAGACATGGACAAACTTCCTTGCGCAGCCTTGTCTTAGATTTAATCTAAGACTAGGCGATTGCTGGACTATGGCTAATCTTAATTTTCATCTTCAGTATTGTCCAATAGGTTCTCTATGGAGGCCTGAGATACAGTATCATTATTTGTATATTATCTTTGTTGTTTCATGTTGCCAGGTAGGAGGCTTCACCTTGGAGATGGTTCTACATGTGGCTCTATTGGACCTTCACAGTAACAGTTGACTTCCTGTATTCTTACTGGCTCTGGAGTAGATAACAGTATTGTGACGTAATTAAATAGTCATATATAGTGTATGTCTCATAACCCCTAATTTCATTGTATGTTTGGTTTACGTTGGCAAATCAACAAATTGGATTATTTCACCAGGTGTCTGAATACAAAGGTTAATGTTTGATTCATGTTGCTTTCTGTATCATATTTAGGACATACACAGGCAATCACACACGCACAAACACACACACACACACACACACCTGCACAAATGATAAGTCAGCTTTCTTCCAAACATATTCAAATAGTTTATTTCATTTTTCACTTTAAACAAACCAAAGAGCTTCTTTCCATCTCACGAGATAGTAGCCTATATGTCTGTATGTGTGCAGGTCAGTGTCTGTGTCCTTCACCTGTCTGTCTGTGTGTGGTGTGTATAACCAACCCAACCCTATTTCTGTGTATGTGTGTAAACCTGCATCTCCGTCCCTCTGAACCTGCATTGAGGATCTTGCTAATCTTTTCATTAATTCACTCAATGAGCATGGGCTGCTGTTCTGTGGAGAGTGGGCAGGGGGAGCTGTTTCACTTCTTGGCGAAGAATTCATTGCACATCATGGTGAGGCAGGCCACCAGTGTGACATACTCCTGGAAGTCCACACTGCCGTCAGAGTTAGCGTCCAGATCTTTGAAGATCTTGTCAATCTTTGCCTGGTCAGTGTTTTTCTGTTATAGTGATCAGAGAGAGAGAGGTAATGGGTGAGACTTTGATTTCAGCAGTTAAAACTAGAATACACACAGTTGTTATTTGTTTATAAAGATGTGAGAAATTAAGTTATTCTATTGGATGAGGCGGGTCATGTGTTTGTGATGTTCCAAGCAATTCCATATTTCAGTAATGTCTGTCTTTAGCAGTATTGTATTTGGTCGTGCTGCTAATGAAGCATGATTGAACTGAACTGTTCCTAGGATCCACTCACCCCCATGATATCTCCAAGCTCAGCGTTGAGCAGATCTTTGAGTTCTCCCTTGCTCAGGGTCAACTTGTCGCCCTCCTTGCCAGAGTACTTGTGGAAGGCTGCGATGAGCAATGCCATAGACTGCTGGACCTGTGACATGGTGACTACAACACACAGAGCGAGAGAGCGAGAGAGAGAGAGTCAAAGTCAAAGTCAAAGTCACCATTATTAGTCAGTTGTACAACCGAATGCCTTCAACCGAAATGTGTCTTCCGCATTTAACCCAACCCCTCTGAATCAGAGAGGTGCGGGGGCTGCCTTAATCGACATCCACGTCTTGCGCCGGGGAACAGTGGGTTAACTGCCTTGTTCAGGGGCAGAACGACAGATTTTACCTTGTCAGCTCGGGGATTTGAACTTGCAGCCCTCCGGTTACAAGACCAACGCTCTAACCACTAGGCTACCTGCCGCCAGGTAGAGAGAGAGAGAGCGCGAGAGAGAGAGAGAGAGCGAGAGAGAGAGAGAGAGAGAGAGAGAGAGAGAGAGAGAGAGAGAGAGAGAGAGAGAATGGAGGTACAAATTTAGATTATTAATTTACAGTATTATCAATGTTTTATTATGATAGCAGGATGCTAGTGGACATGAAGTCCACACACAGAAAGGGGAATGTTTGGTTACTCTGTATTCACAGTATAATTCATCTAATATTATCAACATTATATGAAATATTTGATCTATTTGTTTGACTTTTTGAAATGTGAAATCCCAGAAACGAAGTTAAAGGGATAAATGTCTTATTGTTGACTGAATTATCCAATTCAAATCTATGTTAACTTACATCCGGGTTACCATTCCATAAATATCTGGGAAATAAAGTCATGTTGGCACTGGTTCAGGTTGAATAGAGCGTTTAAAGAGTATTAACTGTTGTTGCACACAAAGCAAAGACTTAACTACACACACACCACGCCCCACTACTGCAAACAAGTTCTACATCTCTACCACCAAGGGAGGAAGAGAAAGAGAGGGGGGAGGAGAGATGGAGAGCACGCAACAGAGGCAATTATAGAGGGAGAGAGGCAGAGAGTGGTTAGAGATGGAGACATAGGGAGAGAGGTGGCGAGAGAAGGAAGAGAGAGAGAGAGAGAAGCGGGAGAAAGGAAGAGAAGAGGGGGGTGAGTTGTTTAAACACAAACAGGCATGGCTCTAGCCAACACCCTTGCATGTCTCTCTCATTAATTATGGGGGATTTAAAGAGAGAGAATGAGAGAAAGAATAAATACTGTTTAGAGAGAGAGAGAGGGACAGACACATAGACAGAAAGACAGATGGGAGGAAATTGGTGGATAGGCTGAAAGGTAAGGGTAAAGGCGTTGGTAATTTCAGGAAAACAATATCATAGAAATCCCAGCACCTCCCTCACCCATCACCTGTCTCCACCCTCTTTCTATCTAGTTTGGTTAAGGTGTTTCTCTACACTCTGTCCCTTCACATATCTCGCCACTATGTAGGGAGGTTGCTCTCTCTCTCTCTTTCTCTGCCTACCCGTAGTCAAGGTGGTGTGAAGCTTCTGAGTTTAAGGAAGCGTCTGTAATGTAAATCCCTCATATAACTGACCCTCCTCTCCAGAGTGACTTGCAGTAAGTGCGGTCAAATAAGGACGCTGAAGCAACCGTACAGTACGAGCATGGTAAGCACAGAAATAAAGTTGTAAGGAACAATCCCAGTCACTGTGCTGGACACAGATCTCTCTCCCTGAGTCACTGTCAGCTGCCCCAGGACTAGCAGGCATCCAACCAGACACACCTTCTTACCACCCCTCTGACTGCCCATCTGGTAACTAGAAACACACTATACTCACAGAATGGTCGTAGCGAGGGAGCAAGAGAGAAAGAAAGAGTGTTTATGGTAAAGACATAGTGAAGGAAAGAGAGAGGGAGAGGGATGTGGAGGACAGAAAAAGGTAGTGTTCTGAACTATGGAGGGATTGAGGGAGGAAGAGAGAGAGGGGAGGAGGAGGAAGAGAAGGGAGATTAGTTCATCTAAACTGCGTAGTGCTCTGAGTAGCACCCACACATGTTTGAATGGACAGGCAGACAGAGTTACGCCCTCCATGAGAGCTTGGCTCAACATCACAAACAGTGCAGACAGGCGATTACTAAGTCATTCAAACTTTTGCAGTCAAGTATTAATTATTATAAAACATTAAACTACACACAATTGCAAATAAATGTTGTAAACCACCCAATGAGAATGTATAATTTGGCACATCTAACATATCAGAGACACACGCAGTTAAAACAGACTGAAGCAGTTTAGCAGCGAGGCACTCAGGTACAAGTTTTTCTAGGTTTAGTTTTCACTCACCGAAGTTGTGCGAGGAGTTGGACAGTCAGAGAAAGAGAGAGCGAGGAAGTGAGGAAGAGAGGGATGGGCTGTTGGTTTTAAACATTGATTACCACACCCCACTCTCTCTCTCCCCGCCCCTCTCCTTTTCTCCTTTTCAGTTAAGAAGAATGTAGTAACACTGCAGCATTTTAAAAACTGGTCAAGTGTCTTCAAACTGGCAAAACTTCTGCAAACTGGAAAAACTTCTCCAAACTGGCAAAACTTCTCCAAACTGGCCAAACTAACCTGTAGGGCTACCTTACTGGCTGACTGGCTCCATAGACCCCTCAGGGAAATTGTGAACATTGTCATCTAGTGACTACAGGTGACGCCCTGTGAAACTACACATACATACAAACACAGACAGACACACCACCCTGTGAACAGAGCCATCACACACAACACCCTGTGAACAGAGGCATCACACACAACACCCTGTGAACAGAGCCATCACACACACCACCCTGTGAACAGAGGCATCACACACATCACCCTGTGAGCGGAGGCATCACACACACCACCCTGTGAACAGAGGCATCGCACACAACACCCTGTGAACAGAGGCATCACACACAACACCCTGTGAACAGAGGCATCACACACAACACCCTGTGAACAGAGCCATCACACACAACACCCTGTGAACAGAGCCATCACACACAACACCCTGTGAACAGAGCCATCACACACAACACCCTGTGAACAGAGCCATCACACACAACACCCTGTGAACAGAGCCATCACACACAACACCCTGTGAACAGAGCCATCACACACAACACCCTATGAACAGAGGCATCACACACAACACCCTGTGAACAGAGCCATCACACACACCACCCTGTGAACAGAGCCATCACACACACCACCCTGTGAGCGGAGGCATCACACACGGTGGTGTGACTTATTTACAGTGCTTGACTTGGACTGAAATTGGTTCCGGTAATCATTTTGGGTGCCAGTACTGTTTATATTTAGGTGCCGGAGCTCCACAATACTTTTGAGTTAATATTCTATAAGAGGAACTGGAGCTCAATCAGTAAAGAACTTGAGGTGCGGTACTCAGCTCCGGTGAGCTCCTGTCCAAGTCAAGCACTGCTTTGTCTCATGGGAAACACACCACACACAAGACTTTACACTAGAGAGGCATCTAGGCAAGATAGTGATGGTCATTTTAAAGTAGCACTCTAGTTCTACAATCAGTCTTGTGTGTCTGTCTGTGTGTGTGTGTGTGTGTGTGTGTGTGTGGTGTTTTGTGAGCCTGATTACAGCAACAAGCACCACAACAACTCGTTCACAACCATCACCACTTCCTGGAACCCATCTCAGCTCTAGAGAAAGAAGAATCTACACTCTTAGGAAAAAAAAGATTCTGGATAGAACCAAAAAGGGTTATTTTCTTGCTTCACACTGTATATGGCACCCCTTAAGGTTCTATAATGAACCGAAATTGGTTCCAAGGGTTCTAATTTATATGGAACCCATTTTGGTTCAGTGAAGAATAACCCCCTGGGTTCTTATCAAAGAACGCTTCAAAGGGTTCGATATAGAACCTTCAGGGTGCCAAGCAATATAACCTTTGGTTCTACCCAGAACCTTTTTTTCTAGGAGTGTAGAGCCTTGAGCTCTACAGTACAGTTAATGCCAGAAAGCATATTCCTGATGATACTGATCTCCTCCAGCCCATCCTTAACATATCCCTGTACTGTACACACTAATATCCTCACTAAAATGATGCCTTTATGCCTGGCTGCACATTAACATCAGGTGTGTTTGTGCAAAGGTAAACTAGAGGGATATTTGCCTTTCGTTGCCGTCCTTCCCTGTGTGTCTGTGTCTGTGTCTGTGTGTCCTGACAATGACAAACTGTGTCTGTGTAAAGGGAGTATGGCTGTGTGTTTGAATTCGCTTTTTTAATATTTGATTGTGAGAGAACGATATATGATGCTGCTATAGTCACAGTGATTAAGTGGCAGCTCTATGCTAGTTGTTATAGTGCTAAATGAGGAGGGGCTGAATAAATTATTTCTACGGGAGAGAGAGAGAGAGAGAGAGAGAGAGAGAGAGAGAGAGAGAGAGAGAGAGAGAGAGAGAGAGACTCAGTTAAGTTTTTGTCATTGTGTAACAAAGTTGGTGACTCACTGCAATATCATTTCTCTGTGTGTGTGCCCCCAGGGCAGCTATTGTTTTATATCTTGATGACTTCACATTCAGAAACACCAAGACTTTGATGTGAATAAGACAACACAACAAACATAACAGTAGCAACATCTGACAGAGACTGAGTCCTGTTTTCTTTAACGTTTAGAAGAGATATTACTTTAGGCTTTAGGACTGAAACGCACACAGAAACGCATTCAGGCTGTTGAAACTGGTTGATGTTTCAACATGAAACAGCGAGGATTTGAATTCCAGGGCGTTACCCTTCTGGGCTGACAGGGAGCGTAGCAGTAGTGGAATACTGTAATGCTGTATCACCCCTGAAGTGGAGAAATCCATGGGTTACAGTTTTTTACAATCACTTTAGGACTAATTTCAGAACTGTGTGTTCATTTTTCAAAACTCTAGACACAAAATGTAAAACGGTCATCACTTGTAACACAGGCTGTCCAATGTTCAAAACATGGCATTGTGCACTCACATCTTTAAAGAATCTTTGCCCTTGCAGAATCGTTGGTTCAAATAACTAATTTATCATGAAATGCCATAGGGACATTCATTTAGATCACCCACACACAAGACACCGATAGTTTCACTGTGTAGTTGTTCGAACAATCATAAAATATTGTAGTACAAAATATGTGATACATGTTTCATTATGCTACTACACGTAAATACATCACTGTAAAAGGACTAGTAGAGAGAACTACAGCCACAGTGGAATCATTGAACAAAATCTGAAATGTATTGATGAAATACAATAAAATCACAACATAGCTACAAAAAAAACTACTACTCACCTGGCTTACTGTAAAAAGCTAAACAAAGGATTGATTACTGTACTTATATATTTCCATCAACCCTGTCTTGTGGATTTGGCCTCAGGTTCTCAACAACATCACAATGAATGTTTTCATTAGCCAAACATCTTAAGAAAAATCTTTGTGCATGGCGAATCCAGGCCTGACACTGGTCTGATGCGATGTCATTGCATGCGTCATCCATGGCCTGGAGAACGGGGGCTTGTTGGGGGCCTATCATAAATTCCTCAATCGGGTTAAGGAAAGGAGAGTATGGGGGTCAGTACAGGGTGGTAAATTGTGGATGGGCCTGAAACCATGCTTGCACCATTTGAGCATGGTGGAACCTGACATTATCCATCACAATGACATAGGTCACGCCATCAGCTCCACAGACCTGATTTAGCTCATCAAGAAAGGTTACAAGGAGAGCTGCATTATATGATCCAATATGAGGTCTGCGTCCCACCACACCATCTTCCGATATAGCCGCACACATGGTGATGTTGGCCCCACGTTGTCCAGGTACTTGGATGGCTGCCCGCTGGCCAATGAAATTCCGACCACTCCTCCTTGTCTTGGCCTGGTTGAAGCCTGCCTCATCCAAAAAGAGTAATTTGTGATGGTTTTCATCAGCATCCAGTTCCATCACCCTCTACAATGTTGAGAGTAGCCTAATGTTCAGTGCATGCTGAAGACTTACCGGTTCTCATTGCGGAAAGTTCTGATGATTGAGGCCACGGTTGATCTTCTGAGGTTTGATTGAATCATTGTAGCTGCCTCAGTCATTGTCATGCCATGATTTACGACATGTTCTACAACTATTGCTCGGATTTCATTGGACACTCTTTGCTGTTGCTGCCGCTGTCTTGGTCCATGGCCTTGTCCTCTCTGACGTCCCCCTCAAACGAGGCCCACAGACCACCTCTCAGATGGGGTGCTTGGGTGCTTGTCCCCTGCCATTCCTTTGACCACCACGTCTTCCTCCTCCCACTGATTGACCTCTATTGTGACCTGGATCACCTGCTGGCTCCATGTTATCGCTATGTTGTCATCACTAACGAGTTGTCAGTATTGGAAAAGCAATTACAAGGGCCTGCATACATTCACTCACCGGCCACTTTATTAGGTACACCTGCGTGTTCAAATCAAATCAAATTTTATTTGTCACATACACATGGTTAGCAGATGTTAATGCGAGTGTAGCGAAATGCTTGTGCTTCTAGTTCCAACCATGCAGTAGTATCTAACAAGTAATCTAACAAATTCACAGCAACTACCTTATACACACAAGAGTAAAGGAATGAATACGAGTATGTACATATAAATATATGGATGAGCGATGGCTGACCGGGCATAGGCAAGATGCAGTAGATGGTATGGAGTACAGTATATACACATATATATATATATATATATGAGATGAGTAATGTAGGATATGTAAACATTATATAAATGGCATAACGCAAATAGCCTGATCTTTCTAACGGCAAATTTTGTGGCTGCCTGCAACTCAATATGTAGAGTATATAGAGTAGAGAGCTTTAGTTGTTGTTCGACCAAACATTAGAACGGGCATAGGTGTACCTAATAAAGTGGCCGAGTGTACTGTAATGTGTACAGTAATGTCAAATCTGAATGTACAGTAATGAGTGTACAGTAATGTCAAATCTGAAAACATGGTCTGGAAAAGTGTACATGGGACCATAGAAACAGTGTCTGATAAAGAATGATGAAATATTACATCCATAGATAATGTAGTCCAATTGGTTCATGTTCCACATGGTAATTGGTGTCAATGGATCTCGTTATCCTGAAACTTTCATGATCTAAATATGGAATATTGTTGGTCAGTTTCCATTAAGAGTAATGCAACAGTTACTTATCATTTTGAGCAGTTGTATCAGTTGATAGTTAGATCATTGTAATGAAATGAATAGACAGTCATCTCAGATGTAATTTGTGAATTGCATTTTGAAATGGTAATACTTTGATGTTAAGTTGCGTCGTTTTGAACAGGTGATTTTACTTCAATGAACAAATGATCTTAGCTTCATGTGTATTGTATCCAGGCAATTGGAAAAAGTGTTTGAGTCTTGAAAAATTTGCATTTTGATCATCGGTTGTGAGTTTTGAAAAATGACATCAAAGTTCTGACATTTGTGCCAAAGTGATTGTAAAAAACTGTAAACAAATTATGCATGATTTGAAAACACATATTTCAGCTGAGCAAGAAATTATTTGACTGTAAGCTGCCCTGGCACTCAGAAACTATCAGTGAGATTTCTGTTCCATTAAAACAAAAACAAAATGTTACAAACAGAAAACATTGATCCTTCGTGTCAAAGATAGAACCCAGGTAGGGTAGCCATGGTAACTGTACAGAAGGGAAGCAAAGAATCCAACTGCCACCCACCACATGGAACTACAATGAACTAAAAGAGTTTGAATGGAACACAGCTGACCACAGGAATGCTCTTATCACTACCAGTCTGGTCTGCTGCTCTGTTCAGGCTGTTACCCTGTACAACCTTCTCAGCCAACTAACATTGACAGTCAGATATCTTAGACTGGTCTTGGTTTCGTCAGTAGAAAAATACGACATGGTAACATTACTGTTAATTGTTGTCAATGGACATGGTTTACTAAACATCCACTACAGTTGGGATGTGTCTAGTGGATCTGAGGAGGGAAAATGTTCCTCTACAACCAGTTTGGTGTCAACCTCAGGACCGTGTGTGTGTGTGTGTGTGTGTGTTCAGAGTCGACCAGAGGTTTATACAGATGAAGAGGCTTAATCACAAATTGAAGAATCTGAGTGAAATTGGAACATGTGAAAAACAGATGAGAGTTGGGTTTCTCTCCACTCTCTGCTCCAGTCTCTTCTCCACTCTCCACTCCAGTCTCTTCTCCACTCGTCTCTTCTCCACTCTCCACTCGTCTCTTCTCCAATCTCCACTCCAGTCTCTTCTCCACTCTCCACTCCAGTCTCTTCTCCACTCTCCACTCTCCACTACAGTCTCTATTCCACTCACTCTCTTTCTTTTTCCTTCTCTCTCTTTCTCTTTCAGTTGTAGGTGTGTCAGTACAGACATTTTTCAGGTATTATTTTGTGAAAAGAAAATGTTTTTGTGTGAAGCTAAAGACAACTTTGCTCTGCCCTCTCTAAGTACTCATCAACACTAAAGCAGGCCAACACCCCCTACATGTGCAAAACCTGTTCTGCTGCCTGAGTTCATTATTATTTTATTAGCTGTGTTTTGGCTCTATCTGGCCCTGGAATAGAGAGAGAGGATGAATAACACCACTGATGTCATTACACTGTGTTGTGGTTATTGTAGTAGAGAAATCCAGCCTTCCCTTTATTTAACCAGGTTCAATGAGAGCTGCAACCAGGAAACAGGCAATATGAGACATACTGTACATCAATGGTCTCTCTGTTTGTTCACTGTAGGTGCTGCTAAAACGGTGAGCTCTCACACACGCATGTTTACACACACACAAACAAGCGCATAGACACACAGTGGAGAAACAGACAAGCTAGCAAGCTATATTGATGACACTATTGTTTATGTTTTGTACAGTGTGTGTGTGTTTGTGTGTCTGTGCTCCGTGCTGCTAAATGGCATATATTATAGAGTGTGTTTTTGTGTGTACCTGCATGCAATGTGTCGTGGTGAACAATATATGTCCGGCCACATCCATGTGGTATGAGTCATGAATGAGTCACGGTAGTCATGGTGCGTGCCTTTTGTTGGTAAACAGGCCAGGGAATATTTGTGTGCAGGGACTGAGACTGGCATCTTTTTCTCTCTCTCTCTCTCTCTCTCTCTCTCTCTCTCTCTCTCTCTCTCTCTCTCTCTCTGAACAACTACAACTGGGGGGAAAGGGAGTAAGGGCAGCCGGAGAGGGCTGCGGAAGGAGAGGAGTCTCTTTAAGGGGGACTGTTTTTTATTTACTGAACCTGAGTGGGGATAGGGAGGAATGACTGACCAAAAATTGACTCCTTGTTACCAGACAGCCAATAGCAGGCAATAGATTATCTAAACCACATCAGAGGCACTTCCATCCACCTCCATTCACTACAGCCTTCTGTCCAAAAACCGGTCACTACCTGTAGTGGGAAGAGAGTCAGAGAGGCTTTAAAGAGAGGCACAAGCAACAATTACTTCCACGAACAACTACAGAACATGGGTAGTTGAACAGATCACCATGTGGTTGTGTTGAGGTCAATGGGAGAGAGGAAGATTAGATCCATGTGCGTGCTGTAACAAGCGTGATCTGGGATTCCTATTGGAGAAATAGATTCTGGGTATCTTCCAATAGACTGTCTTTGGTGGATCAATCCCACAGACCCAGCCAGCGGAGCCCAGCCTGCCGAGAAGATCTCAGATTAAAACTGCCTTTGTCTGTGGAATAGGATTAGCCTATGCAATTTACTTCCTTATTTCATCCAGCCGCCAGGTCTCTGATTGGCTAATCTATATAATTCCGGTTTATGCAGGGCGGACTCTACTGTCCAGGTGAGGTACTCTCCCCAACTTCCACAACCCAAAATACAGGCCCAAAATATATCTGCTGGCTGTTCCATTCACTTTCAATGTTCTCCAATCTCATCAACAAAGTATGTTTTTGTTGTAACATTATTCAGAGTGTTGACAAAATTAATAAAACTGATGGTCACATGTCTCAGATGTATGTGTGTAGACAATCTATTTGTGTATGTTGTTGATTGTGAAGAGTATTGAATCCCAACACAAGCTCCTATGGTCTGATGGTGAATGTCCCTGAATGCCCCGTCTTTTCAATAATCACAAGAACTGGTGAAGGCCTAGAAGGAATCGGTGCCATATAAAATACAATGTGTTCTCAATCAACCTACTCAGTAAAATGAACACACACAAACGCACACACACACACACGCACACACGCAAACTGTAATGAGAACCCACTGGTGGTTCTGCTCAGATGTTCTGGCCGAAACCTTGATGGTTGAGAGAACAGCCAAGAGCTCAGCACAGAACAGCCTCACTCTTTCCTGGCCTGACTCGGCCCTGTCGGTCTCCTCTTCTTCGGCCCCCTGCACTGGGCTGGAGCACAGCAACATCTTACCTTCTAGTCTCACACTCACATATCAAGTATCCTGGATTTCTGCAGGCCTAAATGTTCTTTTTATTGACACCAGAGTTGTGTCAGTCAATTTCAATTCCCAGAATCTGAATTTGACATGGAAGTTCTCTATAGGAGTCCAGTTCAGACTAGAATGCCAGTGGAATTGATCCCAACCCGGATCAAGACTAATGCATCATAGAGATGTGTTAGATTCAACCGAGTGGCTGCGTGACCAGGGGCTGTGTGTATCGTGCCTCTGAGGAGGAGTGCTGATCTAGGATCAGGTCCCGCTCTGTCCAAGTAATATCATTCATTGTGATCTAAAAAGGCAAAACTGATCCTAAATCAGCATTCCTACTCTGAGACGTTTGAAACATACGGCCACAGACTCTCAGGAAACCTCTTCCTGATACCTGAACAACCTTTCGTTCTACTGCTTACTACTTTACACACAGTTATTTTTATGTAGCCGCTGTTGCTTTCCCCTTCCTTCCTGCTCTGACTCGCGGCGATGATCATCTGGTGATAGACATGGACAAACTTCCTTACAGCCTTGTCTTAGATTTAATCTAAGACTAGGCGATTGCTGGACTATGGCTAATCTTAATTTTCATCTTCAGTATTGTCCAATAGGTGCTCTATGGAGGCCTGAGATACAGTATCATTATTTGTATATTATCTTTGTTGTTTCATGTTGCCAGGTAGGAGGCTTCATCTTGGAGATGGTTCTACATGTGGCTCTATTGGACCTTCACAGTAACAGTTGACTTCCTGTATTCTTACTGGCTCTGGAGTAGATAACAGTATTGTGACGTAATTAAATAGTCATATATAGTGTATGTCTCATAACCCCTAATTTCATTGTATGTTTGGTTTACGTTGGCAAATCAACAAATTGGATTATTTCACCAGGTGTCTGAATACAAAGGTTAATGTTTGATTCATGTTGCTTTCTGTATCATATTTAGGACATACACAGGCAATCACACACGACAAACACACACACACACACACACACCTGCACAAATGATAAGTCAGCTTTCTTCCAAACATATTCAAATAGTTTATTTCATTTTCACTTTAAACAAACCAAAGAGCTTCTTTCCATCTCACGAGATAGTAGCCTATATGTCTGTATGTGTGCAGGTCAGTGTCTGTGTCCTTCACCTGTCTGTCTGTGTGTGGTGTGTATAACCAACCCAACCCTATTTCTGTGTATGTGTGTAAACCTGCATCTCCGTCCCTCTGAACCTGCATTGAGGATCTTGCTAATCTTTTCATTAATTCACTCAATGAGCATGGGCTGCTGTTCTGTGGAGAGTGGGCAGGGGGAGCTGTTTCACTTCTTGGCGAAGAATTCATTGCACATCATGGTGAGGCAGGCCACCAGTGTGACATACTCCTGGAAGTCCACACTGCCGTCAGAGTTAGCGTCCAGATCTTTGAAGATCTTGTCAATCTTTGCCTGGTCAGTGTTTTTCTGTTATAGTGATCAGAGAGAGAGAGAGGTAATGGGTGAGACTTTGATTTCAGCAGTTAAAACTAGAATACACACAGTTGTTATTTGTTTATAAAGATGTGAGAAATTAAGTTATTCTATTGGATGAGGCGGGTCATGTGTTTGTGATGTTCCAAGCAATTCCATATTTCAGTAATGTCTGTCTTTAGCAGTATTGTATTTGGTCGTGCTGCTAATGAAGCATGATTGAACTGAACTGTTCCTAGGATCCACTCACCCCCATGATATCTCCAAGCTCAGCGTTGAGCAGATCTTTGAGTTCTCCCTTGCTCAGGGTCAACTTGTCGCCCTCCTTGCCAGAGTACTTGTGGAAGGCTGCGATGAGCAATGCCATAGACTGCTGGACCTGTGACATGGTGACTACAACACACAGAGCGAGAGAGCGAGAGAGAGCGAGAGAGAGCGAGAGAGAGAGAGCGAGAGAGAGCGAGAGAGAGCGAGAGAGAGAGAGCGAGAGAGAGCGAGAGAGAGAATGGAGGTACAAATTTAGATTATTAATTTACAGTATTATCAATGTTTTATTATGATAGCAGGATGCTAGTGGACATGAAGTCCACACACAGAAAGGGGAATGTTTGGTTACTCTGTATTCACAGTATAATTCATCTAATATTATCAACATTATATGAAATATTTGATCTATTTGTTTGACTTTTTGAAATGTGAAATCCCAGAAACGAAGTTAAAGGGATAAATGTCTTATTGTTGACTGAATTATCCAATTCAAATCTATGTTAACTTACATCCGGGTTACCATGCCATAAATATCTGGGAAATAAAGTCATGTTGGCACTGGTTCAGGTTGAATAGAGCGTTTAAAGAGTATTAACTGTTGTTGCACACAAAGCAAAGACTTAACTACACACACACCACGCCCCACTACTGCAAACAAGTTCTACATCTCTACCACCAAGGGAGGAAGAGAAAGAGAGGGGGAGGAGAGATGGAGAGCACGCAACAGAGGCAATTATAGAGGGAGAGAGGCAGAGAGTGGTTAGAGATGGAGACATAGGGAGAGAGGTGGCGAGAGAAGGAAGAGAGAGAGAGAGAGAAGCGGGAGAAAGGAAGAGAAGAGGGGGGTGAGTTGTTTAAACACAAACAGGCATGGCTCTAGCCAACGCCCTTGCATGTCTCTCTCATTAATTATGGGGGATTTAAAGAGAGAGAATGAGAGAAAGAATAAATACTGTTTAGAGAGAGAGAGGGACAGACACATAGACAGAAAGACAGATGGGAGGAAATTGGTGGATAGGCTGAAAGGTAAGGGTAAAGGCGTTGGTAATTTCAGGAAAACAATATCATAGAAATCCCAGCACCTCCCTCACCCATCACCTGTCTCCACCCTCTTTCTATCTAGTTTGGTTAAGGTGTTTCTCTACACTCTGTCCCTTCACATATCTCGCCACTATGTAGGGAGGTTGCTCTCTCTCTCTCTTTCTCTGCCTACCCGTAGTCAAGGTGGTGTGAAGCTTCTGAGTTTAAGGAAGCGTCTGTAATGTAAATCCCTCATATAACTGACCCTCCTCTCCAGAGTGACTTGCAGTAAGTGCGGTCAAATAAGGACGCTGAAGCAACCGTACAGTACGAGCATGGTAAGCACAGAAATAAAGTTGTAAGGAACAATCCCAGTCACTGTGCTGGACACAGATCTCTCTCCCTGAGTCACTGTCAGCTGCCCCAGGACTAGCAGGCATCCAACCAGACACACCTTCTTACCACCCCTCTGACTGCCCATCTGGTAACTAGAAACACACTATACTCACAGAATGGTCGTAGCGAGGGAGCAAGAGAGAAAGAAAGAGTGTTTATGGTAAAGACATAGTGAAGGAAAGAGAGAGGGAGAGGGATGTGGAGGACAGAAAAAGGTAGTGTTCTGAACTATGGAGGGATTGAGGGAGGAAGAGAGAGAGGGGAGGAGGAGGAAGAGAAGGGAGATTAGTTCATCTAAACTGCGTAGTGCTCTGAGTAGCACCCACACATGTTTGAATGGACAGGCAGACAGAGTTACGCCCTCCGCAGAGCTTGGCTCAACATCACAAACAGTGCAGACAGGCGATTACTAAGTCATTCAAACTTTTGCAGTCAAGTATTAATTATTATAAAACATTAAACTACACACAATTGCAAATAAATGTTGTAAACCACCCAATGAGAATGTATAATTTGGCACATCTAACATATCAGAGACACACGCAGTTAAAACAGACTGAAGCAGTTTAGCAGCGAGGCACTCAGGTACAAGTTTTTCTAGGTTTAGTTTTCACTCACCGAAGTTGTGCGAGGAGTTGGACAGTCAGAGAAAGAGAGAGCGAGGAAGTGAGGAAGAGAGGGATGGGCTGTTGGTTTTAAACATTGATTACCACACCCCACTCTCTCTCTCCCCGCCCCTCTCCTTTTCTCCTTTTCAGTTAAGAAGAATGTAGTAACACTGCAGCATTTTAAAAACTGGTCAAGTGTCTTCAAACTGGCAAAACTTCTGCAAACTGGAAAAACTTCTCCAAACTGGCAAAACTTCTCCAAACTGGCCAAACTAACCTGTAGGGCTACCTTACTGGCTGACTGGCTCCATAGACCCCTCAGGGAAATTGTGAACATTGTCATCTAGTGACTACAGGTGACGCCCTGTGAAACTACACATACATACAAACACAGACAGACACACCACCCTGTGAACAGAGCCATCACACACAACACCCTGTGAACAGAGGCATCACACACAACACCCTGTGAACAGAGCCATCACACACACCACCCTGTGAACAGAGGCATCACACACATCACCCTGTGAGCGGAGGCATCACACACACCACCCTGTGAACAGAGGCATCGCACACAACACCCTGTGAACAGAGGCATCACACACAACACCCTGTGAACAGAGGCATCACACACAACACCCTGTGAACAGAGCCATCACACACAACACCCTGTGAACAGAGCCATCACACACAACACCCTGTGAACAGAGCCATCACACACAACACCCTGTGAACAGAGCCATCACACACAACACCCTGTGAACAGAGCCATCACACACAACACCCTGTGAACAGAGCCATCACACACAACACCCTATGAACAGAGGCATCACACACAACACCCTGTGAACAGAGCCATCACACACACCACCCTGTGAACAGAGCCATCACACACACCACCCTGTGAGCGGAGGCATCACACACGGTGGTGTGACTTATTTACAGTGCTTGACTTGGACTGAAATTGGTTCCGGTAATCATTTTGGGTGCCAGTACTGTTTATATTTAGGTGCCGGAGCTCCACAATACTTTTGAGTTAATATTCTATAAGAGGAACTGGAGCTCAATCAGTAAAGAACTTGAGGTGCCGGTACTCAGCTCCGGTGAGCTCCTGTCCAAGTCAAGCACTGCTTTGTCTCATGGGAAACACACCACACACAAGACTTTACACTAGAGAGGCATCTAGGCAAGATAGTGATGGTCATTTTAAAGTAGCACTCTAGTTCTACAATCAGTCTTGTGTGTCTGTCTGTGTGTGTGTGTGTGTGTGTGTGTGTGTGGTGTTTTGTGAGCCTGATTACAGCAACAAGCACCACAACAACTCGTTCACAACCATCACCACTTCCTGGAACCCATCTCAGCTCTAGAGAAAGAAGAATCTACACTCTTAGGAAAAAAAAGATTCTGGATAGAACCAAAAAGGGTTATTTTCTTGCTTCACACTGTATATGGCACCCCTTAAGGTTCTATAATGAACCGAAATTGGTTCCAAGGGTTCTAATTTATATGGAACCCATTTTGGTTCAGTGAAGAATAACCCCCTGGGTTCTTATCAAAGAACGCTTCAAAAGGGTTCGATATAGAACCTTCAGGGGTGCCAAGCAATATAACCTTTTTTGGTTCTACCCAGAACCTTTTTTTCTAGGAGTGTAGAGCCTTGAGCTCTACAGTACAGTTAATGCCAGAAAGCATATTCCTGATGATACTGATCTCCTCCAGCCCATCCTTAACATATCCCTGTACTGTACACACTAATATCCTCACTAAAATGATGCCTTTATGCCTGGCTGCACATTAACATCAGGTGTGTTTGTGCAAAGGTAAACTAGAGGGATATTTGCCTTTCGTTGCCGTCCTTCCCTGTGTGTCTGTGTCTGTGTCTGTGTGTCCTGACAATGACAAACTGTGTCTGTGTAAAGGGAGTATGGCTGTGTGTTTGAATTCGCTTTTTTAATATTTGATTGTGAGAGAACGATATATGATGCTGCTATAGTCACAGTGATTAAGTGGCAGCTCTATGCTAGTTGTTATAGTGCTAAATGAGGGAGGGGCTGAATAAATTATTTCTACGGGAGAGAGAGAGAGAGAGAGAGAGAGAGAGAGAGAGAGAGAGAGAGAGAGAGAGAGAGAGAGAGAGAGAGAGAGAGAGAGACTCAGTTAAGTTTTTGTCATTGTGTAACAAAGTTGGTGACTCACTGCAATATCATTTCTCTGTGTGTGTGCCCCCAGGGCAGCTATTGTTTTATATCTTGATGACTTCACATTCAGAAACACCAAGACTTTGATGTGAATAAGACAACACAACAAACATAACAGTAGCAACATCTGACAGAGACTGAGTCCTGTTTTCTTTAACGTTTAGAAGAGATATTACTTTAGGCTTTAGGACTGAAACGCACACAGAAACGCATTCAGGCTGTTGAAACTGGTTGATGTTTCAACATGAAACAGCGAGGATTTGAATTCCAGGGCGTTACCCTTCTGGGCTGACAGGGAGCGTAGCAGTAGTGGAATACTGTAATGCTGTATCACCCCTGAAGTGGAGACATCCATGGGTTACAGTTTTTTACAATCACTTTAGGACTAATTTCAGAACTTTGTGTTCATTTTTCAAAACTCTAGACACAAAATGTAAAACGGTCATCACTTGTAACACAGGCTGTCCAATGTTCAAAACATGGCATTGTGCACTCACATCTTTAAAGAATCTTTGCACTTGCAGAATCGTTGGTTCAAATAACTAATTTATCATGAAATGCCATAGGGACATTCATTTAGATCACCCACACACAAGACACCGATAGTTTCACTGTGTAGTTGTTCGAACAATCATAAAATATTGTAGTACAAAATATGTGATACATGTTTCATTATGCTACTACACGTAAATACATCACTGTAAAAGGACTAGTAGAGAGAACTACAGCCACAGTGGAATCATTGAACAAAATCTGAAATGTATTGATGAAATACAATAAAATCACAACATAGCTACAAAAAAAACTACTACTCACCTGGCTTACTGTAAAAAGCTAAACAAAGGATTGATTACTGTACTTATATATTTCCATCAACCCTGTCTTGTGGATTTGGCCTCAGGTTCTCAACAACATCACAATGAATGTTTTCATTAGCCAAACATCTTAAGAAAAATCTTTGTGCATGGCGAATCCAGGCCTGACACTGGTCTGATGCGATGTCATTGCATGCGTCATCCATGGCCTGGAGAACGGGGGCTTGTTGGGGGCCTATCATAAATTCCTCAATCGGGTTAAGGAAAGGAGAGTATGGGGGTCAGTACAGGGTGGTAAATTGTGGATGGGCCTGAAACCATGCTTGCACCATTTGAGCATGGTGGAACCTGACATTATCCATCACAATGACATAGGTCACGCCATCAGCTCCACAGACCTGATTTAGCTCATCAAGAAAGGTTACAAGGAGAGCTGCATTATATGATCCAATATGAGGTCTGCGTCCCACCACACCATCTTCCGATATAGCCGCACACATGGTGATGTTGGCCCCACGTTGTCCAGGTACTTGGATGGCTGCCCGCTGGCCAATGAAATTCGACCACTCCTCCTTGTCTTGGCCTGGTTGAAGCCTGCCTCATCCAAAAAGAGTAATTTGTGATGGTTTTCATCAGCATCCAGTTCCATCACCCTCTACAATGTTGAGAGTAGCCTAATGTTCAGTGCATGCTGAAGACTTACCGGTTCTCATTGCGGAAAGTTCTGATGATTGAGGCCACGGTTGATCTTCTGAGGTTTGATTGAATCATTGTAGCTGCCTCAGTCATTGTCATGCCATGATTTACGACATGTTCTACAACTATTGCTCGGATTTCATTGGACACTCTTTGCTGTTGCTGCCGCTGTCTTGGTCCATGGCCTTGTCCTCTACGACGTCCCCCCCTCAAACGAGGCCCACGACCACCTCTCAGATGGGGTGCTTGGGTGCTTGTCCCCTGCCATTCCTTTGACCACCACGTCTTCCTCCTCCCACTGATTGACCTCTATTGTGACCTGGATCACCTGCTGGCTCCATGTTATCGCTATGTTGTCATCACTAACGAGTTGTCAGTATTGGAAAAGCAATTACAAGGGCCTGCATACATTCACTCACCGGCCACTTTATTAGGTACACCTGCGTGTTCAAATCAAATCAAATTTTATTTGTCACATACACATGGTTAGCAGATGTTAATGCGAGTGTAGCGAAATGCTTGTGCTTCTAGTTCCAACCATGCAGTAGTATCTAACAAGTAATCTAACAAATTCACAGCAACTACCTTATACACACAAGAGTAAAGGAATGAATACGAGTATGTACATATAAATATATGGATGAGCGATGGCTGACCGGCATAGGCAAGATGCAGTAGATGGTATGGAGTACAGTATATACACATATATATATATATATATATGAGATGAGTAATGTAGGATATGTAAACATTATATAAATGGCATAACGCAAATAGCCTGATCTTTCTAACGGCAAATTTTGTGGCTGCCTGCAACTCAATATGTAGAGTATATAGAGTAGAGAGCTTTAGTTGTTGTTCGACCAAACATTAGAACGGGCATAGGTGTACCTAATAAAGTGGCCGAGTGTACTGTAATGTGTACAGTAATGTCAAATCTGAATGTACAGTAATGAGTGTACAGTAATGTCAAATCTGAAAACATGGTCTGGAAAAGTGTACATGGGACCATAGAAACAGTGTCTGATAAAGAATGATGAAATATTACATCCATAGATAATGTAGTCCAATTGGTTCATGTTCCACATGGTAATTGGTGTCAATGGATCTCGTTATCCTGAAACTTTCATGATCTAAATATGGAATATTGTTGGTCAGTTTCCATTAAGAGTAATGCAACAGTTACTTATCATTTTGAGCAGTTGTATCAGTTGATAGTTAGATCATTGTAATGAAATGAATAGACAGTCATCTCAGATGTAATTTGTGAATTGCATTTTGAAATGGTAATACTTTGATGTTAAGTTGCGCTGCTTTGAACAGGTGATTTTACTTCAATGAACAAATGATCTTAGCTTCATGTGTATTGTATCCAGGCAATTGGAAAAAGTGTTTGAGTCTTGAAAAATTTGCATTTTGATCATCGGTTGTGAGTTTTGAAAAATGACATCAAAGTTCTGACATTTGTGCCAAAGTGATTGTAAAACTGTAAACAAATTATGCATGATTTGAAAACACATATTTCAGCTGAGCAAGAAATTATTTGACTGTAAGCTGCCCTGGCACTCAGAAACTATCAGTGAGATTTCTGTTCCATTAAAACAAAAACAAAATGTTACAAACAGAAAACATTGATCCTTCGTGTCAAAGATAGAACCCAGGTAGGGTAGCCATGGTAACTGTACAGAAGGGAAGCAAAGAATCCAACTGCCACCCACCACATGGAACTACAATGAACTAAAAGAGTTTGAATGGAACACAGCTGACCACAGGAATGCTCTTATCACTACCAGTCTGGTCTGCTGCTCTGTTCAGGCTGTTACCCTGTACAACCTTCTCAGCCAACTAACATTGACAGTCAGATATCTTAGACTGGTCTTGGTTTCGTCAGTAGAAAAATACGACATGGTAACATTACTGTTAATTGTTGTCAATGGACATGGTTTACTAAACATCCACTACAGTTGGGATGTGTCTAGTGGATCTGAGGAGGGAAAATGTTCCTCTACAACCAGTTTGGTGTCAACCTCAGGACCGTGTGTGTGTGTGTGTGTGTGTGTTCAGAGTCGACCAGAGGTTTATACAGATGAAGAGGCTTAATCACAAATTGAAGAATCTGAGTGAAATTGGAACATGTGAAAAACAGATGAGAGTTGGGTTTCTCTCCACTCTCTGCTCCAGTCTCTTCTCCACTCTCCACTCCAGTCTCTTCTCCACTCGTCTCTTCTCCACTCTCTCACTCGTCTCTTCTCCAATCTCCACTCCAGTCTCTTCTCCACTCTCCACTCCAGTCTCTTCTCCACTCTCCACTCTCCACTACAGTCTCTATTCCACTCACTCTCTTTCTTTTCCTTCTCTCTCTTTCTCTTTCAGTTGTAGGTGTGTCAGTACAGACATTTTTCAGGTATTATTTTGTGAAAAGAAAATGTTTTTGTGTGAAGCTAAAGACAACTTTGCTCTGCCCTCTCTAAGTACTCATCAACACTAAAGCAGGCCAACACCCCCTACATGTGCAAAACCTGTTCTGCTGCCTGAGTTCATTATTATTTTATTAGCTGTGTTTTGGCTCTATCTGGCCCTGGAATAGAGAGAGAGGATGAATAACACCACTGATGTCATTACACTGTGTTGTGGTTATTGTAGTAGAGAAATCCAGCCTTCCCTTTATTTAACCAGGTTCAATGAGAGCTGCAACCAGGAAACAGGCAATATGAGACATACTGTACATCAATGGTCTCTCTGTTTGTTCACTGTAGGTGCTGCTAAACGGTGAGCTCTCACACACGCATGTTTACACACACACAAACAAGCGCATAGACACACAGTGGAGAAACAGACAAGCTAGCAAGCTATATTGATGACACTATTGTTTATGTTTTGTACAGTGTGTGTGTGTTTGTGTGTCTGTGCTCCGTGCTGCTAAATGGCATATATTATAGAGTGTGTTTTTGTGTGTACCTGCATGCAATGTGTCGTGGTGAACAATATATGTCCGGCCACATCCATGTGGTATGAGTCATGAATGAGTCACGGTAGTCATGGTGCGTGCCTTTTGTTGGTAAACAGGCCACTGGCAGCTTCCTCTCTCTCTCTCACACTCACTCACTCACTCACTCACTCACTCACTCACTCTCTCATTGTGGAAAACTACAACTACCCCCCTTCTGTCCCTCCTTCCCTCCCTTTCTCTAACTCCCATTTTTTCTCTCTCCTTCCCGTTCTCACTCTCTCTTTTTCCTCTTCCTTCTTTTTTTGTAAATCTCTTCAGTCAAACCAACCAACAATTTAAAGAATCTGTTGTATAAATCATACAAACTCACTCACTGTCCTCGTTTGCCCCCGTGTCCACAGCAACACTATCTGCTTCTCTCTCTCTCTCTCTCTCTCTCTCTCTCTCTCTCTCTCTCTTTCTCTCTTTCTCTCACTTCCCCTCTCTCTCTCTATCTATCTCTATCTATCTCTCGTCCAAAAACAGAGGCAGTTGTTATGACTCCTCTTAAAGACTTCCTGATGCCAGTTCCTGCTCCGATGTCTCCCCTGGCCATGCCAACTAACACCAACCCTCCTCCCACAACCTCCCCTGGCCATGCCAACTAACACCAACCCTCCTCGCACAACCTCCCCATGTCTCCCCCTAAGTCCTATGCCAGTCCCTGCCCCCATGTCTCCCCTGCCCATGACAACTAATACAAACTTGCCCCCTTCCTCCTCTGCCTCCCCTTTCTCCTCTGCCTCCCTCTACCTTCCCATAACTCCTACAGCAGTTCCTGTCTACCCCTGGATGCCAACTACCACCCCTTCCCCCTCCCTTGGCACCTTGGCACGATAGCAGAGATCACTGGTACGAACACAGCAGCATAGCAGAGGATATCCTTAAAAGACACACCCAATTTCAGCCTGCGCATTCTCCCTCTCTATTTCTCTCTCACTCTCACACTTTCTCTAACCCAACTTGCCTCATTAGTTGAGAATGTAAAGCTATTTTCTCTATCTCTCTCACTCACTCACTCACTTACTCACTCACTTACTCACACCCACTCATTTTATTTTGTCTCTCTCTCTCTCTCTCTCTCTCTCTCTCTCTCTCTCTCTCTCTCTCTCTGTCTCTCTCTCTGTCTGTCTCTCTGTCTCTCAATTCAATTCAATTTAAGGGCTTTATTGTTTACGTTATAAAGCAAGTGAAATAGATAATAAACAAAAGTGAAATAAACAACAACAAAAATGAACAGTAAATATTAACCTCACAAAAGTTCCAAAAGAATAAAGACATTTCAAATGTCATATTATGTCTATATACAGTGTTGTAATGATGTGCAAATAGTTAAAGTACAAAAGGGAAAATAAATAAACATAAACATAGGTTGTATTTACAATGGCGTTTGTTCTTCACTGGTTGTCCTTTCCTTGTGGCAACAGGTCACAAATCTTGCTGCTGTGATGGCACACTGTGGCATTTCACCCAGTAGATATGGGAGTTTATCAAAATTGGGTTTGTTTTCTAATTCTTTGTGGATCTGTGTAATCCGAGGGAAATGTGTGTCTCTAATATGGTCATACATTTGGCAGCTATCTGGATTTGAGCTGCACAGGTAGGCCAGTTGAGAACAAGTTCTCATTTACAACTGAAACCTGGCCAAGATATAGCAAAGCAGTGCGACAAAAACAACAACACAGAGTTACACATAAACAAACGCACAGTCAATAACACAATAGAAAAATCTATGCACAGTGTGTGCAAATGTAGAAGATTAGGGAGGTAAGGCAATAAATAGGTCATAGAGGTGAAATAATTAAAATGTAGCATTAACACTGGAGTGATAGATGTGCAGATTATGATGTGCAAGTAGAGATACTGGGGTGCAAAAGAGCAAGAAGATAAATAGCAATATGGGGATGAGGTAGTTTGGTGTGCTATTTACAGATTGGCTGTGTACAGGTACAGTGATCGGTAAGCTGCTCTGACAGCTGATGCTTAAAGTTAGAGAGGGAGATATAAGTCTCCAGCTTCAGTGATTTTTGCAATTCGCTCCAGTCATTGGCAGCAGAGAACTGGAAGGAAAGGTGGCTAAAGTAAGTGTTGGCTTTGGGGATGACCAGTGAGATATACCTGCTGGAGCGCGTGCTACAGACGGGTGTTGTTATGGTGACCAGTGAGCTGAGATAAGGCGGGGCTTTACCTAGCAAAGACTTATAAATAACCTGGAGCCAGTGGGTTTGGCGATGAATATGTAGCGAGGGACAGCCAACGAGAGCATACAGGTCGCAGTGGTGGGTAGTATATGGGGCTTTGGTGACAAAACGGAAGGCACTGTGATAGACTACATCCAATTTGCTGAGTAGAGTGTTGGAGGCTATTTTGTAAATGACATCGCCGAAGTCAAGGATGGGTAGGATAGTCAGTTTTACGAGGGTATGTTTGGCAGCATGAGTGAAGGAGGCTTTGCTGCGAAATAGTAAGCCAATTTTAGATTTAATTTTGGATTGGAGATGCTTAATGTGTGTCTGGAAGGAGAGTTTACAGTCTAACCAGACACCTAGGTATTTGTAGTTGTCCAGAGTAATGATGTTAGTTGGGCGGGCGGGTGCAGGCAGCAATCGGTTGAAGAGCATGCATTTAGCTTTACTAGCATTTAAAAGCAGTTTAGGCCACGGAAGGAGTGTTGTGGCATCATTGATATATACAGAGAAAAGAGTCGGCCGAGAATTGAACCCTGCGGCACCCCCATAGAGACTGCCAGAGGTCCGGACAACAGACCCTCCGATTTGACACACTAAACTCTATCTGAGAAGTAGTTGGTGAACCAGGAGAGGCAGTCATTTGATAAACCAAGGCTGTTGAGTCTGCCAATAAGAATGCAGTGATTGACAGAGCCGAAAGCCTTGGCCAGGTTGATGAAGACGGCTGCACAGTACTGTCTTTTATCAATGGCGGTTATGATATCGTTTAGGACCTTGAGCGTGGCTGAGGTGCACCCATGACCAGCTCGGAAACCAGATTGCATAGTGGAGAAGGTACGATGGGATTCGAAATGGTCGGTGATCTGTTTATTAACTTGGCTTTCGAAGATTTTAGAAAGGCTCGGCAGGATGGATATAGGTCTATAACAGTTTGCGTCTAGAGTGTCTCCCTCTTTGAAGAGGGGGATGACCGCAGCAGCTTTCCAATCTTTGGGGATCTCAGATGATATAAAAGAGAGGTTGAACAGGCTAGTAATAGGGGTTGCAACAATTTCTGCGGATAATTTTAAAAAGACATGGTCCAGATTGTCCAGGAAGTTTTTGTGCTGGCCAAGGGCAGTCAAGTCTGGGGTGAACCAAGGGCTATATCTGTTCTTAGTTCTACATTTTTTGAATGGGGCATGCTTATTTAAGATGGTGAGGAAAGCACTTTTAAAGAGAAACCAGGCATCCTCTACTGACAGGATGAGGTCAATATCCTTCCAGGATACCCGGGCCAGGTCGATTAGAAAGGCCTGCTCACTGAAGTGTTTTAGGGAGCGTTTGACAGTGATGAGGGGTGGTTGTTTGACCGCGGACCCATTGCGGACGCAGGCACTGAGGCAGTGATTGCTGTGATCCTGGTTGAAGACAGCAGAGGTGTATTTAGAGGGCAAATAGGTCAGGATGATATCTAAGAGGCTGCCCATGGTTACGGATTTAGGTTTGTACCTGGTAAGGTTCTTTGATAATTTGTGTGAGATTGAGGGCATCTAGCTTAGATTGTAGGATGGCCGGAGTGTTAAGCATATCCCAGTTTAGGTCACCTAACAGTACGAATTCACATATGGTGTCCAGGGAACAGCTGGGGGCTGAGGGGGGTCTATAACAAGCAGCAATGGTGAGAGACTTGTTTCTGGAAAGGTGGATTTTTAAAAGTAGAAGCTTTAATTGTTTGGGCACAGACCTGGATAGTATGACAGAACTTTGCAGGCTATCTCTGCAGTAGATTGCAACTCCGCCACCTTTGGCAGTTCTATCTTGTCGGAAAATTTTGTAGTTGGGGATGGAAATTTCAGGATTTTTGTTGGCCTTCTTAAGCCAGGATTCAGACACGGCTAGGACATCCGGGTTGGCAGAGTGTGCTAAAGCAGTGAATAAAACAAACTTAGGGAGGAGGCTTCTGATGTTAACATGCATGGCTTTTACAGTTACAGAAGTCAACAAATGAGAGCGCCTGGGGAATGGGAGTGGTGCTGGGGACTGCAGGGCCTGGGATAAACCTCTACATCACCAGAGGAACAGAGGAGGTGTAGGATAAGGTTACGGCTAAAGGCTATAAGAACTGGTCGTCTAGTGCGTTCAGAACAGAGAGTAATAGGAGCAGTTTTCTGGGCGTGGAAGAATATATTCAAGGCATAATGTACAGACAAGGGTCTGGTTGGATGTGAGTACAGTGGAGGTAAACCTAGGCATTGAGTGATGATGAGAGAGGTTTTGTCTCTAGAGGCACTAGTTAAGCCAGGTGAGGTCACCACATGTGTGGGGGGTGGGACAAAAGGGCTATCTAAGGCATATTGGGCAGGGCTGGGGGCTCTACAGTGAAATAAGACAATAATCACTAACCAAAACAGCAATAGTGAAGGCATATTGACATTAGGGAGAGGCATGTGTAGCGAAGTGATCATAGGGTCCAATGAGTAGCAATAGGTGAGTCATGGAGCCGATTCAGTAGTCGCAACTACGCTAGGCGAGCTGGAGTCACGGTGATTCAGACAGCTAGCGGGCCGGGGCTAGCAGATGGGCCTTCAGCGACGTCGCAATGGAAGAGCCTGTTGAAACTACCTCGGACGATTACGTCGGCAGCCCAAGACAAAACATACGTCCGACTGCTGCGCCATCTTGGATCGAAGGATTCCAAGAGGGTTCCAAAGGGTTCACATACTTTTTCTTGCCACTGTATGTTTTTCCCCCAACACCACATTCCATCAATTTGTATATCAGACCCTCATGCCAAAATGAGTCAAAGGCTTTTTTTTTTTTATCAACAAAGAATAATAATAAGAAGAAAGTGTGCAGGGTGAACACGTGGTCTGTCGTACGATAATTTATCCTCTCTCTCTCTCTCTCTCTCTCTCTCTCTCTCTCTCTCTCTCTCTCTCTCTCTCTCTCTCTCTCTCTCTCTTGTGTGTGTGTGAGGTAATTAAAGGAACAGGATCTCCAGATCTCTTCTTTGTTCCCCACCCTTCTTTTACACTCCCTTTTAAAATCCCTCTGTTTCCTCTCAGGCTTATCTCCTGTTACACGCGTTTCTTCTCTTGCCAACTCAATTGCTCCTTGACAAATCGAACATGGCTGTGTTGACAACTTATTCTCCTTTGCATTAACACAATAGAGGCTATAAGCCAAATCCAAACAACCTCTGACACAATCATACAAAACAAATAAATGATTGCTCTACCAGTTCGGTGAGGTATGAGGTCCTGTAGCCTAGCTCTAAGGCCTGCAGGCAGCACTAGGAGCAGGTTAGATTAGCTCGGGTTACATGGCTCCTACAGCGGCTTGCTAGTTTTGCATGGCACTACAGAGGTCCCTCCCTAACAGCTCAACAGACTATCCTAGGCTCACACATATTTGACAAGGAACACAGGCCAATGCTGTCAAGATAGGGCAGGGACTGTATTTCCACAGTTGATGGGTTGATGGTCAGGGTCAGCCTATTTGAATGTGAACTACTAAACGATTAAATCATAGGGAAAGTAACACACTGCTATAGACACGCACACACACACACACACACACACACACACACAGACCATGGGATTCAGGGTGTGTGAGTCAGTGACTGTATAGCAGCATAGTCTTAATAGTGTGAAAACTGCAGTGATTATAGTGTTTATTGTGGTAAAGTGACATTTCCATAGACCTAGCACTGAAGGATTGTCCAACCTGGTATAACAGTAACCTGTAGGGCTACCTTGCTGACTGACCTGTAGGGCTACCTTGTTGACTGACCTGTAGGGCTACCTTGCTGACTGACAGGTTCCCTAGATCCCTCTGGGAAATGGTGACATTTACAAACATAAATAAAGTCAATGACACAGCAGTAAACAATTTATTTCAGTTTATGTAAAACAGACAGAGGCCTGTAGTAAAGTATAACAGAGAATTGTTATTATTGTTAATTATGTGTGAAATGCTCATGCTCATTACATAATGGTGATGGGATATACAGTTGAAGTCAGAAGTTAACATACACCTTAGCCAAATACATTTAAACTCAGTTTTTCACAATTCCTGACATTTAATCCTAGTAAGAATTCCCTGTCTTAGGTCAGTTAGGATCACAACTTTATTTTAAGAATGTGAAATGTCAGAATAACAGTAGAGAGAATGTTTTATTTCAGCTTTTATTTCTTTAATCACAATCCCAGTGGGTCAGAAGTTTACATACACTCAATTAGTATTTGGTAGCATTGCCTTTAAATTGTTTAACTTGGGTCAAATGTTTCGGGTAGCCTTCCACAAGCTTCCCACAATAAGTTGGGTGAATTTTGTCCCATTCCTCCTGACAGAGCTGGTGTAACTGAGTCAGGTTTGTAGGCCTCCTTGCTCGCACACGCTTTTTCAGTTCTTCCTTATAGGATTGAGGTCAGGGCTTTGTGATGGCCACTCCGATACCTTGACTTTGTTGTCCTTAAGCCATTTTGCCACAACTTTGTAAGTATGCTTGGGGTCATTGTCCATTTGGAAGACCCATTTGAGACCGAGCTTTAACTTCCTGACTGAGGTCATGAGATGTTGCTTCATTATATCCACATAATTTTCCTACCTCATGATGCCATCTATTTTGTGAAGTGCACCAGTCCCTCCTGCAGCAAAGCACCCCCACAACATGATTCTGCCACCCCTGTGCTTCACGATTGGGATGGGGTTCTTCGGCTTGCAAGCCTCCCCATTTTTCCTCCAAACAGAACGATGGGCATTATGGCCAAACAGTTCTATTTTTGTTTAATCAGACCAGAGGACATTTCTCCAAGAAGAACAATCTTTGTCCCAATGTGCAGTTGCAAACCGTAGTTTATGCCGGTTTTGGAGCAGTGGCTTCTTCCTTGCTGAGCGGCCTTTTAGGTTATGTTGATATAGGACTCGTTTTACTGTTGTATATACATACTTTTGAACCTGTTTCCCCCAGCATTTTCAAAGGTCCTTTGCTGTTGTTCTGGGATTGATTTGCACTTTTCGCACCAAAGTACATTAGTCTCTAGGAGACAGAATGCGTCTCCTTCCTGAGTGGTATGACGGCTGCGTGGTCCCATGGTGTTTATTTTATGGTATAGACAATGCAAGCTGCAGCCTGTTTGTGTCATGTAGACCTAGTAGCTGTTAAAGGTCTGTCTCTGTTCTGTTGCTCTGACACCCTGACATGAAGACAGACTGGTGTGTTGAAACAAAGACGCTGATCACAGGGGTTGTGTCACTTTCACATTGTGGCTTGGAGCTGGGCTTGGGTCGCTTGGATTTCACACACAAGCAACCACACACATGCACACACCCACACACTAGGAGCAAGAACCACACCTAGTGATTCAAACCTAATAAACATTAATGGCATGGTCATTTTTTAAATGAAGTGTGAAATGGGTGCTCATTAGATTACAGCGATGGGATGCATATAGATCTTGAAATTAGTAGATCGTCCAACCGTGGGACTCCATCTGGAATAACCCTTACTGGCTTGGCTTACCAGTCTTAACTTCATATTTTATGGTATAGACAATGCAAGCTGCAGCCTGTTTGTGTCATGTAAACCTTGTGGCTGAAAGGTCTGTCTCTGTTCTGTTGCTCTGACACCCTGACATGAAGACAGACTGGTTTGTTGAAGTAAAGACACTGATCCCAGGGGTTGTATCACTTTCACACTGTGGCTTGGAGCTGGGCTTGGGTCGCTTGGATTTCACACACCCTGCAAACAAGAACCACACCTAGTGATTCAAACCTAACAAACTTTATTGGCATGGTCATGTTGACAGTGCGGTCAAAGCAATTAGCAATGAATAGATAGTGGTACAACTATATAGTGCTTTAATGACGGTCATTAATCTATGAGTGATGATCCAAACAGTGAAGTAAAAGTAGTGGTTACTGTACTTAAACTCATAACTGCACATTGATTTACATTACTATATGAAACAAACCATGGTTCACGCCTTAGAGATACAGATCCATTCCCATTTAGATGCAGGTGTTTATCACACTGTCACACACACACATATATGAGCGCACACAGGCACACACACACACAAGCATGCAAGTACGGACTCACACAGGCACTCACACAGATAAAGAGATATTCACATGCAAAGTGTTTGGCCATTTGGACCCCTCTTCCTTTGTGCCAATTACAGGCCTCCAATAGGTGATCCCTGACAGGACCTTCCCTTTAACCTAGGAAGTCTCTGAGATACAGGTGATTCTACTGCTCCTGTCCACTGGTATTGACCTGCAGCAGTGTTCTTACATCCTGGTCCTGGAGAGCTACAGGTGTCGGCTTTTCTACCATTCTAACACTGACACACCTGGTTCAATGAATGTAGGTGTGTGTATATAGGTGTGTGTGTGCGGTTGTGTGGATGTGTGCGTACATACGTGCGTGCGTTTGTGCGTGTGTGTGTGCGTGCGTGTGTGTATGTGTTTGTGTGCCTGTGTGTGTGTGCGTGTGCGTGCGTGTGTGTGTGTGTATATAGGATGTCGGTGGGCGGAGCTGGGAGGGTTGTCAGCGAAATGGGACACACCTGGGCTCGGGTGTGTCCTGGGGATAAAGACACCTTTCACCCATACGTTGAAAGACTCTCTCCACGCAGACACACTGTTGTTTTTGGTTTTTAGGTTAGTTGGCTTATTCATCCTTCTGGGGCTGCTGTCAGTCATAAATAGGCTACTGCATGGTACCACTAGCTCTGGTGTGTATTGTTCAGGTGTGCGCTCTATCTCTTAACTCTATAATGAACGGAAACCAGTTTGACTAAACGTATTTACTACAGAATACATATGATACCCAAAAGTATGTAAGTCGGCGTTAGCTAGCACAGGTAAGTTCCCAATCTCCCAACCTCGTAACTATCTACCAAAAAAACATTTCAGGCTATCAAGTTTGTGTAGCTAGCTTATCTAACTATCTTAGCTGGCATGCCTGCTGGCAAGGTTGGTAGGCTTTAGAAAAGCAAGCAATAACTACATGTACAAATTAAGACTCAAATTCCTTTCAATATTTGACCCAGATTCTAGCAGAGATGCAGAGAAGCATACTTAGTTTCTTTAAAAAAAAAATGACCACCAGTCAGGAGTATACAGACGGCTCAAGAGGTATGCTTAGACATGCAGAAAAATAGACAATTGTTTTACATAGAATTAAGCATAATGATTATGCCTCTAGATTGCAGGAATACGCTGTTTGAAGTGTTTGAAAAATTATTAATTCTCCAACTGACTTTTTTTAAAGTATGAAATGAGTGCTCATTAGATAATGGCTAAGGGTTGTGTATACGGTGCCTTCAGAAAGTATTCACACCCCTTGACTTCTTCCACATTTTGTTGTGTTACAGCTTGAATTCAAAATGGATTAAATCAATGTTTTTTCTTTCACCCATCTAGACACAATACCCCATAATGGCAAAGTGAAAACATGTTTTTTGAAATTTTAGCAAATTTATTGAAAATTTAATTCAGAAATATCTAATTTACATAAGTATTCACACCCCTGAGTCAATACATGTTAGAATCACCTTTGTCAGAGATTACAGCTGTAAGTCTTTCTGGGTAGTCTTTCTGGGTAAGTCTCTAAGAGCTTTGCACACCTGGATTGTACAAGATTTGACCATTATTCTTTTCAAAATTCTTCAAGCTCTGTCAAATTAGTTGTTGATCATTGCTAGACATCCATTTTCAAGTCTTGCCATAGGTTTTCAATCAGATTTAAGTCAAAACTGTAACTCGTCCACTCAGGAACATTCCCTGTCTTCTTGGTAAGTAACTCCAGTGTATATTTGGCCTTGTGTTTTAGGTTATTGTCTTGTTGAAGGTTAATTAATCTCCCAGTGTCTGGTGGAAAGCAGACTGAGACAGTTTTTACTCTAGGATTTTGCATTTGTTATAGCTCCATTCCGTTTTTTTTTTCTGAAAAACTCTGAAGTCCTTAACGATTGCAAGCATACCCATAACATGATGCAGTCACCAAAATGCTTGAAAATATGGAGAGTGGTAATAAATAATGTGTCGTAACACTTTGTATTCAGAACTAAAAGTGAATTGCTTTGCCACATTTCTTGCAATATTATTTTAGTGCCTTGTTGCAAACAGGATGCATGTTTTGGATATTTTTTATCCTGTACAGGCTTTCTTCTTTTCACTCTGTCATTTAGGTTAGTATTGTGGACTAACTACAATGTTGTTGATCCATCCTCAGTTTTCAACTATCACAGCCATTAAACTCTGTAACTGTTTTAAAGTCACCATTGGCCTCATGGTGAAATCCCTGAGTGGTTTCCTTCCTCTCCGGCAACTGAGTTAGGAAGGACACTTGTATCTTTGTAGTGACTGGGTGTATTGATACACCATCCAAAGTGCAATTAATAACTTCACCATGCTCAAATGGATATTCAATGCTCAAACGGATATTGAATTAATTTGTAAACATTTGAAACATAATTCCACTTTGACATTATGGGGTATTGTGTGTAGGCCAGTGACAAAACAATCTCTATTTAATCAATTTTAAATTCAGGCTGTAACGCAACAAAATGTGAAAGAAGTCAAGGGGTGTGAATACTTTCTGAAGGCACTGTATACATTTGTAATAATCCTCCTGGCTTGGCTTACGAGTCTTAACTCACTTGATTTTCACACACACACACCCACACACTAGGAGCAAGAACCACACCTAGTGAGTCAAACCCAAGTTTATTGGCATGGTCATGTTGACAGTGCGGTCAAAGCAATTAGCAGTGAATAGATAGTGGTACAACTATATAGTGCTTTAATGACGGTCATTAATCTATGAGTGATGATCCAAACAGTGAAGTAAAAGTAGTGGTTACTGTACTTAAACTCATAACTGCACATTGATTTACATTACTATATGAAACAAACTATGGTTCACGCCTTAGAGATACAGATCCATTCCCATTTAGATGCAGGTGTTTATCACACTGTCACACACACACACATACGGACTCACACAGGCACACAGGCACACAAGCATGCAAGTACGGACTCACACAGGCACACACACAGATAAAGAGATATTCACATGCAAAGTGTTTGGCCATTTGGACCCCTCTTCCTTTGAGCCAATTACAGGCCTACAATAGGTGATCCCTGACAGGACCTTCCCTTTAACCTAGGAAGTCTCTGAGATACAGGTGATTCTACTGCTCCTGTCCACTGGTATTGACCTGCAGCAGTGTTCTTACATCCTGGTCCTGGAGAGCTAAAGGTGTCGGCTTTTCTACCATTCTAACACTGACACACCTGGTTCAATGAATGTACCAATGACCAATGAGGAGTAGAATCAGGAGTGTAGGTGCTTGGCAGGAAATAAATACGACACACACTGTAGCTGCCAAGGACCAGGAGTGAAGAGCACTGGTCTATAAATAACATCACAGTTGGGAGTTGAGAGATACTTGCTTTATTACCTGGGTGCTGCACACTTCTGATACAATACCACCATCTGTCTATGAGTAGATCTATTACAATGCATGATTTTACAGATTTGCAGGGAAGTGTTCTCCCATTTGAGCCTAGAGGTTGAGGGAAGTGTTTTCTCATTTGATCCTAGAGGCTGAGGGAGGTGTTCTCCCATTTGAGCCTAGAGGCTGAGGGAGGTGTTCTCTCATTTGAGCCTAGAGGTTGAGGGAAGTGTTCTCTCATTTGATCCTAGAGGCTGAGGGAAGTGTTCTCTCATTTGATCCTAGATGCTGAGGGAGGTGTTCTCTCATTTGATCCTAGAGGCTGAGGGAAGTGTTCTCTCATTTGAGCCTAGAGGCTGAGGGAGGTGTTCTCTCATTTGAGCCTAGAGGCTGAGGGAGGTGTTCTCTCATTTGAGCCTAGAGGCTGAGGGAGGTGTTCTCTCATTTGATCCTAGAGGCTGAGGGAGGTGTTCTCTCATTTGAGCCTAGAGGCTGAGGGAGGTGTTCTCTCATTTGAGCCTAGAGGCTGAGGGAGGTGTTCTCTCATTTGAGCCTAGAGGCTGAGGGAGGTGTTCTCTCATTTGATCCTAGAGGCTGAGGGAGGTGTTCTCTCATTTGATCCTAGAGGCTGAGGGAAGTGTTCTCTCATTTGATCCTAGAGGCTGAGGGAAGTGTTCTCTCATTTGATCCTAGAGGCTGAGGGAAGTGTTCTCTCATTTGATCCTAGAGGCTGAGAGAGGTGTTCTCTCATTTGATCCTAGAGGCTGAGGGAGGTGTTTTGGGACAAATAATGTAATCCAGATAGTAAGCCAGAAGGCAGCAGTAATAAGGTCCATAGAATCACCCTGTCCTGATCAGAACATTCTGTTCAGGAGTTATATGAGATCTATATGAGCTACGGGGCTTACCCAGAAAATATATTGTAGACTGTAGATCAAGTAGTAGAACAAGAGTGCAAACTTCTAAAAAGCCATTAAACTTAGATATTCAATTCAATAAATAAATAATAATAATACTTTCCAAAAACATTTGTTTTACCTGTGCGATGGGTGGACGGATGGATACTGCGAGATTCTGTCAATTAAGATTTTGGAAGTATTGTTATATGAGCTGTATATGAGCTACAGTGCTTACCCAGAAAAAGTATTGTTATATGAGGTGTATATGAGCTACGGTGCTTACCCAGAAAAAGTATTGTTATATGAGCTGTATATCAGCTATGGTGCTTACCCAGAAAAAGTATTGTTATATGAGGTGTATATCAGCTACGGTGCTTACCCAGAAAAAGTATTGTTATATGAGCTGTATATCAGCTATGGTGCTTACCCAGAAAAAGTATTGTTATATGAGGTGTATATGAGCTACGGTGCTTACCCAGAAAAAGTATTGTTATATGAGCTGTATATCAGCTATGGTGCTTACCCAGAAAAAGTATTGTTATATGAGGTGTATATCAGCTACGGTGCTTACCCAGAAAAAGTATTGTTAAATGAGCTGTATATCAGCTACGGTGCTTACCCAGAAAAATTATTGTTTTTTGAGGTGTATACGAGATACGGTGCTTACCCATAAAAAGTATTGTTATATGAGCTTTATATCAGCTATGGTGCTTACCCAGAAAAAGTATTGTTAAATGAGCTGTATATCAGCTACGGTGCTTACCCAGAAAAAGTATTGTTAAATGAGCTGTATATCAGCTATGGTGCTTACCCAGAAAAAGTATTGTTATATGAGGTGTATATCAGCTACGGTGCTTACCCAGAAAAAGTATTGTTATATGAGCTGTATATCAGCTATGGTGCTTACCCAGAAAAAGTATTGTTATATGAGGTGTATATGAGCTACGGTGCTTACCCAGAAAAAGTATTGTTATATGAGCTGTATATCAGCTATGGTGCTTACCCAGAAAAAGTATTGTTATATGAGGTGTATATCAGCTACGGTGCTTACCCAGAAAAAGTATTGTTAAATGAGCTGTATATCAGCTACGGTGCTTACCCAGAAAAATTATTGTTTTTTGAGGTGTATACGAGATACGGTGCTTACCCATAAAAAGTATTGTTATATGAGCTTTATATCAGCTATGGTGCTTACCCAGAAAAAGTATTGTTAAATGAGCTGTATATCAGCTACGGTGCTTACCCAGAAAAAGTATTGTTAAATGAGCTGTATATCAGCTACGGTGCTTACCCAGAAAAAGTATTGTTAAATGAGCTGTATATCAGCTACGGGGCTTACCCAGAAAAAGTATTGTAGACTGTAGATCAAGTAGTAGATCAAGGGTGCATACTTCTAAAAAGGCATTGAACTTAGATATTTCATTCAATAAATGTAAAAAAAAAAGCTGAAAAATGCAGTGGTGTAAAGTACTTAAGTAAGAATACTTTAAAGTACTACATAAGTTGTTTTTGGGGTATCTGTACTTTACTTTACTATTTATATTTTTGCCAACTTTTACTTTTACTTCTCTACATTCCTAAATAAAATAATATACTTTTTACTCCATGCAAAAGGACTCGTTACATTTTGACAGGAAAATAGTCACATTCACACACTTATCAAGAGAACATCCCTGGTCATCCCTACTGCCTTTTATTGTCTGAGTGTTGGAGTGTACCCCTGGCTATCTGCCAATAAATAGAAAAAAGAAAATTGGGCCATCTTGTTTGCTTAATATAAGCAATTTGAAATGGTTCATACTTTTACTTTTCATATTCAAGTACATTTCAGCAATTCCATTTACTTTTGATACTTAAGTATATTTAAAACCAAATACATTTAGACTTTTACTCAAGTAGTATTTTACTGGGTGACTTTCACTTTACTTGAGTCATTATCTATTATCTTTACTCTTACTCAGTTATGACAACTGAATGCTTTTTCCACCACTGAATATATATATATTTTTTTAAACATATTTTTAAACCTGTGCACCCTTATTCTACTATTCAAACTACCTGAACATTGAAAGGGCTCCAAGTAGTCCAGTAGGTACAGATCTAGGATCAGTTTACCTTCCCTAATTCTAACCTTAAGAGAAGACAACACACTGATCAGTGTCGAAGGGCTTCATGAGAGGGTGAAATCAGTCTATATTTGTTGTGCCAGCTGTGGGCTCTAGTCTATTGTGAGAAACATGGTATGAGCATAAGGTGAATGGATTCACCAGACCATAAAGCATTAGTTCATAATCAGGGTCTACCTTTAATCTCAACATTATACCTGTCCTCTAATCTAACACTCTGACACTAACACAGGGAGACACATGGAGTCCTCAGGACATGGGCTGGATGGGAGGATGAGAGGGGGAGTAAAGAGGGAGGAAAATATGTAAACCAAGCCTACACCTGAGGCGGGTTCTCACCATAGAATGAGTAGAACAGACTAACAGACATTCTCACTGAAAGCGGGATGGGTGGACGGATGGATACTGCAGATTCTGGCAATTAAGATTTTGGACATTTTTCTACTTACCCAGAGTCTGATGAACTTGTGCATACCATTTTTTTGTCTCTGTGTGCAGTATGAAGGAAGTTAAAGGTAGTTTGTGTGCCAATTCTAACTAGTGCAGAGACTGCACGTAGAAACACATCTGACATATATTTATATGTACATACTCGTATTCAATCCTTTACACTTGTGTGTATAAGTTAGTTGTTGTGAAATTGTTAGATTACTTGTTAGATATTACTGCATGGTCGGAACTAGAAGCACAAGCATTTCGCTACACTCGCATTAACATCTGCTAACCATGTGTATGTGACAAATAAAATTTGATTTGATTTTGATTTGACTCTGGGTAAGTAGAAAAATGACATAATTTCCAGAGCTCTGCAGTATCTCTTTAATGGGTGTACCAGTTGTAATGTCTGAGAATTGGCGCTCATCATCAGCTAGAGGAATTCTGAATCTATAGTTCCAACTCCATCACAAAAATAAAACCCACAACACCAACTAGTAAGCAAGTCAAATTTAATCAAATAGCAAAAAGAGGGGAAAAGTTGAGAAGACATCTTAAAAGCACCATGCAAGTTACAGTAAGAGTATCATTTTCTCTCTTTTATCATAGAAAAGCAGTGTATGTGTGTCTCCATACTGGCCACACCTGTCAACAGGTTATTTTTTGCCCCTCATTCAGGCTTGTTAGGCTTGCCCTTGTTGCCCTTGCCCTTGTTTCTGGCTCTGTAGTAGCCCCTGGCCAGAGCAGCCAAGAACATGGAGAACTCTCTGAAGTTGATCTCCCCATCATGGTTCTTATCCAGGTTGGTCATCGCCTCCTGGAGCACTGCTGGTTCCACCTTTCCCTGAGACACACCAACGCATGCATATACACACACACACACACACACACACACACACACACACACACACACACACACACACACACACACACACACACACACACGCACATGAAGGTATGTAGGTTTTCTAGGTATCTTGTAGACATCATTATGCAGTGGTATGTGTATAATAAACCGTTACTACTGTGTTTGATATGTCAATGTAAAACATGTGGACATGCTGTGTGTGTGTATTTGTGTGATAATAGAATAATATGCCATTTAGCAGACACTATTATCCAAAGCGACTTACAGTTATGCGTGCATACATTTTACATATGGGTGGTCCCTCGAATGGAATCCACTATCCTGGTGTTACTAGCGCCATGCTCTACCAACTGAGCCATACAGGACAACACTGAGTGTGTTTGTGTGTGTGTGTGTGTATGTCTTACGTGGAACTCTGGGCTGGCCAGCTCTTTCTTCATCAGCTCTGCGAGCTCTGTACCGCTAAGCTGGCGATTCTGATCATCCTTTGTAGCATACTCCTCAAACACCTCCACCATGGATACAATGGCCTTCTCCAGACGAGACATACTGTACCCGGGGGAGAGAGAGGAGGAGGCTGGTGGACGGAGAGAGAGTAGGGATGAGGGGATGAGAGAGAGGGAGGCAGGGGTGTGGGGCAGGAGGAGAAAAAAAGAGAAAGGGGGGGAAGAGAGGAAGAGAGGGGGGAGGAAAGCAGGTAGAGGGGAAGTAATGAGTGAGAAATCACAGGGAGGAAGAGTATTGGATTAGAGAGAGTAAAGCAAGGGAAGGAGGAGAAGAGAGAAGAGAGGATAGGATGAGAGTGACCTGAGGATTCATCCTGTCTATGTCTGGTTATTACACTGGAACATATGATTCACAACAAGATGAAAACATGTTTAGTGTTATAAGACCCAGGGATTGGAAGGTGTTCAGGTCTAGACCATGTTGTTCTATAGTCTGTATACAGCTGGTATATCCTGAATAAATTAATGCAACATATAAAATGATCACATTGAAACACATTGATTTGGCAAACAGCTGCAAATGTATAGTTATTGGCACTTTATAATGCAATGGCTGATTCATCTGTTCTTCATTCACCCCTCACCCCTCACCCACACAAACTAATACACACACACACACACAAACAAATACACACACACACACAAACAAATACACATCGCTATGCTCCATATTTAGTCCATTCATTCAACATGTCCCACCCATCTATCCAGTTCTCATCACTCTCATTCCCTGCTTCCAACTTCTCTCCCTTTTCATTCCCTCATTCCTAACCGTATATAATAGAACAGTTCTCTCTCTATGTTCCTAACTCTCTTCTTCCTCCCTGCTCCCTATCTGTGTTGCAGCAGCCCCACTCCCCCCTCCTCCCTCCCTCTCTACTCACCTCAGAATGTTCAGAAGAAGATAAGATCTGTGATATGTGTAGCTGACAGGCTGGGTCCTGATGTGAGACTGATGTGAGACAGAGCGAAGAAAACCTTCCTCTTAAAGTGAAAAACACCCCCTCAAGCAGAGCAGACACATGATCAGCCCACAAGCAATCGACGCCATGAAAATGAGGTCAGCTCCACCCAAACCTGCTCCATCAGACTTGATCTCAAATGGTCATGTGCCAATGCTATCATTTGCATTAATTCATGTTTGTTTTAAAGATCAAGATTATGTTCAATTTTGTTTTGAGGGTGTGAAAGAGAGAAACGTTTTCCTAAATTGTATTTGGCATGTATTTGCTTGTTAAATAGGCCAGGCCCCAGCTGTGGTAACCCTCTATGTTATAACACTCCAACATGTTGTAGCCCTCCATGTTGCCTTCCACAAACCTGGGGTTGGCTTGTTCTGTACAAACTGTGTGGAAAGTGGAGCTGTGGAGATTCCAGACTGCTCTAAAAATGGATAATATGAGTCACAACTCTGAGGCATGCCCTTATTTGTGTGTGTATGTGTTTGTTTGAGCATGCCCCTGTTTATATCACCACAGAGAGCACGCCTCTTATTTATCCAGCCCAACTGTTGCGTAACCTAACCACCATTTTCCACCGCTCTGCTACAAAACCCCGGGCTGCATTTTCCTTCCAAAAAGTTGTCCCCTCCTCTCTGTCCTGTTTCACTCCCCTTTGCAGATCTGAGAAGGCAGGCTTGGTGTAAGCAGTGGCCCCACCTAGTGTATGCCATATTGCTTTCATTCTTTGAAGTGGAGTGAGCTAAGGCAGAAGGGAAGAAACATATTTTTGGAATGAAATGCAGCCCTGCCTCTTGTCAGCATTATACAATCTGAGACATGTGCTCTACAATTGTCATGATTATCTTCTCTCGGGAATGACCAAAGCGCAGCGACGTAACCCGAATACATGTTTAGTCACAAAACGGGACGAGACGGAACAAAACAATAAACAAAGAACACCACGAGAACCCTACCGCTAAATCCTAAACTGGACACAGAGATCTAAACCTAAACACGAATGGCAAGAACCTAACTATACACGAATGGCAAGAACCTAACTATACACGAATGTTTGCTTAATATAAGCAATTTGAAATGGTTCATACTTTTACTTTTCATATTCAAGTACATTTCAGCAATTCCATTTACTTTTGATACTTAAGTATATTTAAAACCAAATACATTTAGACTTTTACTCAAGTAGTATTTTACTGGGTGACTTTCACTTTACTTGAGTCATTATCTATTATCTTTACTCTTACTCAGTTATGACAACTGAATGCTTTTTCCACCACTGAATATATATATATTTTTTTAAACATATTTTTAAACCTGTGCACCCTTATTCTACTATTCAAACTACCTGAACATTGAAAGGGCTCCAAGTAGTCCAGTAGGTACAGATCTAGGATCAGTTTACCTTCCCCTAATTCTAACCTTAAGAGAAGACAACACACTGATCAGTGTCGAAGGGCTTCATGAGAGGGTGAAATCAGTCTATATTTGTTGTGCCAGCTGTGGGCTCTAGTCTATTGTGAGAAACATGGTATGAGCATAAGGTGAATGGATTCACCAGACCATAAAGCATTAGTTCATAATCAGGGTCTACCTTTAATCTCAACATTATACCTGTCCTCTAATCTAACACTCTGACACTAACACAGGGAGACACATGGAGTCCTCAGGACATGGGCTGGATGGGAGGATGAGAGGGGGAGTAAAGAGGGGAGGAAAATATGTAAACCAAGCCTACACCTGAGGCGGGTTCTCACCATAGAATGAGTAGAACAGACTAACAGACATTCTCACTGAAAGCGGGATGGGTGGACGGATGGATACTGCGAGATTCTGGCAATTAAGATTTTGGACATTTTTCTACTTACCCAGAGTCTGATGAACTTGTGCATACCATTTTTTTGTCTCTGTGTGCAGTATGAAGGAAGTTAAAGGTAGTTTGTGTGCCAATTCTAACTAGTGCAGAGACTGCACGTAGAAACACATCTGACATATATTTATATGTACATACTCGTATTCAATCCTTTACACTTGTGTGTATAAGTTAGTTGTTGTGAAATTGTTAGATTACTTGTTAGATATTACTGCATGGTCGGAACTAGAAGCACAAGCATTTCGCTACACTCGCATTAACATCTGCTAACCATGTGTATGTGACAAATAAAATTTGATTTGATTTTGATTTGACTCTGGGTAAGTAGAAAAATGACATAATTTCCAGAGCTCTGCAGTATCCCTTTAATGAAATGCAGCCCTGCCTCTTGTCAGCATTATACAATCTGAGACATGTGCTCTACAATTGTCATGATTATCTTCTCTCGGGAATGACCAAAGCGCAGCGACGTAACTCGAATACATGTTTAGTCACAAAACGGGACGAGACGGAACAAAACAATAAACAAAGAACACCACGAGAACCCTACCGCTAAATCCTAAACTGGACACAGAGATCTAAACCTAAACACGAATGGCAAGAACCTAACTATACACAAATGGCAAGAACCTAACTATACACAAATGGCAAGAACCTAACTATACACAAATGGCAAGAACCTAACTATACACAAATGGCAAGAACCTAACTATACACAAATGACAAGAACCTAACTATACACAAATGACAAGAACCTAACTATACACAAATGACAAGAACCTAACTATACACAAATGACAAGAACCTAACTATACACAAATGACAAGAACCTAACTATACACAAATGACAAGAACCTAACTATACACAAATGACAAGAACCTAACTATACACAAATGACAAGAACCTAACTATACACAAATGACAAGAACCTAACTATACACAAATGACAAGAACCTAACTATACACAAATGACAAGAACCTAACTATACACAAATGACAAGAACCTGACTGAACACCATAACATAATCAATAACCCACAAAACTAAAGTGCAAACCCGAAACATATATATGGTTCCCAATTAGAGGTAACGAGACTCAGCTGCCTCTAATTGGGAACCATTATCCCAACATAGAAATAGACACCCTAGAACACAAGCAACCCCTACACCAAAGCAAAACTAAACCCTCCAGCCTGTGCACTCAGGCCTGGGCGTTACAACAATAGTGTCATTAGAAAACTGAAGACGGCCTGTTTGGCTCTAGTAGTACTATTATTAGAATGTTTGTTCTAGTAGTATTACTATTAGTATGCCTGCTCTAGTAGTATTACTATTAGTATGCCTGCTCTAGTAGTATTACTATTAGAATGCCTGCTCTAGTAGTATTACTATTAGAATGCCTGCTCTAGTAGTATTACTATTAGAATGCCTGCTCTAGTAGTATTACTATTAGTATGCCTGCTCTGGTAGTATTACTATTAGAATGCCTGCTCTAGTAGTATTACTATTAGTATGCCTGCTCTGGTAGTACTACTATTATAATGCCTGCTCTAGTAGTATTACTATTAGTATGCCTGCTCTAGTAGTATTACTATTAGAATGCCTGCTCTAGTAGTACTACTATTAGTATGCCTGCTATAGTAGTATTACTATTAGTATGCCTGCTGTGGTAGTATTACTATTAGTATGCCTGTTCTAGTAGTACTACTATTAGAATGCCTGCTCGTGTAGTATTACTATTAGTATGCCTGCTCTGGTAGTATTACTATTAGTATGCCTGCTCTGGTAGTATTACTATTAGTATGCCTGCTCTAGTAGTATTACTATTAGTATGCCTGCTCTAGTAGTATTACTATTAGAATGCCTGCTCTAGTAGTATTACTATTAGTATGCCTGCTCTAGTAGTATTACTATTAGAATGCCTGCTCTAGTAGTATTACTATTAGAATGCCTGCTCTAGTAGTATTACTATTAGAATGCCTGCTCTAGTAGTATTACTATTAGTATGCCTGCTCTGGTAGTATTACTATTAGAATGCCTGCTCTAGTAGTATTACTATTAGTATGCCTGCTCTAGTAGTATTACTATTAGTATGCCTGCTCTAGTAGTATTACTATTAGAATGCCTGCTCTAGTAGTATTACTATTAGAATGCCTGCTCTAGTAGTGGTATTACTGTTAGTATGCCTGCTCTAGTAGTATTACTGTTAGTATGCCTGCTCTTGTAGTATTACTATTAGTATGCCTGCTCTAGTAGTATTACTATTAGAATGCCTGCTCTAGTAGTATTACTATTAGAATGCCTGCTCTAGTAGTATTACTGTTAGTATGCCTGCTCTGGTAGTACTACTATTATAATGCCTGCTCTAGTAGTATTACTATTAGTATGCCTGCTCTAGTAGTATTACTATTAGAATGCCTGCTCTAGTAGTACTACTATTAGTATGCCTGCTATAGTAGTATTACTATTAGTATGCCTGCTGTGGTAGTATTACTATTAGTATGCCTGTTCTAGTAGTACTACTATTAGAATGCCTGCTCGTGTAGTATTACTATTAGTATGCCTGCTCTGGTAGTATTACTATTAGTATGCCTGCTCTAGTAGTATTACTATTAGTATGCCTGCTCTAGTAGTATTACTATTAGTATGCCTGCTCTAGTAGTATTACTATTAGAATGCCTGCTCTAGTAGTATTACTATTAGTATGCCTGCTCTGGTAGTACTACTATTATAATGCCTGCTCTAGTAGTATTACTATTAGTATGCCTGCTCTTGTAGTATTACTATTAGTATGCCTGCTCTAGTAGTATTACTATTAGAATGCCTGCTCTAGTAGTATTACTATTAGAATGCCTGCTCTAGTAGTATTACTATTAGTATGCCTGCTCTGGTAGTACTACTATTATAATGCCTGCTCTAGTAGTATTACTATTAGTATGCCTGCTCTAGTAGTATTACTATTAGAATGCCTGCTCTAGTAGTACTACTATTAGTATGCCTGCTATAGTAGTATTACTATTAGTATGCCTGCTGTGGTAGTATTACTATTAGTATGCCTGTTCTAGTAGTACTACTATTAGAATGCCTGCTCTTGTAGTATTAATATTAGTATGCCTGCTCTGGTAGTATTACTATTAGTATGCCTGCTCTAGTAGTATTACTATTAGTATGCCTGCTCTAGTAGTATTACTATTAGTATGCCTGCTCTAGTAGTACTACTATTAGAATGCCTGCTCTTGTAGTATTAATATTAGTATGCCTGCTCTGGTAGTATTACTATTAGTATGCCTGCTCTAGTAGTATTACTATTAGTATGCCTTCTCTGGTAGTACTACTATTAGTATGCCTGCTCTTGTAGTATTACTATTAGTATGCCTTCTCTGGTAGTATTACTATTAGAATGCCTGCTCTAACGGTATTACTATTAGTATGCCTGCTCTGGTAGTATTACTATTAGTATGCCTGCTCTGGTAGTATTACTATTAGAATGCCTGCTCTAACGGTATTACTATTAGTATGCCTGCTCTGGTAGTATTACTATTAGTATGCCTGCTCTAACGGTATTACTATTAGTATGCCTGCTCTGGTAGACTTTTGCCCAAACAGGAAAACCCCTTTGAATGAAAGGGAAGCTGTGATTGCTGAAGCTTTCTCACAATCTAGTGGACAATATACAGTACTGACTGCCCTCACATCCACAAAGGAGGATGGGAATTTTTCCAACTACTCTTCATTGTCCTCATTACAGGCCCTTTTTGAAGATGGTTTATCAGAACAGGCCTGCTGTGATTACAATCCTGCAGGATGAATGAATAATGATAATACGGCCAAATACAGTTGTTATAGCCAGAGGGTCCTGCGGTTGTATATACACTGCTCAAAAAAATAAAGGGAACACTAAAATAACACATCCTAGATCTGAATGAATGAAATAATCTTATTAAATACTTTTTTCTTTACATAGTTGACAACAAGATTACACAAAAATTATCAATGGAAATAAAATGTATCAACCCATGGAGGTCTGGATTTGGAGTCACACTCAAAATTAAAGTGGAAAACCACACTACAGGCTGATCCAACTTTGATGTAATGTCCTTAAAACAAGTCAAAATGAGGCTCAGTAGTGTGTGTGGCCTCCACGTGCCTGTATGACCTCCCTACAACGCCTGGGCATGCTCCTGATGAGGTGGCGGATGGTCTCCTGAGGGATCTCCTCCCAGACCTGGACTAAAGCATCCGCCAACTCCTGGACAGTCTGTGGTGCAACGTGGCGTTGGTGGATGGAGCGAGACATGATGTCCCAGATGTGCTCAATTGGATTCAGGTCTGGGGAACGGCCAGTCCATAGCATCAATGCCTTCCTCTTGCAGGAACTGCTGACACACTCCAGCCTCATGAGGTCTAGCATTGTCTTGCATTAGGAGGAACCCAGGGCCAACCGCACCAGCATATGGTCTCACAAGGGGTCTGAGGATCTCATCTCGGTACCTAATGGCAGTCAGGCTACCTCTGGCGAGCACATGGAGGGCTGTGCGGCCCCCCAAAGAAATGCCACCCCACACCATGACTGACCCACCGCCAAACCGGTCATGCTGGAGGATGTTGCAGGAAGCAGAACGTTCTCCACGGTGTCTCCAGACTCTGTCACGTCTGTCACGTGCTCAGTGTGAACCTGCTTTCATCTGTGAAGAGCACAGGGCGCCAGTGGCGAATTTGCCAATCTTGGTGTTCTCTGGCAAATGCCAAACGTCCTGCACGGTGTTGGGCTGTAAGCACAACCCCACCTGTGGACGTTGGGCCCTCATACCACCCTCATGGAGTCTGTTTCTGACCGTTTGAGCAGACACATGCACATTTGTGGCCTGCTGGAGGTCATTTTGCAGGGCTCTGGCAGTGCTCCTCCTTGCACAAAGGCGGAGGTAGTGGTCCTGCTGCTGGGTTGTTGTCCTCCCTCGGCCTCCTCCACGTCTCCTGATGTACTGGCCTGTCTCCTGGTAGCGCCTCCATGCTCTGGACACTACGCTGACAGACACAGCAAACCTTCTTGCCACAGCTCGCATTGATGTGCCATCCTGGATGAGCTGCACTACCTGAGCCACTTGTGTGGGTTGTAGACTCCGTCTCATGCTACCACTAGAGTGAAAGCACCGCCAGCATTCAAAAGTGACCAAAACATCAGCCAGGAAGCATAGGAACTGAGAAGTGGTCTGTGGTCACCACCTTCAGAACCACTCCTTTATTGGGGGTGTCTTGCTAATTGCCTATAATTTCCACCTGTTGTCTATTCCATTTGCACAACAGCATGTGAAATTTATTGTCAATCAGTGTTGCTTCCTAAGTGGACAGTTTGATTTCACAGAAGTGTGATTGACTTGGAGTTACATTGTGTTGTTTAAGTGTTCCCTTTATTTTTTTGAGCAGTGTATAAAGCATCTCAGATTAATAGTGCTGATCTAGGATCAGGTCCCACTGTCCATATAATTCAATTAATTGTGATCTAAAAAGGCAAAACTGATCCTTAAATCACCACTCCTAACCTAAGACGATTGAAACACAGGGCCCACTACATGGGACTTTGAGCCAGTGATAATAACACTGCTATACCTATGAAACAGACAAGGCTATTTTGAACAGTTTAGATTTACAGCTAAACCGAAACATGACAGAGGCAATGCTAATAATATGATTTAATAGGATGTCAGTTCTGAACCTGGACACACGGACAAGCAAAGAACATTAAGTAGAGAAGGAAGTGCACCCCAAACCCAATGGGGCCTGTCCTAGATTAAACAATGAAGCTTACTGACATTCATGGGGATGGTCCATATTAGAGAGAAATATGGAAGGAATATTTAACTATTGTCCAATCATTTGAAAAGGCTGTGGGATGGGCTGCTGAATGAGCTGTATTAATATACATCCTGGAAACTTCATGTTGCTTTTTTCCTGCTGGTAAACGAATGACATTGCAGTTGCAGCACAGTACAATAGAGAAAAGGTCTACTACAGGACTGTCAGTGACAAGAACAAAAATAAGTTGAATCAGATACGTACACTCAGAAATTAGACTATCGTATGCGATGACCAGGGAACACCTTTTCAAAATGTCTCTTCTTTGTTAGTAATTAAGTAATAGCGTTATTCGTTAGTCACCGACATGCCCCCCTTGGCCGGAGGAGGGGGGAACACCATCAACCTACAACACAACTATCTATTGATTACCATCCGGAACAAACACAAACACATTAGAATTCTACTTATGACAGGGTTGATTGTATTCATTAGGGCACACCGAACCGAAATGCTTTGCAACATTAAATGAAAACGAGCGTTTTTTATTGGACAATTTCAGGTAATCCCTCCCTATTTCAGTCAATTTTTTTCTGTTTGATGCCTAACGAACATGACCCAGGACTAGGAGCTAGATAAACCTCGTACTCTACGATTGGTCCAGTGAAGATTGGTTGGAGACATATCATCGTCTCCGTCATCATCAAAGAACGTGATGGTCTGCTGCCGTGTGGCCATGCGCCTCTGCACGGTTGGAGCCGATGTGTTGTTCGTTTTAGTGTAGTTGTTGTTGTTGTTGTTGTTGTTTACCTACATGAAAGTGATGCAACCAACAGATCTTGGTGAAGGGATTGTTTAAAATAAAGTGTTAGTTGAAAATCTGATGTCGAAGAAAGGCAACAGCGGCAACATATCTTGTTAGCTAGTCTCAAAAGTCTCTAAAATGCTAATCTTCCATGGAGAGAGCACCCACCGTTTCTTTTGTTGCTTTGTTGTAGTTGACCAATCTCCTGGCAGCTTCATCAAATGGCAGTTTGGTGGGGAGCTTGTTGACATTTTGTTGAACGTGAGGTAACAGACTTGGTTTATTTAGCAAAAACAAATGACATAGAAAGGATTCTCCAAACAGAGAGTCAATGTTGATACGTTTTGTAAACAACAAACATATTCATCCATCTATGTACAGACTACTGATGTTAGCAACTGGCATGGGTTGTACACAGTTTGACTGACACATGTATGTAGAGCATCTGCAGTCCTCAACGTTGCCGGCACAGTCGTACCTCCCTTGTGGTGAGTCATTTTGAGCTAGGTGCGGAACCGCAGACATTCCTCTGGGGTGGTCTGGAAGAAGAGAACGGGCAGCTTCCTCAAGCTGCACCACTCACAGCTAATCAACTCCGCAGCCTCACCTTCTCCAGAGCATCCACCTCAGGACTTGGGTCACAAGGCAAATCTAGCGGGCATCCTTCGTGGGTGTCTTTTAGGACCCTGTTTTAGTTGCTTTGCCAACTTTCAGTGTCTTTCATGGGTATCTTTCAGTACCCGTTTGAAACCCATTCTCTTTTGGTTTGGGTGTTTAAGTGCCTCCTTTCCAAATGTTGTGTTACAGCGTTAAAATTGATTAAATGTAGATGTTGTGTCACTGGAAAGATTATTTATAGAAATGTTGACAAATTAATAAAAAATGAAAAGCTGAAATGAATTGAGTCAGTAAGTATTCAACCCTTTTTAAAAATAAAGATTAATATTTATTTTTGAATTTTTTATTATGAACACAAGAAATACAAAAATCTGAAATATACAAACAAGAGTACATAAACCTAACAGACAGGGGTATTACATATCAATATTAATTTTCAATTTGTTAAATACTTTTATGGTGCATATTTCTTTTTGTTTTTACATTTACTGATCATTTCAAAACAATATTAAAATTCTATCTTAAATCATGTGAAAAGGGGTTTATTCTCTGCTCACTTCATTTTATGGATAAAGAATCTTCCATGAAAGATAAACAAATGAACCATGAAAGTTAAATCAGAATCCATATAATTTGGATCAAAACAGAACCTCAGAGTCTCTCAGATTAACATTAATAGTCGTTTCTTTTCAAATAAAATCTTCTAACTCGCTCCAAAATCTTCTGACATAAGAACAGTCCCTAAATAAATGGTCAAGAGTTTCTGGGTCACAAGCACAAAATACACATTTGTTATCAATAGCTATTTTAAATCTGTGTATAATAAAGATCTTTACAGGGTAGAATCTATGAAGAAGTTTGTACTTCTTTCACCTTATTAGATATACAATATTTACCAGACAACAACAAGACTTTGTTCCAGTCCACTTGTCCTAGGGCTGCATTCCAGTACATTTTAGCAGAGGGAATAGTAGCATATTGACATAATTTCCTTATATACATGTTATTACATTTCTAGTTTAAAATGTCAATTCCTTCTAATTTTATTGAGGCTACAAAATCCTCAACAGTTGCACTTGGAGTATTGTTATATTCTCCTAAAAGAAGAACAGCACCTTTAGGGACAGCTCTAACAACAATTTGATACTCCTCAGGAGTGAATTTAACCTTGTAGCGCAGTGCTCACAGCGTAGGAATGAAAGGAGCGTAGATACCCGATGGCGTTGGAGAGTGGCGACCGGTTGGTCTTGCTTGAATTCACTCTCTTAGACGCAGCTACTCATCCATAGCATGGGTAGAAAAGGTTCCTTTGTCTTCAACATTGTGTTGCATTTTCGGTTTGTTTGACTACTTAGACCTTCGCTGCAGCTCTGGTCATTTAGTCTGATATGTTAATTCTTAACTCACATGTTTTATACCCTTGTGTCGGAAGTGGGCGTCTTCCGCCTTTGTCAATTCTTTGGCATGCTCAGTTCCGAGGCAAGGTCTATATTTTACTCAAATCCAATTTTAGACAGCTAACTTCACATTAGTATCTTTACCAAAACACTCCTTGATTTTGACATGTTCCACCCAACGTACAATGTATAAACATCAAGCACATACTAGGAAAACTCTTAAAGTTACAATGTTTTCGTTATAACGTCGTCCTTTAACTTTTAATAACATTTCAAAAATGACATGAATTTTTATATTCCATCTTTCGTCATTACCACCCTTGACAAAAATCATTGTCCCAAAGTTCATTTATTGCATGTTTAATGTTCTGAGGCTGGTTCTCCATAGTGAGAGGACAAAGGAATTTTGCCTGCTGCCGTAGGTTTACAATGGGTGTGAGGTGTCATAAAACCACCCCATCCTCATATCCCTTGAGACCCCTTTTCCTATGGTGGGAGCGAGATCTCTCTGCAGGATTGTGGTCATTGGTAACCTTAGCCGAGCAGGACAGTCAATGCAGGAGGTATAAACTAATCTGGACAGATCTTCAGATTTTGATAAAAGTACACGTCCAGATAAAGAAAGATCTCTTAATAACCAGGAGTTAAATCTCTTTCCAATTTTCTCTACAATAGGAGAGAAATTTAAGTTGGTCCTTTCTTTCTGATTTTTGCTAACTTTAATACCAAAATATGTGATCACATCTTTTACAGGGATATTACATACTGAGTTTAAGTCACATCTTTTCTACGCAAATAATTCTCATTTCCTAATATTCAGAGATAAACCTGATACATGTGAGAAGGCACAATACACTCAGTAGCTTTCCTGACTTCATTACGATCTTTCAAAAAAAATGGTGGTGTCGTCAGCCAATTGTGAACATTTTATCTCTTTGTCTTGTATCTGAATACCCCTAAAACTATCCTTATTTATATGAAGTTGTGTGACCAATAAAAATAAGAAAGGAGAAATTGGGCATCCTTGTTTAAAACTAGTTAGGCAGCGGCGGCAGTGTTTGGAGTTTTGGAGAGTCTGGCGTGCCCAAAGTAAAATGCCTGCCACTCAGGCCCAGAAACTAGGATATGCACATAATTAGACTATTGGATAGAAAACACAAGTTTCTAAAACTGTTAAAATATTGTCTGTGAGTTTAACAGAACTGATATGGCAGGCAAAAACCAGAGCAAAATCCATCCAAGAAAATCTGATTTTGTGACATGACTCCTTTTCCAATGGGTTGCTATAGGACATGCTTTAATCCAGCTCCCAGGTTGCAGTACCTATGGCTTCCACTAGATGTCAACCGTCTTTAGAAAAAGGTTTTAAGAGTTTACCTTGAAAACTAGACGAATACAGGAAGTTTTTCCAAGTGGAGTGAGGAAGTAATTTCTGTCTGTGGCGCGTGGGACCCAGGAATGCGCACCTCGGTTTTTTACTTTTCTATCGCCCAGGATATTATCCGTGTGAAATATTATACTTAATATACATAATAGTGTACCTAAGGATCGATTAGAAATGTTGTTTGATTTGTTTGGACAAAGTTTATACTGTAGGTATAATTTTTGTCTTGTATAATGGGACGGTGGATTTTCTGAACAGAACGCGCCAACCAAACGGAGCTTTATGGATATAAATAGGGACTTTTTCTAACAAAAGGAACATTGAATGTTTTGCTTGGACACTTCGGATTACCATCAGCAGAAGATTTTCAAAGGTAAGCAATTTATTTTAGCTCTTTTTATGTGTTTAGTGACACCCGCACTGGTTTTATTATTATGCTAATGGAGGAAGTACATGGGGCGCTGTCCTCAGACAATCAAATGTTCTGCATTCGCCGTAAAGCCTTTTTGAAATCTATCAACGCTGTGAGATTGCCAAGAGTCTAAGCTTTTGAACAGTGTGCAACACTTGTATTTTCATGAAAGTTTTATATTTCTACTTCTGTCATTTGAATTTGGCTCTCTACATTTTTTCGGATGTTGTCATCCGGAAAAATGCGCCCCCACTGCTCCTTAATTATCCCCAAGAGGTTAATTCCACGTCTAATGTCAAATCTCTGTGAAGTTCCTTGGGATAATTTAACAGAGCTGTTACGATTATTGTAAAGTGTAATTACACTTTGAAAATATTGACCAAAACCAAAAAAGAGTCTCAAAAAGAAAATAATGTTAAACTGTATCAAATGCCTTGTAAAAGTCTACAAATAAAATAAAGCTATCTTCCATAATGTGCTCATTGTCGCCTATCAAGTCCAATACTAGTCGAATATTATTGCATATACGTCTGCCCTTCATAAAACCAGACTTGGTATCGTCAATGATTTGGTCAAGGCCTTTTTTAAGTTCTGCAAAGATGGATGCAAGTAGCTTTCCATTATTGTTCATTAATGTGATTGGTCTCCAATTTTCTAACATCACAGAATCTTTGTTTGGTTTGGGTGTTACAGAAATGAGTCCTTGTGTCATAGAAACAGGCAAGGACCCCTAAATCAATTGCCTCCTTAAAAACATTAAATCTAAATTCAATAATATCCTCCTGAAAATATGTATAGAATTCACTGATAATGCCATCATTCCCTGGAGATTTGTTCTCTTTTAACTTGCTGATACATTTTTATTTCATTGATAGAAATAATTTCATCAAGACTTTTGGAAGTCTTCATCTATGAATTTTGCATAGTCTGACAGAGTGTAGAAAGGCAGATATGTCACTAGTAGGACAGGCATTACTGGTATAAAGGTTACCATAGAATTCTAATACATATTTTGAAATATCTTTGGGGTTTTCATTTTCTTTGCCATCCATATTAAACTTATGAATAGATGTAAATTTAGAATTTTTTCTTTCTAAACATCAAGGTCCTCCATAGAGATTAGAGAAAGTATTTCCTTAACAAGACTCTCTTCCCTCAATCTTTTAAGTTCAGCAATTTCTTTACCTCTCTTCATGGCTGTTTGTCTTATTTCATACTTCATTCATTCCCAATATTTCCCATCAGACTTAAATATTTGGGCTTTCCTCCAATTTTCTTGTATAATATCTTTGGCATCCATCTTGAAATGATCATCTTCCAACAGTCTACTATTGAGTTTCCACTAACTCCGATTCGGTTAACTTCCGATCCATTCATATTTAATGTAACTTTCTGATCAGTAAGAATTGATGGTTCAATTGATAACTTGACTACAGAATTATCTAATGAATTAGAAATCAACCAGAAGTCAATTCTTGACTGTCTGGACATGTCCTTGTTACTCCAGGTAAAGTCCTTTTTATCAGGATATTTAGATCTCCAAATATTGACTAATCCAAGACCAAGACATAGGTTATTAAACTCAGGATTAACAATGCTGGATGGATCTGTTAGGAGGGTGATATCTGTCAATCATCACATTAGATACAGAATTAAAATCTCCACCTAAGATAATTTTGATATCCTGAAATACACCTATAACTCTATTAATCTCTTCTTCAAATTATTTCAAAAATTAATATCCTGTTGTTTTGTTTGTTGTTGGATGCATACATTTTCCCTAATAAAAAAAATTCTCTGTTGAAATTCACTGTTAAAATTAACCAACGTCCAGAGTGGTGAGTCTTACCTTCCCTTTAAATGCACCTCTTAAAACTGCTACACCTGCAGAGTGGTTGTTGCCATATGATAACCATATATCATTACCCCATAGATTTTTCCAAAAAGATAGATCGGAAGAACAAGCATGAGTCTCTTGTAGAAAGTAAAGTCTGCATTAAATCGTTTGCAATACAGGAAAATAGCCTTACGTTTGAGTAAATTTTGAATACCCTTGACATTGCTTTTCCTAAGGATATGTAACTTAAAATAATTTACATCCCATTATTAACCTCTCCAACAAAAAAAAAACAAATATTGGTCATAAAGTTACCAAAGTATTCTTACTCCCACAAGGGGGAGACATTGGGTTGACTTTACAATAAGAAGTTATTCACCTATAGTTAGTGTTTAGTTGCCCAGTCCTCAGGTCAGCCTAATAAAAGGCTGCTTTTCACCTGGCAATCAGGTTTTTGGCCTGCCAGTTGTCCGTGTTAGACTCTGGCTCTCTCTCAAATGTTCTGATTTGGCCGCAATTCTTTCCCATCGATGATCACTCTTGCAGTTTTCCCAGTTTATCCCGTTTGTTATGGCAAGCCTAAATAAGTTCAGGAGTAAAAATGTGCTTAACAAGTCACATAATAAGTTGCATGGAATCTGTGTGCAATAATAGTGTTTAACATTATTTTTGAATGACTACCTCATGTCTGTACTCCACACATACAATTACCAAAAATTGTTTCAAAATAAATACAATTATCTATAAGGTCCCTCAGTCGAGCAGTGAATTTCAAACACACATTCAACTACAAAGAGGTTTTCCAATGCCTCACAAAGAATGTCAACGAGTGGTAGATGGGTAAAAAGAAAAAGTAGACATTGAATATCCCTTTGAGCATGATGAAGTTATTAATTACACTTTGGATGGGGTATCAATACACCCAGTCACTACAAAGATACAGGCATCCTTCCTAACTCAGTTGGTGGAGAGGAAGAAACTGCTCAGTGATTTCACCATGAGGCCAATGGTGACTTTAAAACAGGTAAGGAGTTTAATGGCTGTGATAGGAGAAAAAGGAGGATGGATGGATCGTGACTGGCACTGTCTATTCTGTCTTACACGTATGGGACAAATTACAGGCCAAGTACAACAAATGTGACAAACAGAGATACAGTTTGGGAAAGCCAGTCTTTATTCTTTCTCCTTGTCTTGTCCTCCCTCACTTCTTGGCAGCAACCTTCAGGGTGTGGAGCTGGAATATCTGTTCACAGGCGATGGAGAGGCCCACCACCAGAGAGACAAACTCCTCAAAGCTCACCTTCCCATCACCATTCTGGTCCAGATCCTTCATGATCTTTTCTATGGCCGCTGGGTCCTTCTGGGACTGAGGGAAGGAGAGATGGAGGAGATGGAGGAGATGGAGGAGATGGAGGAGATGGAGGAGATGGAGGAGTGAGTGAGTGAGAGTGAGAGATCTGTGTTACCTTCAGGAAGCTGGCCAGTTCTGTCTGCATCAGTTCTTTCAGCTCCTTCTTGCTCAGTGTGTTGCAGTCACCGTCCTTGTCGGCATAGCGATGGAACACCGTGATCAGGGACTCCATGGAACTCTCCAACTGAGACGGCATGGCTACAGAGAGAAGGATACACTGAGGAGGGGAGAGAGGGAGGGGGGAGATGGGAGGGGAGAGAGGGAGGGGGAGATGGCGAGGGGAGAGTGGGAGGGGGAGAGGGGAAGGGAGATAGAGGGAGGAGGTGTAAGTTACAGTAGCAGATACATACTCAGTACAGTGAGTGTCTTGATATCACTAATATGCTGACTAATAGTGAACTATTCCTTTGCAGCAAAGTAATTAACAATGCACATTTAGGGAGGATGGGAGTTGGCTTTCTTTGTCTCTGTAAGCACAGTCTGTTACTTACTGGCATTTAAGCTGTCATCTTCCACTCCTTTACACATTCCCTCTACCTCAGACCCCTCCTCTTTCTTTTGGTGCCTCCCCTTTTCTTTAGTAACATCCATCCTCTCTTGCTGTGTAGATTGTCCTTTTACCTCTGTTATAGCTTGACCATGTGACACATCATCATAAGTGTGAAAGTGTGGGGATTTGGGGATGGAGAGGGGGGTGACAGGAGAGGAAAGGGTTTTGCAACAGTTCAGTGTAAAGAAATCAGGCTGATGATAATTGGTGAGTAATGCCTATAAAATTACTTGAACCATCTGAGAAAAACATTTGCAGGCCCTTTAGAGTTCTAAAACAAACATTGCTTCAATGTTCAAAGGTTTCCCTATAGATAGACTACATTATGTCTTAATCAGTAAATAGTACGGCCCATCATCCTGCATAGCAAACCATAGAATAACAGATTTTTTTATCATAGCAAGTGAAGACTAATGAACATTATAGCCTGCAAGTTTGCCGGACGAGACAGATCAGTAGCTAGTCACACTTGGAAACAGTTGTTACAGTTGTGTGAGACCTGTTTATTACAGTAGATAACCTACTCCGTTAAACCAAAGACACCAATAGTAGTAGTAGTAGTAGAATGTGAAAAACGGTTACTTACCGAACAGAGGAGAGCCGCTAACAGAACAGTGTGGGGAAGTAGCGTACTGCGCAAGAGCTGTGAGAAAGATTGTTCAGGAATTTATAGAGATCAGGCAACGCCCGGCTGATTATGAGTGTGTGTAGCCTATAGTGAGGGAGGGAGGGAGGGAGGGAGGGAGGGAGGGGGTTAGAGTTTAGAGGCTTGATGACTTTGAGTCCTCTCATTTTTGAATTCAACATGTTAAAATAGACATTGATCACCTGGAATGTTTTCATATCGCATGAACACATTGAGAACTCACTGATCTCATTCACACAAATCTATACCAATGATGCTGAATCTATACCAATAATGCTGAATCTATACCAACAATCCTGAATCTATACCAATGATGCTGAATCTATAGCAATAATGCTGAATCTATACCAACAATGCTGAATCTATACCAACAATGCTGAATCTATACCAACAATGCTGAATCTATACCAATGATGCTGAATCTATACCAATAATGCTGAATCTATACCAACAATGCTGAATCTATACCAATGATGCTGAATCTATACCAATAATGCTGAATCTATACCAACAATGCTGAATCTATACCAATAGTGCTGAATCTATACCAATGATGCTGAATCTACACCAATGATGCTGAACACAGACGGAGAGAGGGGTGACAAGAGTGCACACTAGTATGTTTGGAAGAATAGTTATGTGGATGAAGAGGATGGGATGTTTCTTGAATTAAATGCCATTTTATTCAGTTGCATCTTTATTGTCCCCAGAGAGATAACTCGTTTAGATCAGTTGGAGAGTCACAACTGTTATTCCCTTGTGGCTCACCTCTCCCCCTCTGTCCACCACCTTTATCTCATTGTTACAGTATTATCTTAGCCTCTACCTCAGCCCACAGTAGCCTACAACTCCCTGTCTTTTGGAACAGAGTCAAGCAGATCAGTATCTATTCTATAACACAGATGGCTTGGCAAAACCATACAGAGAACAGCATAGGACTGTTCCTGTGGAAGAGGAAGAGGCTGGCATGACAATGTGGAAGAGGCTGGCATGACAATAACCATGTAACCATGACCACCATCAATAACCACCTGGCTGTGTATTAGATTTGAATGAGCATTGACAAAATGATCGATGATGATATTGGGTGGGTTCAAATCACCAGGAGATCAGTGACAGTGTGTATGTGTGTTTTGTGTGTGTGTGTGTGTGTGTGTGTGGGGGGGCGGGGTTTAGATAGGGTGTGTCGCTGTTGTCAAGGTAACAGAATGCGTTAGTCAGTGCTTGCTGTGTCTTGTGGTGGTCCTTGCTCTGCATTCCTTTAGCATAACTCTCTCTTGCAGGCTGAAACATGCAGAAAAACAGGAAAAGTCACATCAGCCACTCCGGACTCAACTCCTATTGTAGGCCTAGCATTGGCTTTGAGACGGTCATGAATGCGTGCATTTAACTGGCACAAACAGATACAGATTAAAATCAACACAACCTCCAAAAGATTGTTCAATCTCCAAAATGAAGATTGGTAAACTGCAATGCACGTTGCTCACTTATCAGGAGTTGGCTGTATATTGGTCATGTTTGGCATCATCAGTTTAATACAGTATACAGTCCTCCAGAAGAAAAAGTAAAAGGCAAAGCATGTGTTCTTCTGGCACATATGTGATGGATATTCCAAGCTGCTGTCCTTCTGCTCCCCAGCATCAGAAAAGCACAGCCAGTCACTTATAGTCATGAGAATCAACTCTCCCTCTTCTGGGTCTTGTGTTGCATACATATTAGGGTACGTTAGCAACAACCATCTCGGTATAGGGACACCGATCCCGTAGAGGTTAAAAAAAGAAGACACCTGTACCATATCAGACATAGAGTTCAAATGTATTACATTTTGAGTTTGCATGCCAATATTGCACTATATACACATCACAGAAGACTGAAATAAAACAAAACCATTTGCCATAAAAAAAACAGTTTTTCTGTGCTTTAATTTGTAACTCCTGTATGTAACACATAATTAATAATAAGTAAATACAAATGAAAACACAGAAAATCTGGTTCTATGGCAAACGGCCGGATCACTTCTCTCTCCATACACCTCTCACCGTGGCTGGGCTGGAGTAGCACATTCACCTCAGTCCATCTACAAACACATAGTCTATTTGTCACGGTTCATGAATTCACCGGCTCGCTCTGTGTGTATGTGTGTGAGTGTGGCCGCTGATCACCACTCAGCTCATTATCAGCGCCAGCTGCCACTCATCTTCTGTCTATTTATACTCATTGTCATGGTCTTGTGTTTGTCAGTTCGTTGGGTTGTTTCCAGTTCGTTGGGTTGTTTCTCATGGCCATGTGCAGGCTTCAGGGTCTCGCCACACCTGAAGGCCAAGATGACCTCTTCTCCTTCACAATGTGGACAACTGAGGGGAGCCATCTTGGGCAAAGCTGAAAATATTCTGTGTTGTCAAAGGAAGGCATATTTTTTCCATTGTTGAATTCAATTACTAAATCTGTCCATTTATTTTTTATGGACAAATGTTACTTTTAAAGTGACATTTTAAAAGCCTTACCGATGTGGCCAGCTGTTCGCAGATCCTAGCCAAACACTGGGACAATTTTTCAACAGACATTGAAAACTAGATGGGACATCTCAAGAGATTTCATCCTGCAAAATGTCAAATAAATAAAGAAATAGCACATGCTTAGCCTACTCTATAAGCGCAGTGTGTTATGAAGATCAGAGCATCTTTTGGGTAAACATTTTAGCACATTCTGCTTCCCAAAATATACATCAAAATTCTACAACATTACAGATCCGTATCTACAAAGCATCAGAGCAGGAGTACTGATCTAAGTTCAGGTCCTCCCTGTCCATAAAACTCATATTCATAATGATCGAAAAGGGAAAACTGATCCTATACTGAGACTCTTTATGGATACAGTCCCAGGACTTTATTTATGACGTCATCGTGTTATCTTTCAAGGTAAATCTTTTTAGAAGTAGAGTAGAATGGTTGAGTAAGAGTTTGTAATGTAACATTATTCTGTCAAATAGGGCCTACATTCTACCTTGATTTGACACTTCTTTATCATCAGATCTTCAGCATACCTACAGTACCAGTCAAAGGTTTGGACACACATACTCATTCAAGGGTTTTTATTTATTTTGACTATTTTCTACATTGTAGAATAATAGTGAAGACATCAAAACTATGAAATAACACATATTAAATCATGTAGTAACCAAAAAAGTGTTAAACAAAACAAATCCAAATATATTTTATATTTGAGATTCTTCAAAGTAGCCACCCTTTGCCTTTCTGACAGCTTTGCACACTCTTGGCATTGAGTTAAACTATCTTAGTACATGGTAGCTCTGTAACAAGTATATTCCAGAAGTGTGTGAACATGTCTCCCTCAAGCATCTCTAGGGGGAACTTAACCCATAGCAGCACTGAAGCGGCAAGGCTTACCTCGACTAGTCTCTCTTTCTGTTTTGAGTAGCTCAGTAAAAAAAAAAAACATTTCTGACACTCAGTATTTTCAATGGGTTTTAATTACAAATTCCAATTTAACAAAAATATATACAGACCAAGACAAAAATGACCTCAATCAAAATTCTGGGTCTGTAGGCAACAAATTCAAACAAGTGCTGAGTACGTGGGGATGATGTATGGCAGGGCTATTCAACTGGAGGCGCACGGGCCAGATCCAGCCCGTTTAACAATTTAGAATGGCCCTTTGATCAATTTTGAACAATATATTTTTTTTAAATCTGCCAAAAATTGCATGATGTTTTGTGCTGAACTGAGCCCCCGTTCAATATACTCCAATAGGTTAATATTTTTTCCTGTTTTTTCCGCTATGGGTGCAGTAGTAGGCCTAGCATGTTCCGCGTGGGGCCTGGCTAACGCAGAGCTGTTGCAGCAGTCGCCGGTTGGGTTGAGGTTGACATCTTGCTCCGTGGAGGCTAGCAATGTTTTATTGGCATCATTGACATTGGTGGGGCCCGTGCACAGCTGGGGGACCGGGTAGACTGCTGCAGGTGCTAGATGCAGCAGTCCCAGGGTCTTTATCCCTTTGGGCTGATGTTGTTGCAGTTTTCTTTTGCTTGTCGACCAGGATTGAAAAAATCTGATATTATTTTCTGAGATTACATTTAGATTTTGATTGACCTTGACAAATGAAGGTTGCTACTGCTAGTGCTAGCCTACAGGAAATGAATCGTCAACGTTCAATCCCATTCATTCAACCTCGCGATAGTGCATTCATTGTCAATGATTGGTTGTACAGTTGAAATATATATATTTTTTCTCTCTCCTCTACGCCCAATTTCATCGCGGGATAACAGTTTGGAAAGCAAATGATTATTGCTGTAGAAGAAGACAATAATCTAAACTGTCTTCTTGAGAAACTTTCTCAACTTGAGGAAACAAAAGTATCTTATTGGCACCATTGTCCATATCCCAAATGAGTGTGTTGCGTGCAAATTCACTCTTTGTCATTGGGTCAGTGCCACTTGAAACTTTGTTTTTGGACAATAATTTCCTCTTCCAGGTTAGATGGATGTCATACTTGTTATGACCTGTCTCATAGCTCGAAACAACAAAGGGAGACCACACATTACCTAAAAAGCAATACATTTATTAAAGAAATAACAATAAATACAAACATGTAACAAGCTGTGGACGTCTGTAGGATCAGTAGTGTGTGCAGTGTGTTGATGAGTGGAGGATAGAGAGGGTGTTGTATTGTGAAAACAGACAAAAAAACACAAAAGGTGGTGGACGCCAGCCTAGCCTGCCAGTCAGGGAAGAGAGAGAGTGTTGGCTAATGTAGCCACCCTTTACAGCCTACAGGCCAACTCTGCCCAGGTGCACCACATCAGCTGACGATCCTCCCAGCTCTGCCCATTGGCCTTCTGCACCAAGCAGACTACCAAACAGGAGATCCCAGCAGACAGAGTGGGAGGGACGTCACATATTGTACAATGTCTCCCCTTTTCATAGGCCAAGATTCGATGGTTGCGGACAAGGTGATTTTTATTGATCTGTTTATCAGAGTCAGCCGTAGCCTATAGGCCTATACAACCCTGTTATTTTTGTCATATTAAAAAATATTCTGCTAATGTCTCCAGTCATATGAAGTGTAGTAGAATTGCATGAAATGTGTTTATAAACACAAAAAGAAAGGAGAAGAAACGTATCTGACATAGCTTATAGCTTAGGCCTACTCTACGCCAATACACACTCAGCCATGCATTGAACACTGCAGTCTTTTAACACAAACAGTGATTGAGTTATATTATTAGCCTAAATTATGACTAATCCACTCATCACATTAGGAATAGTGGGCTTACTAGGATATTTTACATAAGTCTGCAAATGCTGGTGAACATTAACTAAACTGTCCATCGTACAGCAGAGTGCGTGTCCAACTCCAAACCCCCATAACTGAATAGATAAGGGCATATCACAAGCGCACCGCTTACAAAACAGAGCTGAGAGCTCTCCATGCAGAATGGGGACCATATATAAACAGAGCTGAGAGTTCTCCATGCAGAATGGGGACCATATATAAACAGAGCTGAGAGTTCTCCATGCAGAATGGGGACCATATATAAACAGAGCTGAGAGCTCTCCATACAGAATGGGGACCATATATAAACAGAGCTGAGAGTTCTCCATGCAGAATGGGGACCATATATAAACAGAGCTGAGAGTTCTCCATGCAGAATGGGGCCATATACAAACAGAGCTGAGAGTTCTCCATACAGAATGGGGACCATATATAAACAGAGCTGAGAGTTCTCCATGCAGAATGGGGACCATATATAAACAGAGCTGAGAGCTCTCCATGCAGAATGGGGACCATATATAAACAGAGCTGAGAGCTCTCCACACAGAATGGGGACCATATATAAACAGAGCTGAGAGTTCTCCATGCAGAAAGGTGACCATATATAAACAGAGCTGAGAGCTCTCCATACAGAATGGGACCATATATAAACAGAGCTGAGAGTTCTCCATACAGAATGGGGACCATACAGTGGGGGAAAAAAGTATTTAGTCAGCCACCAATTGTGCAAGTTCTCTCACTTAAAAAGATGAGAGAGGCCTGTAATTTTCATCATAGGTACACTTCAACTATGACAGACAAAATGAGGAAATAAAATCCAGAAAATCACATTGTAGGATTTTTTATGAATTTATTTGCAAATTATGGTGGAAAATAAGTATTTGGTCACATACAAACAAGCAAGATTTCTGGCTCTCACAGACCTGTAACTTCTTCTTTAAGAGGCTCCTCTGTCCTCCACTCATTACCTGTATTAATGGCACCTGTTTGAACTTGTTATCAGTATAAAAGACACCTGTCCACAACCTCAAACAGTCACACTCCAAACTCCACTATGGCCAAGACCAAAGAGCTGTCAAAGGACACCAGAAACAAAATTGTAGACCTGCACCAGGTTGGGAAGACTGAATCTGCAATAGGTAAGCAGCTTGGTTTGAAGAAATCAACTGTGGGAGCAATTATTAGGAAATGGAAGACATACAAGACCACTGATAATCTTCCTCGATCTGGGGCTCCACGCAAGATCTCACCCCGTGGGGTCAAAATGATCACAAGAACGGTGAGCAAAAATCCCAGAACCACACGGGGGGACCTAGTGAATGACCTGCAGAGAGCTGGGACCAAAGTAACAAAGCCTACCATCAGTAACACACTACGCCGCCAGGGACTCAAATCCTGCAGTGCCAGACGTGTCCCCCTGCTTAAGCCAGTACATGTTCAGGCCTGTCTAAAGTTTGCTAGAGAGCATTTGGATGATCCAGATGAGGATTGGGAGAATGTCAGATGTAACCAAAATAGAACTTTTTGGTAAAAACTCAACTCGTCGTGTTTGGAGGACAAAGAATGCTGAGTTGCATCCAAAGAACACCATACCTACTGTGAAGCATGGGGGTGGAAACATCATGCTTTGGGGCTGTTTTTCTGCAAAGGGATCAGGACGTCTGATCCGTGTAAAGGAAAGAGTGAATGGGGCCATGTATCGTGAGATTTTAAGTGAAAACCTCCTTCCATCAGCAAGGGCATTGAAGATGAAACGTGGCTGGGTCTTTCAGCATGACAATGATCCCAAACACACCGCCCGGCAACGAAGGAGTGGCTTCAGAAGAAGCATTTCAAGGTCCTGGAGTGGCCTAGCCAGTCTCCAGATCTCAACCCCATAGAAAATCTTTGAAGGGAGTTGAAAGTCTGTGTTGCCCAGCGACAGCCCCAAAACATCACTGCTCTAGAGGAGATCTGCATGGAGGAATGGGCCAAAATACCAGCAACAGTGTGTGAAAACCTTGTGAAGACTTACAGAAAACATTTGACCTCTGTCATTGCCAACAAAGGGTATATAACAAAGTATTGAGATAAACTTTTGTTATTGACCAAATACTTATTTTCCACCATAATTTGCAAATAAATTAATAAAAAATCCTACAATGTGATTTTCTGGATTCTTTTTCCTCATTTTGTCTGTCATAGTTGAAGTGTACCTATGATGAAAATTACAGGCCTCTCTCATCTTTTTAAGTGAGAGAACTTGCACAATTGGTGGCTGACTAAATACTTTTTTTCCCCACTGTATATAAACAGAGCTGAGAGTTCTCCATGCAGAATGGGGACCATATATAAACAGAGCCGAGAGCTCTCCACGCAGAATGGGGACCATATATAAACAGAGCTGAGAGTTCTCCATGCAGAATGGGGACCATATATAAACAGAGCCGAGAGCTCTCCACGCAGAATGGGGACCATATATAAACAGAGCTGAGAGCTCTCCATACAGAATGGGGACCATATATAAACAGAGCCGAGAGCTCCTTATACAGAATGGGGACCATATATAGACAGAGCTGAGAGCTCTCCATACAGAATGGGGACCATATATAAACAGAGCTGAGAGCTCTCCATACAGAATGGGACCATATATAAACAGAGCTGAGAGCTCTCCATACAGAATGGGGACCATATATAAACAGAGCTGAGAGCTCTCCATACAGAATGGGACCATATATAAACAGAGCTGAGAGTTCTCCATGCAGAATGGGGACCATATATAGACAGAGCTGAGAGCTCTCCATACAGAATGGGGACCATATATAAACAGAGCTGAGAGCTCTCCATACAGAATGGGACCATATATAAACAGAGCTGAGAGCTCTCCATACAGAATGGGGACCATATATAAACAGAGCTGAGAGCTCTCCATACAGAATGGGACCATATATAAACAGAGCTGAGAGTTCTCCATGCAGAATGGGGACCATATATAAACAGAGCTGAGAGCTCTCCATACAGAATGGGACCATATATAAATATCCCATGTTTTTTTCTCTCCCCTACCCCAATCCCATGATAATTTATATAAATGTATATAATTGAGAATAGGCTTTTTTTTTTTTTTTTCAAAAACATTAGTATTTGTTTTTTCTAAATCTCTCTTGTTCCAATGCTCATATAGGCACTCTGCGTCACGGCTGGATAGGCTGCGCTTCCGCGGACAAAATCCATACCATAACCAACCATGTTAGTACCGCAAAGTTTTTAAGGACACACCTCAGATGTTGCCGGCACTCCCACCTCAGCGCAAGCGAGATCATATGAGACCGGTCAATTACCAATCCTAGCATTAGAAAATAGAAGAGTGCTTGCTTTAACAAGTCATAATTGCCAAGCATGCATTTGACAACTGCACTGACTGAAAGCCAGCCCAAAGTAGAGCCCATAGTGAAGTGTTTCCCAAACTAGAGTTCACTACATGGGGTCACCTGATTTGAAAATGGGGTCGAGAGAGAACATTTTTGCTTGGATCATAGAACCAGGGTTACATCAGTAACATCAGGTAGCTGCTAGATGCTGTTGTAATAAACAGCTGTTCTTCCTTTAAATGTGGCTCTATCTTTTGAAGGGTTTATGCTACAAAGTGTTGGGATCCAATCACTGAAAGATAAGACTCTCAGGAACTAGTAGGTACATTATTGCCTGATGATCTTCTAAACTTCCTAATACCTTTCTGATGCATGTCATACTGTCTTCAGATTTAAATACTTTCAAAAATACTGTCAGACTGATTCCTAATAGACTGTCATAGCCCAAATGAACAAACAAACAGAAACTGTGGCATAGCAATATCATTGAGGGAGGGAGGAGAGATGAAGGACAAGCAGAACTTTAAGAGTTCTCATGACATCTAGTGGTGAGTTTTGGATTATTTTGATCTCCACAATCAACACATTGGTGATGCCAATGTAAACCACAGAGCTGCAGACAGACAGACAGACAGACCTGCAGACAGACCTGCAGACAGACACTGACACACATTCATCCACGAAGGCACCCTCACAAAGGTATAATAAAGAATAAATACAATTATTTTTAGTAAAGGTTTGTGTATCATGAGTTAATATTACAGGCAACAAAGGGATATGTGTAATCTTGGTTAACCCAGGTAATTGTTCAGCTGCTTGATTACTATGACAAGGAGGAGAACCGGAATGAGGTTTGAAAGATGCTAACACCTGTGAAATCGTGATTTGTCCAAATAACCATTGAGGAACAAAAACAAAAGCAGAACAACTGCTGCTCATTATCCTACGCTTCCCATTCAGCCTCATACAGATTCTACTACAGTTACAGTGAGGGAAAAAAGTAATTGATCCCCTGCTGATTTTGTATGTTTTCCCACTGACAAAGAAATGATCAGTCTATAATTTTAATGGTAGGTTTATTTGAACAGTGAGAGACAGAATAACAACAGAAAAATCCAGAAAAACGCATGTGAAAAATGTTATAAATTGATTAGCATTTTAATGAGGGAAATAAGTATTTGACCCCCTCTCAATCAGAAAGATTTCTGGCTCCCAGGTGTTTTTTATACAGGTAACGAGCTGAGATTAGGAGCACACTCTTAAAGGGAGTGCTCCTAATCTCAGTTTGTTACCTGTATAAAAGGCACCTGTCCACAGAAGCAATCAATCAATCAGATTCCAAACTCTTCTCCATGGCCAAGACCAAAGAGCTCTCCAAGGATGTCAGGGACAAGATTGTAGACCTACACAAGGCTGGAATGGGCTACAAGACCATCGCCAAGCAGCTTGGTGAGAAGGTGACAACAGTTGGTGCGATTAATCGCAAATGGAAGAAACACAAAAGAACTGTCAATCTCCCTCGGCCTGGGGCTCCATGCAAGATCTCACCTCGTGGAGTTGCAATGATCATGAGAACGGTGAGGAATCAGCCCAGAACTACACGGGAGGATCTTGTCAATGATCTCAAGGCAGCTGGGACCATAGTCACCAAGAAAACAATTGGTAACACACTACGCCGTGAAGGACTGAAATCCTGCAGAGCCCGCAAGGTCCCCCTGCTCAAGAAAACACATATACATGCCCGTCTGAAGTTTGCCAATGAACATCTGAATGATTCAGAGGACAACTGGGTGAAAGTGTTGTGGTCAGATGAGACCAAAATTGAGCTCTTTGGCATCAACTCAACTCGCCGTGTTTGGAGGAGGAGGAATGCTGCCTATGACCCCAAGAACACCATCCCCACCGTCAAACATGGAGGTGGAAACATTATGCTTTGGGGGTGTTTTTCTGCTAAGGGGACAGGACAACTTCACCGCATCAAAGGGACGATGGACGGGGCCATGTAGCGTCAAATCTTGGGTGAGAACCTCCTTCCCTCAGCCAGGGCATTGAAAATGGGTCGTGGATGGCTATTCCAGCATGACAATGACCCAAAGCACACGGCCAAGGCAACAAAGGAGTGGCTCAAGAAGAAGCACATTAAGGTCCTGGAGTGGCCTAGCCAGTCTCCAGCAAAGAGGAGTGGGACAAAATCCCTCCTGAGATGTGTGCAAACCTGGTGGCCAACTATAAGAAACGTCTGACCTCTGTGATTGCCAACAAGGGTTTTGCCACCAAGTACTAAGTCATGTTTTGCAGAGGGGTCAAATACTTATTTCCCTCATTAAAATGCAAATCAATTTATAACATTTTTCACATGCGTTTTTCTGGATTTTTTTGTTGTTATTCTGTCTCTCACTGTTCAAATAAACCTACCATTAAAATTATAGACTGATCATTTCTTTGTCAGTGGGCAAACGTACAAAATCAGCAGGGGATCAAATACTTTTTTCCCTCACTGTATGTTACGTAGATATGTCCATGAGAGATTAGGCTATGTGTGACATTCAATATGTAATGTTAAGTATGAGTTTGTTTAAGTTTATAAGTGTTTACGAACTGGGCACACCACATCATTTCAACGTGGAGAATTGGGTAATATTTGGTTGATATGTTGATCAATAAGATTACAACCTATTTTCACCCACTCAAAAAGACAGCCAAAATCAAATGTTATTGGTCACATACTCATATTTAGCAGATGTTGTTGAGGGTGTAGAGAAATACTTGTGTTCCTACCTCCAACAGTGCAGTAGTATCTATAATTCACAACAATACACACAAATCTCAAAGTAAAAGAATGGAATTATAAATATTAGGACGAGCAATGTTGGAGTGGCATTGACTAAAATACAGTAGAATACAGTATACACATATGAAATGAGTAAAACAGTATGTAAACATTATTAAAGTGAACAGTGTTCCATTATTAACGTGACCAGTGATTCCATGTACATAGGGCAGCAGCCTCAGGTGCAGGGTTGAGTAACCGGGTGGTAGCCAGCTAGTTACAGTGACTAAGGTCAGGGCTAGGTACTGGGTGAAGGCTGGCTAGTGATGGCTATATAACAGTCTGATGGCCTTGAGATAAAAGCTGTCTTTCAGTTTCTCTGTCCCAGCTTTGATGCACCTGTGCTGACCTCGCCTTCTGAATAATAACGGGGTGAACAGGCCATGGCTCGGGTGGTTGATGTCCTTGATGATATTTTTGGCCTTCTTGTGACATCGGGTGGTGTAGGTGTACTGGAGGACAGGTAGTTTTCCACCTGTGAAGTGTGACCGTACCACCAGACCGTACCACCCACTGGAGAGCCCTGCGGTTGCCGGCGGTGTAGTTGCCGTACCAGGCTGTGATACAGCCCGACAGGATGCTCTCAATGGTGCATCTGTAAAAACTTGGGTTATAGGGACCAAGCCAAATTTCTTTAGCCTCCTGAGGTTGAAGAGGCACTGTTGTGCCTTCTTCACCACACTGTCTGTGTATTTCAGATTGTCAGGTGTGTATGCGTATGCCGAGGAACTTGTATGCTTTTCACCTTCTCTACTGCGGTCCCGTTGATGTGGGCGTGCTCCCTCTGCTGTCTCCTGAAGTCCACGATCAGCTCCTTAGTTTTGTTGACATTGAGGGAGAGGTTATTTTCCTGGCACCAATCCGCCGGGGCACTCATCTCCTCCCTATAGGCTGTCTCGTCATTGTTGGTAATCAGACCTACAACTGTTGTGTCGTCTGAAAACGTAATGATTGAGTTGAATACGTGCGTGGCCACGCAGTCATGGGTGACCAGGGAGTACAGGAGGGGGCTGAGCATGCACCCTTGTGGGGCCCTTGTGTTGAGGATCAGCGGGGGGTGTTGTTTCCTACCTTCACCACCTGGGGACAGCCCGTTAGGAAGTCCAGGACTCAGTTGCACAGGGCGGGGTTCAGACCCAGGGCCCCGAACTTAATGATAAGCTTGGAGGGTACTATAGTGTTGAAGGCTGAGCTGTAGTCTATGAACAGCATTCTTGCATAGTTATAACTTTTGTACAAATGGGATAGGGCTGTGTGCAGTGCAATGGCAATTGCATTGTCTGTGGATATATTGGGGCGGTACGGAAATCGAAGTGGGTCTAGGGTGTCCGGTAAGGTGGAGGTATTTGGTATTTGGTATTTTATTAGCATCCCCATTAGCTGTTGCAAAAGCAGCAGCTACTCTTCCTGGGGTCCACACAAAACATGAAACATAATACAGAATGACATATTGCAGAACATCATTAGACAAGAACAGCTCAAGGACAGAACTACACACATTTTAAATCAATCAATGCATACACACAAACTATCTAGGTCAAATACGGGACAGGCGTTCTGCCGCGAGGTGTTGCTTTATCTGTTTTTGAAACCAGGTTTGCTGTTTATTTGAGCAATATGAGATGGAAGGAAGTTCTATGCAATAAGGGCTCTATATAATACTGTAAGTTTTCTTGAATTTGTTCTGGTTTTGGGGACTATGAAAATACCCCTGGTGGCATGTCTGGTGGGATACATGTGTGTGTCAGAGCTGTGTGTAAGTTGCAAACAATTTGGGATTTTCAACACATTAATGTTTCTTATAAAAAGAAGAAGTGATGCAGTCAGTCTCTCCTCAACTCTTAGCCAAGAGAGACTGGCTTGCATAGTATTTATATCAGCCCTCTGATTACAATTAAGAGCAAAACGTGCCGCTCTGTTCTGAGCCAGCTGCATCTTAACTAGGTCTTTCCTTGCTGCACTGGACCACACGATTGGACAATACTCAAGACTAGACAAAACTAGAGCCTGCAAAACTTGCTTTTTGGAGTGTGGTGTCAAAACAGCAGAGCATCTCTTTATTACGGCTAGACCTCTCCCCATCTTTGCAACCATTGAATCTATATGTTTTGACCATGACAGTTTACAATCCAAGGTAACGCCAAGTAATTTAGTCTCCTCAACTTGCTCAACAGCCACACCATTCATTACCAGATTCAGGAGGTCTAGCACTTAAGGAATTATTTGTACCAAATACAATGATCTTAGTTTTAGAGATGTTCAGGACCAGTCTATTACTGGCCACCCATTCCAAAACAGACTGCAACTCTTTGTTAAGGGTTTCAGTGACTTCATTAGCTGTGGTTGCTGATGTGTATATGGTTGAATCATCAGCATACATGGACACACATGCTTTGTTTAATGCCAGTGGCAGGTCATTTGTAAAAATAGAAAAGAGTAGAGAGCCTAGAGAGCTGCCCTGCTGTACACCACACTTTACATGTTTGACATTAGAGATGCTTCCATTAAAGAAAACCCTTTGAGTTCTATTAGATAGATAGCTCTGAATACACAATATGGCAGAGGTAGAAAACCCACAGCACTTAAGTTTTTTCAACAACAGGTTATAATATCAAAGGCTGCACTGTAATCTAACAGTACAGCTCCCACAATCTTCTTATTATCAATTTCTTCAACCAATCATCAGTCATTTGTGTCAGTGCAGTACATGTTGAGTGCCCTTCTCTATAAGCATGCTGAAAATCTGTTGTTAATTTGTTTACAGAGAAATAGCATTGTATTTGGTCAAACATCTTTTTTATTTTTTCCAACAGTTTGCTAAGAGCTGGCAGCAAGCTTATAGGTCAGCTGTTAGAACCAGTAAAGGCAGCTTTACCACTCTTGGGTAGCGGGAATCACTTTGGCTTCCCTCCAGGCCTGAGGACAAATACTTTCCTCTAGGCTCAGATTAAAAATATGACAGATAGGAGTGGCTATAGAGTCAGCTACCATCCTCAGCTTTCCATCTAAGTTGTCAATGCCAGGAGGTTCGTCATTATTGATTGTTAACAATAACTGAATAACTTTACAAAATTCAAACTTGCACTACTTTTCTTTCATTATTTGTTTTTTATGCATGAATATAATTGCTCACTGTTTGTCATTGATCTTGGCTTCATAATAAAGTTTCTTCTTCTCTTTGTTGAGTTTAGTCACATAATTTCTAAATTTGCAGTAAGTAAGCCAGTCAGATCTAAAGCCAAACTTATTAGCCACTCATTTTGCCCCATCTCTTTCAACCATACAGTTTTTCAATTCCTCATCAATCCATGGAGTCTTAACAGTTCTAACAGTCAATTTCTTAAGAGGTGCATGTTTATCAATAATTGGAAGAAGCAATTTTATAAATGCATCAAGTGCAGTGTCTGGATGCTCCTCATTAATCACATCAGACCAACAAATATTTTTAACATAATCCAAATAAGAGTCACAGCAAAAAAAAAAAAAAGATTTCTTATACATTATTTTAGGCCCAGCTGTTGGAACTTTGGCTTTCCTGGATATAGCCACTATATTGTGATCACTGCATCCAATACAGCTTTAGAACAAAGTCCTACAGCATTAGTAAAAATGTGATTGATGCATGTGGATGATATTGTTCCTGTAGTGTTTGTAAACACCCTGGTAGGTTGATTAATTACCTGAACCAGATTACAGGCACTGGTTACAGTAAGAAGCTTCCTCTTGAGCAGACAGCTTGATGAAAACCAGTCAATATTCAGGTCCCCAAGAAAGTAGACCTCTCTGTTTACATCACATACACTATCAAGCATTTCACACATATTATTTAGATACTGACTGTTAGCACTTGGAGGCCTATAGCAACACCCCAAAAGAAAAGGCTTTAGATTTGCCAAGTGAACCTGCAACCACAACACTTCAATAACACTTGACACAAGATCTTCTCTAAGCATTACAGGGATAAGGCTCTGAATATATACAGCAACACCTCCCCCATAAGCATTTCAGTCTCTTCTATGAATGTTATATCCTTGTATTGCTACTGATCTTCAAGGAATTTAGAACCAGGAACAGATATAGCCCTTGGTTCTCTCCAGTCCTGACTGCCCTTGACCAGCACAAAAACATCCTGTGGCATTTTTCATTAGCATCGAACAGCCCCCGTGATATGCAACTTTTCAGGGAAGTCAGGAACCAATATAAACTGGCAGTTAGGAAAGCCAAGGCTAGCTTTTTCAAGCAGAAATTTGCTTCCTGTAACACAAACTCAAAAAAGTTCTGGGACACTGTAAAGTCCATGGAGAATAAGAGCCCCTCCTACCAGCTGCCCACTGCATTGAGGATAGGAAACGCTGTCACCACCGATAAACCCACAATAATTGAGAATTTCAATAAGCATTTTTCTACGGCTGGCCATGCTTTCCACCTGACTACCCCAACACCGGTCAACAACCCTGCACCCCCCTCAGTAACTCTCCCAAGCCTCCCCCATTTCTCCTTCTTCCAAATCCAGTTAGCTGATGTTCTGAAAGAGCTGCAAAATCTGGACCCCTACAAATCAGCCGGGCTAGACAATCTGGACCCTTTCTTTCTAAAATGATCTGCTGAAATTGTTGCAACCCCTATTACTAGCCTGTTCAACCTCTCTTTCGTGTCGTCTGAGATTCCCAAAGACTGGAAATCAGCTGCGGTCATCCCCCTCTTCAAAGGGGGAGACACTTTTGACCCAAACTGCTACAGACCTATATCTATCCTACCCTGCCTTTCTAAGGTCTTTGAAAGCCAAGTTAACAAACAGATTACCGACCATTTCGAATCCCACCGTACCTTCTCCGCTATGCAATCTGGTTTCAGAGCTGGTCATGGGTGCACCTCAGCCACGCTCAAGGTCCTAAATGACATCATAACCGCCATCGATAAAAGACATTACTGTACAGCCGTATTCATTGATCTGGCCAAGGCTTTCGACTCTGTCAATCACCACATCCTTATCGGCAGACTCGACAGCCTTGGTTTCTCAAATGATTGCCTCGCATGGTTCACCAACTACTTCTCCAATAGAGTTCAGTGTGTCAAATCGGAGGGCCTGTTGACGGGCCTCTGGCAGTCTCTATGGGGGTGCCACAGGGTTCAATTCTTGGGCCGACTCTCTTCTCTGTATACATCAATGATGTCGCTCTTGCTGCTGGTGAGTCTCTGATCCACCTCTACGCAGGCGACACCATTCTGTATACTTCTGGCCCTTTTTTGGACACTGTGTTAATTACCCTCCAGACGAGCTTCAATGCCATACAACTCTCCTTCCAACTGCTCTTAAACGCAAATAAAACTAAATGCATGCTCTTCAACCGATCGCTGCCTGCACCTGCCCGCCCGTCCAGCATCACTACTCTAGACGGTTCTGTCTTAGATTATGTGGACAACTGCAAATATCTAGGTGTCTGGTTAGACTGTAAACTCTCCTTCCAGACTCACATCAAACATCTCCAATCCAAAATTAAATCTAGAATTTCCTATTCCACAACAAAGCATCCTTCTCTCATGCTGCCAAACATACCTTCGTAAAACAGACTATCCTACCGATCCTCGACTTCGGTGATGTCATTTACAAAATAGCCTCCAATACTCTACTCAACAAATTGGATGCAGTCTATCACAGTGCCATCCGATTTGTCACCAAAGCCCCATATACCACCCACCACTGCGACCTGTACGCTCTAGTTGGCTGGCCCTCGCTTTACACTCATCGCCATACCCACTGGCTCCAGGTCATCTACAAGTCCCTGCTAGGTAAAGCCCCGCCTTATCTCAGCTCGCTGGTAACCATAGCAGCACCCACCCGTAGCACTCGCTCCAGCAGGTATATCTCACTGGTCACCCCCAAAGCCAATTCCTCTTTTGGCTGCCTTTCCTTCCAGTTCTCTGCTGCCAATGACTGGAACGAACTACAAAAATCATTGGAACTGGAGACACTTATCTCCCTCACTAGTTTTAAGCACCAGCTTTCAGAGCAGCTCACAGATCACTGCACCTGTACATAGCCCAACCAACTACCTCATCCCCTACCGTAGTCATTTATTTATCTTGCTCCTTTGCACCCCAGTATTTTTACTTTGCACATTCATCTACTGCACATTTACCATTCCAGTGTTAAATTGCTATACTGTAATTACTTCGCCACCATGGCCTATTTATTGCCTTATGTTCCTCATCTTACCTCATTTGCACACATTGTATATAGATTATTTTGAATTTTCTTCTACTGCATTATTGACTGTGTGTTTGTTTACTCCAATGTGTAACTATGTGTTGTTGTATGTGTTGAACTGCTTTGCTTTATCTTGGCCAGGTCGCAGTTGTAAATGAGAACTTGTTCTCAACTTGCCTACCTGGTTAAATAAAGGTAAAATAAAAAAATAAAAAATAAAAACATTAAAGTACATGGTGCAAGTTATCAATGCCATTCGAGATTTTGCTCAGATTATTATTGTAAAGATCTCCACACTCTGGTAATCTTTGCGTGCTCTTGAACATGCACGCTTTCTATCATTACATAAGAAGACATTTATTGCTACAGTAAACTCAAAGAGTGGACAAGGATGTGTATGTTACTCATTACTCAAGTTGAATAAATACTGTTACATTGCAGTTATATACATTAGTTTGTAAGAAAGCCTTAACTTTAGGCTATTTACTGTATTACAAAAGTCATTTTTTAATTGTGTATGGGTAACAACGCAACCAAATACAGTGCATTTGGTAAGTATTCAGACCCCTTCCCTTTTTCCACATTTTGTTACTTATTCTCAAATAAATCAAAACATTTCCTCATCAATTCCCCATAATTACAAAGCGAAACATGTTGAGCTAATTTATTAAACATAAAAAACAGATACCTTATGTACATACGTTTTCAGACCTTTTGCTATGAGACTTAAAATTTGTCACGGTTCATGAATTCACCGGCTCACTCTGGGTGTGTGTGTGAGTGTGGGTGTGGCCGCTGATTGCCACTCTGCTCGTTATCAGCGCCAGCTGACACTCATTGTGTGTGCCTATTTATACTCGTTGTCTTGGTCTGGTGTTTGTCAGTTCGTTGTCTTGTTTCCCTGTGCTTCTCGCCAGGCCGAGTTCTGTGTTCGCCTATGGTTCTGTTCTCCGCTGGACTCTACGTTCGCGCTCTCTCCTGTGGAGGACTCTATGCTGGGCACGTTCAGGATCGCCAGTCTGGGAATTCCTTTTCGCTCACTGACATTACAGAGGATTGGGTTTCCCCTGCAGTCTCGGCGCTGCTAAGACCCAGAGACTTCCTGACACATTCTATTACCTGTACCTGTTACTTATCTCCTGGATTGCTACAATAAATGTTGAACTATACTCGCTACTGAATCCTCCGTCCTTTTCACGTGACAAAATTGTGCTCAGGTGCATCCTGTTTCCATTGATCATCCTTGAAATGTTTATACAATTTGATTGGAGTCCACCTGTGATAAATTCAATTGATTGGACATGATTTAGAGTAGCACACACCTGTCTATATAAGGTCCCACAGTTGACAGTGTATGTCAGAGCAAAAACCAAGCCATGAGGTTGAAGGAATTGTCCATAGAGCTCCGAGACAGGATTGTGTCGAGGCACAGATCTGGGGAAATGTACCCAAAAATGTCTGCAGCATTGAAGGTTCTCAAGAACACAGTTGCCTCCATCATTCTTAAATGGAAGAAGTTCGGAACCACCAAGACTCTTCCTAGAGCTGGCTGTCCTGCCAAACTGAGCAATCGGGGGAGAAGGGCCTTGGTCAGGGAGGTGACCAAGAACCTGATGGTTCCTCTGTGTAGATGGGAGAACCTTCCAGAATGACAACCATCTCTGCAGCACTCCACCAATCAGGCCCTTATGGTAGTGGCCAGACGGAAGCCACTCCTCAGTAAACGGCACATGATAGCCTGCATGGAGTTTGCCAAAAGTTAACTAAAGGACTCTGACCATGAGAAACAAGATTCTCTGGTCCGATGAAACCAAGACTGAACTATTTGGCCTGAATGCCAAGTGTCACGTCTGGAGGAAACTTGGCACCATCCCTACGGTGTAGCATGGTGGTGGCAGCATCATGCTGTGACGATGTCTTTCAGCGGCAGGGACTGGGACACTTGTCAGGATTGAGTGAAAGATGAACGGAGCAAAGTACAGAGATATCCTTGATGAAATCCTGCTCCAGAGAGCTCAGGACCTCAGACTGAGGCGAAGGTTCACCTTCCAACAGGACAATGACCCTAAGCACACAGCCAAGACAACGCAGGAGTGGCTTCGGGACAAGTCTCTGAATGTCCTTGAGTGGCCCAGCCAGAGCCCAGACTTAAACCCGATTGAACATCCAACCTGACAGAGCTTGAGAGGATCTGCAGAGAAGAATGGGAGAAACCTCCAAAATACAGGTGTGCCAAACTTGTAGTGTCATACCCAAGAAGACTCAAGGCTGTAAATGCTGCCAAAGGTGCTTCAACATAGTACTGAGTAAAGGGTACTGAATACTTATGTAAATGTGATATTTCAGTTTTGTATTTTTTATACATTTGCAAAATGTATTAAAAATGTGAAATCATCATATCATTTGTTACCTTGTTGACAAGTTAGTAGGCTATTTACTGTATTGCAAAAGTGATGTTGAATTGTGCGTGGTTGTCAATGCAATCAAATATCAACATTTGAGGGAGATGCATCTTCTGCTTGGATAGTTCCATCTGTGCCACTGAGTCTAGCGTCAATTCCAGTTTGTCTTCAAATTAATCATTGATATGTTGGATTCACGTCTCCAGTTCAACCAAAAAACGAAGTTAAAGAATAGGACTAAAGCAAATCAAACTTTAAATGCGTTTTAAATACAGTTTGATTTGATTTAGTCCTATTCTTTAACTTGGATTTTTGGTTTACATGGAGATGTGAATCCAATATATTTATTATTAACTTGTAGATTCCAGTTGAAAACAACCAAAGCTTGAAACCCTAGGCCTGTATGTATTGTCTATTTTTAGTAGAATTCTGGGCTGAATTTAAACAATAGCTGTTGATGACTTCCCAATTCTATATAAGCAAATAGCGTTATTGATATGATAAAGTATGGTTACATTTCATTTGCTCTGTTAAATCTACCCTTTGGAATGACTTAAATAGCATCAGTGAATCTATTTAGCGGAGATTTCTCAACAATCATGCTCAAGATAGCACATTGGTCATAGTCAGTGACAAAAACTAAGCAGGGCTTGGTTAGAACACTTAATGGGTGCCCAATGTGATAGCTGTAGATAGAGCTCCATCCAGTAGGTGCTGCCCACCATATTGTTTTTCTTATAGTTGTCACGCCCTGATCTGTTTCACCTGTCCTTGTGCTTGTCTCCACCCCCCTCCAGGTGTCACCCATCTTCCCAATCATCCCCTGTGTATTTATACCTGTGTTCTCTGTTTGTTGCCAGTTCGTTTTGTTTGTTCAAGCTTACCAGCATTTTGTCCCATCAGCGCCTAGCTTTTCCCAGCTTCTCTTTTCACGTCCTCATGGTTTGGACCCTTACCTGTCCTGACTCAGAGCCCGCTTGCCTGACCTCTCTGTCTGTCCCTGAGCCTGCCTGCCGACCTTTACCTCTGCCCCACTCTAGATTATTGACCCCTACCTGTCTTTGCCTGCCCTGTTGCTACAATGTTTGACAGTCTGCATCTAGGTCTTACCTTGGTTCTGATAATAGTGGATATTACATTGAAGATCTGATGTTGTTTCAAAGTAATACATTCAACATATTTATATAAGATTTGTCTGTTGAAATTTGGTTAACATGATGGTGTAATCCTGTGGTTGGAATTTCACCCTCAAAACAGTTTACGTCGATGACTTTTTGTAAATCCAATGTATTTTCCACTTAGATTCCACATCCCAATACGTTGACAAATTACATTAAAACAATGTTGATTGAACCAGTTTGTGCCCAGTGGGTAGTTATAGTAGTTTTAGCATAGGATCTAGAAAGGCTTTGCGCCAAGCTTCACTAAGAAGTTGTGTCAATACTAAACTAAGAAGTGACTGGTATTATCTATTCTGTTTTACACTTATGGGACAAATTACAGGCCAAATACAACAGACAGACATATCAGACAAATGTGACAAACAGAGATACAGAGTGGGAAAGCCTGTGTTTATTTACAACACTAAGATTTATTTATAAAATAACTTGACGTATAGAAAGGCAAAATGACGTATAGAAAAGCATTCATCTCTGCTTCTGCTTGTCCTGTCCCCCCTCACTTCTTGGCGGCAGCCTTCATGATGTGGAGCTGGTAGATCTGTTCACAAGCGATGGAGAGGTCCACCACCAGAGAGACAAACTCCTCGAAGTTCACCTTCCCATCACCATTCTGGTCCAGATTCTTCATGATCGTGTCTATGGCGGCTGGGTCCTTCTGCAACTGAGAGGGAAGGAGAGATGGAGGAGATGAAGAGAATGAGTAAGAGAGAGAGAGAGAGAGAGAGAGAGAGAGAGAGATGGGAGGAGGGGAGAGGGGGGGTTAGATTGACTTTGGATACGCTGTATTCTAATAAAGTGAGAGAGAGAAATCAGAATGAGGGAAAGGGCGTGAGATGAGAAAGACAAAGAAAGTGGAGAGAGAGAGGGATATCTATGGTACCTTCAGGAAGCTGCCCAGTTCTGTCTGCATGAGTTCTTTCAGCTCCTTCTTGCTCAGTGTGTTACAGTCACCGTCCTTGTCAGCATAGCGATGGAACACCGTGATCAGGGACTGCATGGATCTCTCCAACTGAGACGGCATGGCTGCAGAGAGAAGGATACACTGAGGAGGGGAGAGAGGGAGGGGGGAGATGTGAGATGGGAGGGGAGAGAAGGAGGAGGGAGATGGGAGGGGAGAGAGGGGAGATGGGAGGGGGAGATGAGAGGGGAGATAGAGGGAGGAGGTGTAAGTTACAGTAGCAGATACATACTCAGGGGGGTGTAAATTACAGTGGCAGATTAAGATTAAGACTAAGATTGAATCGTACTACCCCAGCTCTGACACTCGCCGGATGTGGCAGGACTTGCAAACCATTACAGACTAAAAAGGGAAGCACAGTGACACGAGCCTACCAGACGAGCTAAACTACTTCTATGCTCGCTTCGAGGCAAATAACGCTGAAACATGCATGAGAGCACCAGCTGTTCTGGAAGACTGTGTGATCACACTCTCCACAGCCGATGTGAGTAAGACCTTTAAACAGGTCAACATTCACAAGGTCGCAGGGCCAGACAGATTACAAGGACGTGTACTGCGAGCAGGCGCTGACCAACTGGCAAGTGTCTTCACTGACATTTTCAACCTCTCCCTGTACGAGTCTGTAATACCAACATGTTTCAAGCAGACCACCATAGTCCCTGTGCCCAAGAACACTAAGGTAACCTGTCTAAATGACTACCGATCCGTAGCACTCATGTCTGTAGCCATGAAGTGCTTTGAAAGGCTTTTCATGGCTCACATCAACAACATTATCCCAGAAACCCTAGACCCACTCCAATTTGCATACCCCCCTAACAGACCCACAGATGATACAATCTCTATTGCACTCCACACTGCCCTTTCCCACCTGGACAAAAGGAACACCTATGTGAGAATGCTATTCATTGACTACAGCTCAGCGTTCAACACCACAGCGAGCTCATAGCTCATCAATAAGGATCCTGGGACTAAACACCTCCCTCTGCAACTGGATCCTGGACTTCCTGACGGGCTGCCCCCAGGTGGTAAGGGTAGGTAACAACACATCCGCCACGCTGATCACCGACAACGACAAGAAAGCCTATAGGGAGGAGGTCAGAGACCTGGCCGTGTGGTGCCAGGACAACAACCTCTCCCTCAACGTGATCAAGACAAAGGAGATGATTGTGGACTACAGGAAAAAGAGGACAGAGAATGCCCCCATTCTCATTGAAGGGGCTGTAGTGGAGCAGGTTGAGAGCTTCAAGTTCCTTGGTGTCCACATCACCAACAAACTAGCATGGTCCAAGTACTCCAAGACAGTTGTGAGGAGGGCACAAAAAACCTATTCCCCCCCCAGGAGAAAAGATTTGGCATGGGTCCTCAGATCCTCAAAAGGTTCTACAGCTGCACCATCGAGAGCATCCTGAATGGTTGCATCACTGCCTGGTATGGCAACTGCTCAGCCTCCGACCGCAAGGCACTACAGAGGGTAGTGCGTACGGCCCAATACATCACTGGGGCCAAGCTTCCTGCCATCGAGGACCTCTATACCAGGCGGTGTCAGTGGAAGGCCCTAAAAATTGTCAGACTCCAGCCACCCCAGTCATAGACTGTTCTCTCTGCCACCGCACAGCAAGCGGTACCGGAGCTCCAAGTCTAGGTCCAAGATGCTTCTAAACAGCTTCTACCCCCAGGCCATCTAATCAAATGGCTACCCAAACTATTTGCATTGCCCCCCTTTTACACCTCTGCTACTCTCTGTTGTTATCATCTATGCAAAGTCACTTTAATAACTCTACCTACATGTACATATTACCTCGACTAACCGGTGCCTCAGCACATTGACTCTGTACCGGTACCCCCCTGTATATAGTCTCGCTATTGTTATTTTACTGCTGTCTTTAATTACTTGTTACTTTTATTTCTTATTTTATTTTTAACTGCATTGTTGGTTAGGGGCTCATAAGTAAGCATGTCACTGTAAGGTCTTCCTACACCTGTTGTATTCGGCACATGTGACTAATACAATGTGATTTGATTTGATACATACTCAGTACAGTGAGAGTCTTGATGGTGTCACACCCTGATCTGTTTCACCTGTCTTTGTGATTGTCTCCATCCCCCTCCAGGTGTCACCCATCTTCCCCATTTATCCCCTGTGTATTTACACCTGTGTTTTCTGTTTGTCTGTGCCAGTTTGTCTTGTTTGTTCAAGTCAACCAGCGTTTTGTGTCTCAGCTCCTTTTGTGTCTCAGCTCCTCTCTCTTTTCTTGCCCTCCCGGTTTTGACCCTTGCCTGTCCTGACTCTGAGCCTGCCTGCCTGACCACTCTGCCTGCCGATCTGTACCTCTGCCCCCCTCTGGATTACCGATCTCTGCCTTACCCTGACCCTGCCTGCCGTCCGGTACCGTTGCCCCACCTCTGGTTTTCTGACCCCTGCCTGCCTTGACCTGTCTATTGCCTACCCTTGTTTGCAGCATCAAACTATTGTTCATTCAACGTGGTCTGCATGTGGGTCTTCCCTTCACACCTAAAAGATCGCACTAATATGCTGACTAATAGCAAACTATCCCTTTGAAGCAAACTAATTAACAATGCATATTTAGGGAGGATGGGAGTTGGCTTTCTTTGTCTCTGTAAGCACAGTCTGTTACTTACTGGCATTTAAGCTGTCATCTTCCACTCCTTTACACATTCCCTCTACCTCTGACCCCTCTTTTTTCTTTTGGTGCCTCCCCCTTTCTTTGGGAACATCCAACATCTCTGGTTGTGTAGATTGTCCTTTAACCAGGTTTGGCCCTGGGTAGACTGTCATTGTAAATAAGAATTTGTTCTTAACTGACTTGCCTAGTTAAATAAAGATTCAATAATCTCATAGCTTGACCATGTGACACGTCATTATAACTGTCAAAGTGTGGGGATTTGGGGATGGAGAGGGGGGTGACAGGAGAGGAAAGGGTTTTGCAACAGTTCAGTGTAAAGAAATCAGGCTGATGATAGTTGGTGAGTAATGCCTATAAAATGACTTGAACCCGCAGAGAAAAACATTTGTAGGCCTAATAGAGTTCTAAAACAAAAACATTGCTTAAATGTTCAAAGGTTTCCCTATAGATAGACTACATTATGTCTTAATCAGTAAATAGTACGGCCCATCATCCTGCATAGCAAACCATAGAATAACAGATTTTTTTATCATAGCAAGTGAAGACTAATGAACATTATAGCCTGCAAGTTTGCCGGACGAGACAGATCAGTAGCTAGTCACACTTGGAAACAGTTGTTACAGTTGTGTGAGACCTGTTTATTACAGTAGATAACCTACTCCATTAAACCAAAGACACCAATAGTAGTAGTAGTAGTAGAATGTGAAAAACGGTTACTTACCGAACAGAGGAGAGCCTCTAACAGAACAGTGTGGGGAAGTAGCGTACTGCTGAATATATACCACTGATGCTGAATCTGCTGCGCAAGAGCTGTGAGAAAGATTTTATAAAGAGAAAGAATTTATAGAGAACAGAACGCCTGTCTAATTGTGAGTGTGTGTAGCCTATAGTGGAGGTGTGTGTGAGGGAGAGGGAGGGAGAAGAGAGAGGAGGTTAGAGTTTAGGCTTGATGTCTTTGAGTCATTTTTTAATTCAACATGATAAAATAGATATTGATCACCTGGAATGCTTTCATATCGCATTAACACATTGAGAACTCACTGATCTCATTCACACAAATCTATACCAATGATGCCGACTATTTACCAATGATGCTGACTATTTACCAATGATGCTGAATATATACCAATGGTGCTAAATCTATACCAATGATGCTGAATCTATACCAATGATAATGAATCTATACAAATGATGCTGAATATATACTAATGACGTTGATTATATACCAGTGATGCTGAATATTTACAAATGATGCTGAATATAAACCAATGATGCTGAATCTATACCAATGATGCTGAAAATAGACAGAGAGAGGGGTGACAAGTACACACTAGTATATTTGGAAGAATAGTTATATGGATGAAGAGGATGGGATGAAGTTTCTTGAATTAAATGACATTTTGTCACGTATACTCCCTCTGGCATTCGAGGTCGCCAGTCTGCTCATCATTATGCACACCTGTCACCATCGTTAGGTGCACCAACGCCTCAGACTCACCTGGACTCCATCTCCTCCCTGATTACCTCTCCTATATCTGTCACTCCCTTTGGTTCCTTACCGAGGTGTTATTGTTTCTGTTTCAGTGTTTCATGTCTGTACACTACCTGTGTTTCTTGTTTTGTTCCTTGTGTTATTTATTAATAATATTAAAGTCACTCCCTGTACTTGCTTCCCGACTCCCAGCGTCCACACGTTACACTCTGTCTCAGCACACAGTGGCCTACCACTCCCTGTGTGTTATGGAACAGTCAAGCAGATCAGTATCCACTATATTCTATAACAGTCAGCTTGGCAACACCATACAGAGAACAGAGAGAGAGATGGGAGCATAACTCTCTCTTGCAGGCTGAAACATGCAGAAAAACAGGAAAAGTCACATAAGCCACTCCGGACTCAACTCCTAATGTAGGCCTAGCATTGGCTTTGAGACGGTCATGAATGCGTGTCACGATCGTAGTAATAAATGGACCAAGGCGCAGCGTGCGTAGAGTTCCACATATTTATTAAAATGTGAAACATACAAAAACAACAAAGAAATAACTGATCGGACAATACGCAGCGCTCAACCTGCACTAACAAAAACAATATCCCACAAACACATGTGGGAAAGGAACACACTAAGTGTGATCCCCAATTAGAGGTAGCGAATAACAGCTTCCTCTAATTGGGAACCATACACAAAAACAAAACTAGAAAACTCCCCTTAGTCACGTCCTGACCTAAAACACCATAGAGAACCCCGAGGGCTCTCTATGGCCAGGACGTGACTGCGTGCATTTAACTGGCACAAACAGATACAGATTAAAAGCAACACAACCTCCAAAAAGATTGTTCAATCTCCAAAATGAAGATTGGTAAACTGCAATGCACTATGCACACTTATCAGGAGTTGGCTGTATATGGGTCATGTTTGGCATCATCAGTTTAATACAGTATACAGTTGTCACGATCGTCGACAGAATTGGACCAAGGCGCAGCGTGCAGGGTTGAGTGAAACATATTTATTTTAATGAAACTCACCAAAAACAAGACATTAACACAACGACCATAACGCAGGTGTGGCACATACACACAACTACAAACATAAGTATAATATCCCACAACGAGGTGGGGGACTAAACAACCTAAATAGGATTCCCAATTAGAGACAACAACTAACAGCTGCCTCTAATTGGGAACCCAAACCAACCAACATAGAAATACAAAAACATAGACCAAAACACCCCTGATCACGTCCTGACCAAAACACAAATGAGCAGCCAAAAGGGCTACCTATGGCCAGGACGTGACAACAGTAGTCCTCCTGACCAGAAGAAAGAGTAATAGGCAAAGCATGTGTTCTTCTGACACATATGTGATGGATATTCCAAGCTGATGTTCTATTGCTCCTCAGCATTTAGTAGGCCATCATGGTAAATAAGAATTTGTTCTTAACTGACTTGCCTAGTTAAATAAAGGTTAAATAAAAAAATCATATATAACATAACAGCCAGTCACTGATAGTCATGAGACTCTCCCTCTTCTGGGTATTGTGTTACATACAGTAGTATTAGTAGCCTTTCCTGCAGTCAAATGATCAATAGCGCCCTAAGTGGTCTCATGGGTGGAATGTTATTAATATTTTTCATAATTGAGTATAAATAAATACAAATTGAAACACGGAAAGTCCGGTGTTTCTATGTCAAACGGTTTTGTTATATTTCAGTCTTCTATGATGTATAAAAACTGTAATATAGGGATGCAAACTCAAATACATTTTAACTCTATATCTGACATGGTACAGGTATCTTCTTCTTTTTAAGCCTATAACCATGTGTGTTAGGTGTAAACTTTTGTTTCAAAGTAGATTTGTTTAAGACTACCAAGAAACACTCTTGACCCTGATTTATCCCACTGCAGTAATGAGCTGCCCCTTACCTCTTTCTATATCCAGATATTATTGACCTCTTGTACTATCTTTCTTTCATTCTGCAAAATACACATTAACTAGCCTACCCTATGTGATTGTATTACAACACTCAAGTGTTAAAGAACAAGAAACATATTTATTTACATTCTTACTAAAGTAACTCTAAATTATCAGTAAACTCATTAGTAAACGTATCAAGCATGACAAATTGCATATCAACTTCAAAGTAATGTCAGTGCCTGGGGTTCAACATCCTGTGGATTGTGTAAGAGCGTTCATCCCTGCTCCTCTTGGAGTATGTGGAGGCCGGAGGTTCCTCCCTACCCTCCCTGCTCCTCTTGGAGTATGTGGAGGCCGGAGGTTCCTCCCTACCCTCCCTGCTCCTCTTGGAGTATGTGGAGGCCGGAGGTTCCTCCCTACCCTACCTGCTCCTCTTGGAGTATGTGGAGGCCGGAGGTTCCTCCCTACCCTCCCTGCTCCTCTTGGAGTATGTGGAGGCCTGAGGTTCCTCCCTAGCCTTCCTGCTCCTCTTACTGGACTGGGACAGCTGGGATTGGAGGTCCTGACGGTTCTCTCTGGATCTCTCCATGTGCCTGTGGTAGGAGTGGTGGGTCTGCTGATTTTCTCTGGATCTCTCCATGTGCCTGTGGCAGGAGCGGGGCCCTTCCCAAGTTAATTTACTGCATTTCTATACAGTTAGTAAACTTTCAAATGCTATTTGGAGAACAGCAAAAACAAGCAAAATGACTCCAGCCATTATCACCTTGGCTGCGGTAGGTTCATTCAGCTCAGTCGATCTACAAACACATAGCCTATTAGCTATACAATTGATTTAGTCAGAGACAGCCGTAGCCTATAGGCCTATAATACCCTGTTCATTTTTGTCATATAAAAAAATATTCTGCTAATGTCTCCAGTCATATAAAGTTTAGCAGAATTGCATGAAATGTGTTTATAAACACAAAAAGAAAGGAGAAGAAACGTATCTGACATAGCTTATAGCTTAGGCCTACTCTACACCAATACACACTCAGCCATGCATTGAACACTGCAGTCTTTTAACACAAACAGTGATTGAGTTATATTATTAGCCTAAATTATGACTAGCTAATCCACTCATCACATTAGGAATAGTGGGCTTACTAGGATATTTTACATAAGTCTGCAAATGCTGGTGAACATTAGCATCCCAAAACTTGAAACTCACGCGCTGCGTATGAGAGAGGGGAGAAGGACAGAGAGGGAGAGAGAGCCCTGATTTAACTAAGACTAAACTGTCCATCGTACAGCAGAGTGCGTGTCCAACTCCAAACCCCCATAACTGAATAGATAAGGGCATATCACCAGCGCACCGCTTACAAAACAGAGCTGAGAGTTCTCCATGCAGAATGGGGACCATATATAAACAGAGCTGAGAGTTCTCCATGCAGAATGGGGACCATATATAAACAGAGCTGAGAGTTCTCCATGCAGAATGGGGCCATATACAAACAGAGCTGAGAGTTCTCCATACAGAATGGGGACCATATATAAACAGAGCTGAGAGTTCTCCATGCAGAATGGGGACCATATATAAACAGAGCTGAGAGCTCTCCATGCAGAATGGTGACCATATATAAACAGAGCTGAGAGTTCTCCAGGCAGAATGGGGACCATATATAAACAGAGCTGAGAGCTCTCCATGCAGAATGGGGACCATATATAAACAGAGCTGAGAGCTCTCCATGCAGAATGGGGACCATATATAAACAGAGCTGAGAGCTCTCCACACAGAATGGGGACCATATATAAACAGAGCTGAGAGCTCTCCATGCAGAATGGGGACCATATATAAACAGAGCTGAGAGCTCTCCACACAGAATGGGGACCATATATAAACAGAGCTGAGAGCTCTCCACGCAGAATGGGGACCATATATAAACAGAGCTGAGAGCTCTCCAAGCAGAATGGGGACCATATATAAACAGAGCTGAGAGTTCTCCATGCAGAATGGGGACCATATATAAACAGAGCTGAGAGCTCTCCACACAGAATGGGGACCATATATAAACAGAGCTGAGAGTTCTCCATACAGAATGGGGACCATATATAGACAGAGCTGAGAGCTCTCCATACAGAATTGGGACCATATATAAACAGAGCTGAGAGCTCTCCATGCAGAATGGGGACCATATATAAACAGAGCTGAGAGCTCTCCACACAGAATGGGGACCATATATAAACAGAGCTGAGAGCTCTCCACGCAGAATGGGGACCATATATAAACAGAGCTGAGAGCTCTCCAAGCAGAATGGGGACCATATATAAACAGAGCTGAGAGTTCTCCATGCAGAATGGGGACCATATATAAACAGAGCTGAGAGCTCTCCACACAGAATGGGGACCATATATAAACAGAGCTGAGAGTTCTCCATACAGAATGGGGACCATATATAGACAGAGCTGAGAGCTCTCCATACAGAATGGGGACCATATATAAACAGAGCTGAGAGCTCTCCATACAGACTGGGGACCATATATAAACAGAGCTGAGAGCTCTCCATACAGAATGGGGACCATATATAAACAGAGCTGAGAGTTCTCCATACAGAATGGGGATCATATATAAACAGAGCTGAGAGTTCTCCATGCAGAATGGGGATCATATATAAACAGAGCTGAGAGTTCTCCATGCAGAATGGGGACCATATATAAACAGAGCTGAGAGTTCTCCATGCAGAATGGGGACCATATATAAACAGAGCTGAGAGTTCTCCATGCAGAATGGGGACCATATATAGACTGAGCTGAGAGTTCTCCATGCAGAATGGGGACCATATATAAACAGAGCTGAGAGCTCTCCATACAGAATGGGGACCATATATAAACAGAGCTGAGAGCTCTCCATACAGAATGGGGACCATATATAAACAGAGCTGAGAGTTCTCCATGCAGAATGGGGACCATATATAAACAGAGCTGAGAGTTCTCCATGCAGAATGGGGACCATATATAGACAGAGCTGAGAGCTCTCCATACAGAATGGGGACCATATATAAACAGAGCTGAGAGCTCTCCATACAGAATGGGGACCATATATAAACAGAGCTGAGAGTTCTCCATGCAGAATGGGGACCATATATAGACAGAGCTGAGAGCTCTCCATGCAGAATGGGGACCATATATAAACAGAGCTGAGAGCTCTCCATGCAGAATGGGGACCATATATAAACAGAGCTGAGAGTTCTCCATGCAGAATGGGGACCATATATAGACAGAGCTGAGAGCTCTCCATGCAGAATGGGGACCATTTATAAATATTTTTCTCTCCCCTACCCCAATCCCATGATCATTTATATCAATAATGCAATGGCAAAACATTTTATATATATTTTTTTTTACAACCCAAATTCTTCCGGTTTTCCCATTTCACTACCAGGAGTTTATGCACATCCAAAATGACAACAGGAGTTGCCTAAAATTATGTACAATACATAGATAAAATAATGTACAATACATAAATAAAATAATGTACAATACATAGATAAATAGGGATGTACACTCCTTGCTTTTCTGCTCCCAAACTTGATATTTAAAAAAAATCATTTTTTTTTATTTAACTAGGCAAGTCAGTTAAGAACAAATTCTTAATTACAATGACGGACTAGGAACAGTGGGTTAACTGCCTTGTTCAGGGACAGAACGACAGATTATTGGCTTGGCAGCTCGGGGATACGATCTAGCAACCTTCCTGGTTACTGGCACAACGCTCTAACCACTAGGCTACCCGCCGCTTTGGTGACTAAGATTTATTTTTAATCAAATGAAATGGCAGAAAAACATTAGTTTTTTTTTTTCCTAAATACGAGGTTTACGTGCACAGAAAGCACATCTCTCTTGTTCCAATGCTCATATAGGCACTCTGCGTCACGGCTGGATAGGCTGCGCTTCCAAAATCCATACCATAACCAACCATGTTAGTACCGCAAAGTTTTTAAGGACACACCTCAGATATTGCCAGCACTCCCACCTCAGCGCAAGCGAGATCATATGAGACCGGTCAATTACCAATCCTAGCATTAGAAAATAGAAGAGTGCTTGCTTTAACAAGTCATAATTGCCAAGCATGCGTTTGACAACTGCACTGACTGAAAGCCACCCCAAAATAGAGCCCATAGTGAAGTGTTTCCCAAACTAGGGGTCACTACCCCATGTGGGGTCACCTGATTTGAAAATGGGGAGAAAATGTGCGCTTGGCTCATAGAACCAAGGTTACATCTTCCTACAAGTGTGGCTATACCTTTTGAATGGTTTAAGCCACAAAGCATTGTGACGCCATCACTGAAAGATAAGACTCTCAGGAACATGTAGGCATGGTTGGGGAATAACAGATTACATGTAATCAGTTACATGTAAGGGATTACAAAAACCGGTAACTGTAACCCGTTTTGTTACCAGCTAAAATATTGTAATCAGATTACAGATACTTTTGAAAAACGAGATGATTACTTTGAGGATTACTTCAGAAAGGATGTTCGCCTTTCAAATCAGCATTGAAAAAAGGCGCAAAATTAAGTTTGTTCCACCTGAGCGAGTCTGACCACAAGTCAGAGACCACTATGACGACACACCACATGTGTTTGATGTATTGCGGGAAAAGAGCAGGAATAGGCTTTTGTAGGCTACAGTCTAAACTGCTGTCGGCATACAAAGATTATCCATCTTTAATAAACGTTTGGAGGTAAGGACGACTTCTACGATACAGTTTACGGCGATACGGATATCACTTATTATTGATATTTACATAGCGTATTGATGTGAATCACACTGCTGCTCTCTCATTTAGCTATTTGCGCCTTACGGATTGTGGTTGTTGTGGATGGCTGTTCACAAATCTAAATGTGTATTTGAACCCAAGAATGGTTGAATTCAAGAAGTTTAAGCTGCCTATCCATCATTGTTTTTGAAACCAGTGGACAGCCAGTGAAAATGCGCTCTTGCAACAGCTGCATAGTGCGGATCCCAGCCTGTGGAATACAATTGGGGCTTTTATTGCTCAATCTAATTCACGCTGATAAAAAAACATCCATAGGTCTAATGGACACATGCTCAAACCTGCACACGTTTGATAGACTTAAAGGGACAATCTGTAGTTGATATATAAATCATATATACAGTACTATGAAATAACACATAAGGAATCATGTAGTAACCAAAAAAGTGTTAAACAAATCAAAATATGTTTTATATTTTAGATTCTTCAAAGTAGCCACGCTTTGCCTTGATGACAGCTTTGCACACTCTTGGCAAAGCATGCCATTCCATGAGCGCAGCATTTATTTTTCAACTTGAATCAATGAGCCCAATCAGTCCTCATTGACAACAAAATCATAAACGACAGAGTAGGGCTGGCTAATAAATCCTTAGTTTTGGGGTCATGCTCAGGTAAAACAATTTGGCTAATCTATACTTCCATATTCCCAAATCTAACCCATAAAGTAAAATGTCAAATCCATATTTGGCCAGCTATGTAAACTTCAACATTGATTTATTCTGCAATAGATGTTGTTCAATTGGTAACATACATTTTGTCTTCTTCTAATGCCTCTTAAGGGGAAAGTAATCTAAAAGTAACAGAATGTAATCAGATTATGTTACTGAAGTGGGGTAATCCAAAAATTACCGATGACAATTTTGGATAGGTAACTTGTAACTGTAGCAGATTACATTTAGAAAGTAACCTATCCAACCCTGCACGTAGGTACGTACTATTTCCCTTTACTATGTCCACAAGTTGTTAGCACCAAGTTGGCAAGACCGGGCAATAAATCAGACTGAAGAGTAATCAATGATGTTCTTTTCTACACAGAAAATCATACATTATTGCTTAATGATATTTGTAACTCCCCAATACCTTTCTGATGCATTTCAGTAACTTCAAACCATTCTGTCTTCAGATTTAAATACTGTCAAAAATACTGTCAGACTGATTCGTAATAGATTGTCATAGCCCAAATTAACAAACAAACAGAAACTTTGCATAGCGATATCATAATTGTGAGAGGGAGGGAAGAGAGGGAGGAAAGAGAGGGAGGAGAGATGGAGGACAAGCAGAAGAGTTCTCATGACATCTAGTGGTGAGTTTTGGATTATTTTGATCTCTACAATCAACACATTGATGATGTCAACGTAAACCACAGAGCTGCAGACAGACAGACAGACCTGCAGACAGACAGACCTGCAGACAGGCAGGCAGACAGACAGACAGACAGACAGACAGACACACACACACACACACACACACACACACATTCATTCACAAAGGCACCCGCACAAAGGTATAATAAAGTATAAATGAAAAGATTTTTAGTAAAGGTTTGTGTATCATGAGTTAATATTACAGGCAACAAAGGGATATGTGTAATCTTGGTTAACCCAGGTAATTGTTCAGCTGCTTGATTACTAGAACAAGGAGGAGAACCGTAACGAGGAGCTCTGCCCTCTCTTTTTGCAAGTTACGGGCGGAATGTCCCCTCCCCTTCCGAAATTTGAAAGATGCTAACACCTGTGAAATCGTGATTTGTCCAAGTAACCAGTGACAAAACCCCCCAAAACCAGAATATCGTTATCCTACGCTTCCCATTCAGCCTCATACAGATTCTACGGTACCAGTTATGTTTACGTAGATCTGTCCATGAGAGATTAGGCTATGTCTGACTTTCAATATGTAATGTTAAGTATTCCCTGATGAGTTTGTTTAAGTTTGTAAGTGTTTACCAACTGGGCACACCACATACCTGTACCACAAGACACAAGTAATTTTTCCAACAATTGTTTTAGACAGATTATTTCACTTATAACTCACTGTATCACAATTCCAGTGGGTCAGAAGTTTACATACACTAAGTTGACTGTGCCTTTAAACAGCTTGTACATTTCCATAAAATGATGTAATGGCTTTAGAAGCTTCTGATAAGCTTATCAAATCAAATCAATACACATGGTTAGCAGATGTTAATGCGAGTGTAGCGAAATGCTTGTGTTTCTGCTTGTGTTTCTACAACTACCTTATACACACAAGTGTAAAGGAATGAATACGAGTATGTACATGTCAATATATTTATATAATTTGAGTCAATTGGAGGTGTACCTGTGGATGTATTTCAAGGCCTACCTTCAAACTCAGTGCCTCTTTGCTTGACATCATGGGAAAATTAAAAGAAATCAGCCAAGACCTCAGATTTTTTTTTTTGACCTCCACAAGTCTGGTTCATCCTTCGGAGCATTTTCCAAACGCCTGAAGGTACCACGTTCATCTGTACAAACAATAGTATGCAAGTATAAACACCATGGGACCCCGCAGCCGTCATACCGCTCAGGAAGGAGACGCGTTCTATCTCCTAGAGATGAACGTACTTTGGTGCGAAAAGTGCAAATCAATCCCAGAACAACAGCAAAGGACCTTGTGAAGATGCTGGAGGAAACGGGTATCAAAACTATCTATATCCACAGTAAACAAATCCTATATCGGCATAACCTGAAAGTCCACTCACCAAGGAAGAAGCCACCGCTCCAAAACCGCCATAAAAAAGCCAGACTACGGTTTGCAACTGCACATGGGGACAAAGATTGTACTTTTTGGAGAAATGTTCACTGGTCTGATGAAACAAAAATATAACAGTTTGGCCATAATGACCACCGTTATGTTTGGAGGAAAAAGAGGGAGGCTTGCAAGCCAAAGAACACCATCCCAACAGTCAAGCACGGGGGTGGCAGCATCATGTTGTGGGGGTGCTTTGCTGCAGGAGGGACTGGTGCACTTCACAAAATAGATGGAATCATGAGGAAGGAACATTATGTGGATATATTGAAGCAACATCTCAAGACATGTCAGGAAGTTAAAGATTGGTCGCACATGGGTCTTCCAAAAGGACAATGACCCTAAGCATACTTCCAAAGTTGTGGCAAAATGGCTTAAGGACAACAAAGTCAAGGTATTGGAGTGGCCATCACAAAGCCCTGACCTCAAGCCCATAGAAAATTTGTGGGTAATACTGAAAAAGCGTGTGCGAGCAGGGAGGCCTACAAACCTGACTCAGTAACACCAGCTCTGTCAGGAGGAAGGGGACAAAATTCACCCACCTTATTGTGGGAAGATTGTGGAAGGCTACCCGAAACATTTGACCCAAGTTAAACAATTTAAAGGCAATGCTACCAAATACTAATTAAGTGTATGTAAACTTCTGACCAACTGGGAATGTGATGAAAAAAATAAAAGCTAAAATAAATAATTCTCTCTGTTATTCTGACATTTCACATTCTTAAAATAAAGTGGTGATCCTAACTGACCTAAGACAGGTAATTTTTACTACGATTAAATGTCAGGAATTATGAAAAACTGAGTATAAATGTATTTGGCTAAGGTGTATGTAAACTTCAACTGTATGTATTGTCTATTTTTAGTAGAATCCTGGGCTGCATTTAAACAGTTGTTCTATATAAGCAAATAGCATTATTCATACGATAAAGTATGGTTACATTTCATTTGCTCTGTTAAATCTACCCTTTGGAATGACTTAAATAGCATCAGTGAATCTATTTAGTGAAGATTTCCCAACAATCATGTTCAAGATAGCACATTGGTCATAGTCAGTGACAAAAACTAAGAAAGGCTGGGCTTGGTTAGAACACTGAATGGGTTCCCAAAGCGATAGCTGTAGATAATTAAAACACTCCATTCAGGAGGTGCTGCCCATCCTACTGGTTTTTCTTATAGTGGATATAATGTTGAAGAGCTGATATTGTTTCAAAGTAAGAGAGTCAACGTATTTATATAAGGTTTTTCTATGTTGAAAATTGGTTAACATGATCCTGTGGTTGATGTCACCTTTACGCCAAAGCACTTTCTGCAAATCCAAAGTATTTTCCACATCACAATAGGTTAACAAATTACATTGAAATGACGTGGATTTAATCCATTTGTAGTTATAGTAGTTTTAGCATAGGAACTAGAAAAGGCTTTGCTCTAAGGTTTACTAAAAAGTTGTGTCAATACTGAACTAGGAAGAAGTGACTGGTACGGTCTATTCTGTCTTACGCTTACGGGACAAATAAGACAGACGTCAGACAAATGTGACAAACAGAGAGAGTGGGAAAGCCACTGTTTATTCACAACAGTAAGACTTATTTATAAAATGACATATAGGAAAGCAAAATGACATAGAAAAGCATTAATCTCTGCTTCTCCTTGTCCTGTCCTCCTTCACTTCTTGGCAGAAGCCTTCTTGGCGTGAAGCTGGTAGAGCTGTTCACAGGCAATGGAGAGGCCCACAACCAGAGAGACAAACTCCTCGAAGTTCACCTTCCCATCACCATTCTGGTCCAGATCCTTCATGATCGTGTCTATGGCGGCTGGGTCCTTCTGGGACTGAGAGGGAAGGAGAGATGGAAAGAGACGAAGAGAATGAGTTAGAGAGAGATTGACTTTGGATACTACTCTTTATTCTAATAAAGTAAGAGAGAGAAATCAAAATGAGAGGGAAAGCAGGTGAGATGAGCAACAGAGAGAAAGTGTAGAGGGACATCTGTTACCTTCAGGAAGCTGGACAGTTCTGTCTGCATCAGCTCTTTGAGCTCCTTCTTGCTCAGTGTGTTACAGTCACCATCCTTTTCAGCATAGCGATGGAACACCATGATCAGGGACTCCATGGAACTCTCCAACTCAGACGGCATGGCTGCAGATATTGATACACTGAAGAGGGGTGAGAGATCATGTAATTTAGGGTGGGTGTACTACTGTAGTCCCTGTATCTAAGTACACTTACAAACTGGAGATCTTGCAACAGCCAGGCTGCTGGTTCAAAACCAATTTAGGCCAGTTCCATTAAATCACTACTTCTTATCTCTATTAGACCGATAATATAGCCTACCCCCACAATTGGTCTTTAAGGCAAACAAACAATGCACTTTAAGAGGATAGGAGTTGGCCTTCTTTGGCTCTGCAATCACATTCCTTGGCTGCTGTAAAGTTGTTCCATTCCTTATCACACATTCCCTCTACTGTCGACCCCTCTTTCTTTTAGTGCCTACCCCTTTTCTTTTGGAGCATCCAACATCTCTAAATTGTGTAGACTGTACTTTAACCACTGGTTTTGCAACAGTTCAGTGTAAAGAAATCAGGCTGTTGAAAATTGGTGAGTAATAATGCCTATAAAATGACTTGAACCGGATGAGAAAAACGTTTGCAGGCCAAAAAGTTCTAAAAACAAAAACATTGCCTCAATGAAGCATGAAAAGGTTAGCCTATAGAGATATACTACATTATGTCAATCAGTAAATAGTATGGCCCATCAAACTGCATAAAAAAAAAAATAGAATAAGCAAAGACTGATAAACATTTTAGCCTACAAGTTTGCCATTGACGAGGCAGATCATAAACTAGGCACACTTTATAAACCCGAAACGGTTATTAAAGTTGTTTGAGACCTGTTTATTGCAGTAGATAACCTACTCCATGAAACGATGGATGCTACTGTATAGAATAAGCGAAAAACTGTTACTTACCAAACTGAGAGCCGCTGGAGAACAGGGTGGGGAAGTAGCGTACTGCGCAAGAGCTACGAGAATTTAAAGGGAGCAGGCAACGCCCATCTGATTGTGTGTTTTAGCCTGTGTATCCAAGACACGGTGACTGAGAGCCTGGTCTCAGAGCAATTTCGTATTATTCTTTATGTAAATCCGAGGCACTCCATTTAGTATATGTTACGTTTCGTATGGTATGTATTAAATTGTCGATGTCCATCCCCATTTCGTATAATATGTTACGAATTATAATTCGTATTATATGTCTCGAATTTGCAAAATGTACAATATATTATGAATTTGCAAAACGTACTATTTGACAAGCATTTCGCTACACCCGCAATAACATCTGCTAAATATACGGGAAAAAATATATAAACGCAGCATGGAACAATTTCAAAGATTTTACTGAGTTACAATTCATATAAGGAAATCAGTCAATTGAAATGAATTATTTGGCCCTAATCTATGGATTTCACAATACTGGGCAGGGGTGCAGCCATGGGTTGGCAGCCAGGCCCACCCACTGGTGAGCCAGGCCCAGCCAATCAGAATCAGTTTTTCCCCACAAAATGGCTTTATTACAGATCACTCTCAGACGATCCCACAGGTGAAGAAGCCGAATGTGGAGATTCTAGGCTGGCATGGTTACACGTGGTCTACGGTTGTGAGACTATTGGACATACTGCCGAATTCTCAAAAACTATGTTGGAGGCATCTTATGGTACAGAAATAAACATTACATTATCTGGCAACAGCTCTGGTGGACATTCCTGCGTCCAGCATGCCAATTGTACACTCCCTCAATGCTTGAGACATCTGTGGCCTTGTGTTGTGTGACAAAACTGCACATTTTAAAGTGGCCTTTTATTGTCCCAAGCACAAGGTGCACCTGTGTAATGATCATGCTGTTTAATCAGCTTCTTAATATGCCACACCTGTCAGGTGGATGGATTATCTTGGCAAAGAAGAAATGCTCAGTAACAGGGATGTAAACAAATTTGTGCACAATTATATGTGTATGCAACCAATAAAATTTTATTTGATTCATGTTTCAAATTTGCAAAACGTATGATATTTTACGAATTCTAGCTAGGTGGCTAGGTGGCTAACATTAGCTAACTGGCTAACATTAGCTGGGCTAGGGGTTAGGGTTAAGTTTAGGAGTTTGGTTAAGGGCTTAGTTTGGGGAAGGGTTAGCTAACATGCTAAGTAGTTGCAAAGTAGCTAAAAAGTAGTAAGTAAACTCATCAAAAGAAACGTCCTCTCACTGTCAACTGTGTTTATTTTCAGCAAACTTAACATGTGTAAATATTTGTATAACATAACAAGATTCAACAACTGAGACATAAACTGAACAAGTTCCACAGACATGTGACTAACAGAAATGGAAAACTGTCCCTGAACAAAGGGGGAGTCAAAATAAAAAGTAACAGTCAGTATCTGGTGTGGCCACCAGCTGCATTAAGTACTGCAGTGCATCTCCTCCTCGTGGGCTGCACCAGATTTGCTTTTCTTGCTGTGAGATGTTACCCCACTCTTCCACAAAGGCACCTGCAAGTTCCCGGACATTTCTGGGGGGAATGGCCCTGGCCCTCACCCTCCGATCCAACAGGTCCCAGACGTGCTCAATGGGATTGAGATCCGGGCTCTTCGCTGGCCATGGCAAAACAATGACATTCCTGTCTTGCAGGAAATCCTGCACAGAACGAGCAGTATGGCTGGTGGCATTGTCATGCTGGCGGGTCATGTCAGGATGTGGCTGCAGGAAGGAAGGGTACCACATGAGAGAGGAGGATGTCTTTCCTGTAACGCACAGCATTGAGATTGCCTGCAATGACAACAAGCTCAGTCCGATGATGCTGTGACACACCGCCCCAGACCATGACGGACCCTCTACCTCCAAATCGATTCCGCTCCAGAGTACAGGCCTTGATGTAACGCTCATTCCTTCAACGATAAACGCGAGTCCGACCATCACCCCTGGTGAGACAAAACCGCCACTCGTCAGTGAAGAGCACTTTTTGCCAGTCCTGTCTGGTCCAGCGACGATGGGTTTGTGCCCATAGACGACGTTGTTTCCATTGATGTCTGGTGAGGACCTGCCTTACAACAGGCCTACAAGCCCTCAGTCCAGCCTCTCTCAGCCTATTGCGGACAGTCTGAGCACTGATGGAGGGATTGTGCTTTCCCGCTGTAACTCGGGCAGTTGTTGTTGCCATCCTGTACCTGTCCCGCAGGTGTGATGTTCGGATGTACCGATCCTGTGCAGGTGTTGTTACACGTGGTCTGCCACTGCGAGGATGATCAGCTGTCCGTCTGTCTCCCTGTAGCGCTGTCTTAGGCGCCTCACAGTACGGACATTGCAATTTATTGCCCTGGCCACATCTGCAATCCTCATGCCTCCTTGCAGCATTCCTAAGGTACGTTCACACAGATGAGCAGGGACCCTGGGCATCTTTCTTTTGGTGTTTTTCAGAGATAGTAGAAAGGCCTCTTTAGTGTGCTAAGTTTTCATAACTGTGACCTTAATTGCCTACTGGTAGTGTCTTAATGACTGTTCCACAGGTGCATGTTCATTAATTGTTTATGGTTCATTGAACAAGCATGTTTAAAGTGTTTAAACCCTTTACAATGAAGATCTGTGAAGTTATTAAGATCTTTGAAAGACAGGGTCCTGAAAAAGGAATGTTTCTTTTTTTGCTGAGTTTAGTTGAACAGTTGCTAATTAGCTAAAATTCTAAAGTTGTCTATGATGAGACTCAAAATCGCAACCTTTAATAAGTAACCATCTGCCTCATGTAACCATACCAAATGGAACATATCATACTAAATTGAGTGTCTTGGATTCACATTTACTATGTTACATCTAGTCTACGAGACCAGAGCTGCTGAGAGAGAGAGAGCAAGGGAGGGGAGAGGGAATTTGAGATAAGGCTTGATTTCATCTTTCAGTTATCTCAACTGAAATAATACAGACTGAGAGAGGGGTGACACTAGTATGTTTGGAAGAATAGTTCTATAGATGAAGAGGTTGGGATGAAGTTTGAATAAAATGTAATTTTATTCAGTTATAACTTTATTGTCCCCAGAGAGAACACATTTAGATCAGTTGGAGCGTCATTGGCTTTGGGGCTGTCATGAATGCGTGCATTTACCTGGCACAAGCAGATACAAATGAAAAGCAACAATATCTCCAAAATGGTAAACTGCAATGCACTATGCACACCACAGGAGGCTGCTGATGGAAGGACGGCTCATAATAATGTCCGGAATGGTGCCAATGGCATCAAACACATGGAAACCATATGTTTAATACGATTTCACGAGCCCGTCCTCCCCAATTAATGTGCCACCAACCTCCTTTGATGCACACTTATCAGGAGTTGGCTGTATATTGGTCATGTTTGGCATAATCAGTTTAATACAGCATACAGTAGTCCTACTGACCAGAAGAAAAAATAATAGGCAAGTGTGTTCTTCTGGCACATATGTGAAGGATAGTCCAAGCTGCTGTCCTTTTTCTTCCCCAGCTTTAGAACAGCACAGCCAGTCACTGATAGGCATGAGAATCAACTCTCCCTCTTTTGGGTCTTGTGTTACATAGTATAATTAACCTCTTCTATATACAGTTCAAGTCAGAGGTTTACATACACTTAGGTTGGAGTCATTAAAACTCGTTTTTCAACCACTCCACAAATGTCTTGTTAACAAACTATAGTTTTGGCAAGTCGGTTAGGACATCTACTTTGTGCATGACACAAGTAATTTTTCCAACAATTGTTTACAGACAGATTATTTCACTTATCAACATCTCAAGACATCAGTCAGGAAGTTAAAGCTTGGTCGCAAATAGGTCTTCCAAATGGACAATGACCGGCAAGCATACTTCCAAAGTTGTGGGAAAATGGCTTAAGGACAACAACGTCAAGGTATTAGAGTGGCCATCACAAAGCTCTGACCTCAATATTCCTTTAATAAAAAAATCCATTGTGTACACTGGTGTGCTACAACTGAGTTAAAGCATCTTAGTACATCGTTGCTCTGTAAAAGGGATGTCAGATGTGTGTGTACCTGGAGCATCTATAAGGGGAACTTTGCCCATAGCAGCACTGAAGCGGCAGCGCTTACCTTGACTTGTCTATTTCAAGTAGCTTAGTAAAACCAAGAAAAATCTAGAAACAGACACTATTTTCAATGGGTTTTAATTACAAATTCATTAACAACAACGTTTTCATACCAAAACAAAAAGGATGTCAATCAAAAATATGGATCTGTAGACAAGCAATTTGAAACAAGTGCTGAGTACATGGGGATGATGTAGGGAATGTAGAGACATGATTCTGGCTAGATCCCAAACTGCTTCCTTTCCTCCACCCCAGGCCTCATGACTGCTGAGAACAGTGTATGGATGGGCTGGGTAGGTCTCGGGCTATCTATACTGCTGAGAGATGTCCAGTCCTTGGAGATCAGTGATCATAGAGTTAAGAAGTCAAGCAAAATATGTAAGAATGCTGGTTGGCACGACCTACAAAAAAGGAAATTGGGGTACGCTGTCATTGGCTAACCTACACCATTTCTCCCTTGCCTGGTTAGCCGTTGTAGTTGATGCTGATTGGATGACGGTATGACAGTTTGCTCTAGTTAGTGACTTAGTTCTTTTTCTTGCCCTTGCTGGCAGCCTTGGCTGGCATTACCGTGGGAACGGCTGCCTGGTACAGAGCAGCAGACACTTTGTTGATGTAGTAGAGGGCGAACAGAGAGAATATCAGACTGGAGAGAAAGAACAAAATAAAACAGTCAGCACCGCAACAGCACAATAAGGTTGGAGATTATTATTTTTTTGTTGCCAAGTTCATTAATAATAGTAGTACTGTTATCATCATCACTATTCCTTTTTTTTTCCTATAAGATTGTGTATGTTTTGTATTGTTGATCAAATACAAACAACAACATCATACAAACATTAACTACATCACGATACTACAGTACCGTGCAGTATCGAAGAGCCCTCACTGCTGCTCGATCATCCTATTTTTCCAAGTTAATTGAGGAAAATAAGAACAATCCAAAATGTATTTTTGATACTGTCGCAAAGCTAACTAAAAAGCAGCATTCCCCAAGAGAGGATGGCTTTCACTTTAGCAGTGATACATTCATGAACTTCTTTGAGGAAAAGATCATGATCATTAGAAAGCAAATTACGGACTCCTCTTTAAATCTGCGTATTCTTCCAAAGCTCAGTTGTCCTGAGTCCGCACAACTTTGCCAGGACATAGAATCAAGAGAGACACTCAAGCTTTTTTTGGTACCATATCTCTTGACACATTGATGAAAATAATCATGGCCTCTAAACCTTCAAGCTGCATACTGGACCCTATTCCAACTAAACTACCGAAAGAGCTGCTTCCTGTGCTTGGCTCTCCTATGTTGAACATAATAAACAGCTCTCTATCCACCGGATGTGTACCAAACTCACTAAAAGTGGCAGTAATAAAGCCTCTCTTGAAAAAGCCAAACCTTGACCCAGAAAATATAAAAAACGATCGGCCTATATCGAATCTTCCATTCCTCTCAATTTTTTTGGAAAAAGCTGTTGAGGAGCAACTCACTGCCTTCCTGAAGACAAACAATGTATACAAAACTCTTCAGTCTGGTTTTAGACCCCATCATAGCACTGAGACTGCACTTGTGAAGGTGATAAATTACCTTTTAATGGCGTCAGACCGAGGCTCTGCAACTGTCCTCGTGCTCCTTGACCTTAGTGCTGCTTTTGATACCATCGATCACCACATTCTTTTGGAGAGATTGGAAACCTAAACTGGTCTACACGGACAAGTTCTGGCCTGGCTTAGATCTTATCTGTCGGAAAGATATCAGTTTGTCTCTGTGGATGGTTTGTCCTCTGACAAATCAACTGTAAACTTCGGTGTTCCACAAGGCTCTGTTTTGGGACCACTAATGTTTTCACTTTATATTCTACCACTTGGTGATGTCATTCGGAAACATAATGTTAACTTTCACTGCTATGCGGATGACACACAGCTGTACATTTCGATGAAACATGGTGATGCCCCAAAATTGCCCTCCCTGGAAGCCTGTGTTTCAGACATACGGAAGTGGATGGCGGCAAATGTTCTACTTTTAAACGCTGACAAAACAGAGATGCTTGTTCTAGGTCCCAAGAAACAAAGAGATCTTCTGTTGAATCTGACAATTAATCTTGATGGTTGTACAGTCGTCTCAAATAAAATTGAAGGACCTCGGCGTTACTCTGGATCCTGATCTCTCTTTTGACGAACATATCAAGACTGTTTCAAGGACAGCTTTTTTCCATCTACATAACATTGTAAAAATCAGAAACGTTCTCCCCAAAACTGATGCAGAAAAGTTAATCCATGCGTTTGTCACTTCTAGGTTAGACTACTGCAATGCTTTACTTTCCGGCTACCCGGATAAAGCACTAAATAAACTTCAGTTAGTGCTAAACACGGCTGCTAGAATCTTGACTAGAACCAACAAATTTGATCATATTACTCCAGTGCTAGCCTCTGGCTTCCTGTTAAGGCAAGGGCTGATTTCAAGGTTTTACTGCTAACCTACAAAGCATTACATGGGTTTGCTCCTATCTATCTTTCTGATTTGGTCCTGCCGTACATACCTACACGTACGCTACGGTCACAAGACGCAGGCCTCCTTACAGTCCCTAGAATTTCTAAGCAAACAGCTGGAGGCAGGGCTTTCTCCTATAGAGCTCCATTTTTATGGAATGGTCTGCCTATCCATGTGAGAGACGCAGACTTGGTCTCAACCTTTAAGTCTTTATTGAAGACTCATCTCTTCAGTAGGTCCTATGATTGAGTGTCGTCTGGCCCAGGAGTGTGAAGGTGAACGGAAAGGCACTGGAGCAACGACCACCATTGCTGTCTCTGCCTGGCCGGTTCCCCTCCACTGGGATTCTCTACCTCTAACCCTATTACAGGGGCTGAATCACTGGCGCTCTTCCATACCGTCCCTGGGAGGGGTATGTCGCTTGAGTGGGTTGAGTCACTGACGTGATCTTCCCCCCGTGGGTTGTGCCGTGGCGGAGATCTTGTGGGCTATACTCGGCCTTGTCTCAGGATGGTAAGTTGGTGGTTGAAGATATCCGTCTAGTGGTGTGGGGGCTGTGCTTCGGCAGAGCGGGTGGGGTTATATCCTGCCTGTTTGGCCCTGTCCGGGGGTATCGTCGGACGGGGCCACAGTGTCTCCCGACCCCTCCCGTCTCAGCCCCCAGTATTTATGCTGCAGTAGTTTGTGTCGGGGGGATAGGGTCCGTCTATTATATCTGGAGCATTTCTCCTCTCTTATCCGGTGTCCTGTGTGAATTTAAGTATGCTCTCTCTAATTCTCTTTTTTTTTCTCTTTCTCGGAGGACCTGAGCACTAGGACCATTCCTCAAGGCCTACCTGGCCTGATGACTCCTTGATGTCCCGAGCCCACCTGGCCGTGCTGCTTCTCCAGTTTCAACTGTTCTGCCTGTTTTATTAACATTTTAAAATCTTGTCCATGTTCTGTTATAATCTGCACCCGGCACAGCCAGAAGAGGACTGGCCACCCCTCACAGCCTGGTTCCTCTCTAGGTTTCGTCCTAGGTTTTGGCCTTTCTGGGGAGTTTTTCCTAGCCACCGTGCTTTTACACCTACATTGCTTGCTGTTTGGGGTTTTAGGCTGGGTTTCTGTACAGCACTCTGTGACATCAGCTGATGTAAGAAGGGCTTTATAAATAAATTTGATCACTCCTGCCAAAACCCACCAGCCCTCACCCCCTTATCTCCAGCGCCCGTATCACTTTCCGCCACATGGCCTCAAACAGCACAAATTTGTTTCTCTCCATCACCCGCGCACTTTCAATTTTTAGATAGTAAAGCATTTTACCTTTCCATTGCGTGAACGACAGATGATTGGTTGATTTCCAGTTTAAGTATATATTTTTTAAGATGATTGATGAGAAATGTGTTGTCCAAACCATTGGGTATCTCACTGCACCATCATATGCCATGTCTTGAAACATGCAGACAGACTAATTAAAAGTTAATTTCCATTGTAATACTTCTGAGCCATCTTTCCAACTCCACCCATAACTTTTGGATTTTATAAAATTCCCAGAAGGCATCAATTATTGAGTCATTAGTAGTTTTACACTTCAGACATCTCTGCTGTTGTCCTGTAGAATTTGTGAATTTTGTCTCGTGTAACAGATTCTATACATTAGTTTATACTGGATTAAGCATACATTTTAGTTGTCCGTAATCTCGTTAGTTATGTTCCAACATTACTTCCATCTTGTGCCAATATTAGTTTTTTTTTTTTAAATCTTGGTTCCCAATAGTTTCTACTTTTTTCTAAGAGATTGTCAGTTAGAAGGCTCTCTGCTATTCCATACGTCCTTAATTTCATCACTGAGTTCAGTTGTTAAGAGAGCTTCTGTGTTTGGTGCCACCTGGGTTTGTCAGTAGTCTGAGTTCATACTTACCATGTGGTGACACACACACGGTGCACCAGCCCAGAGGCAAACAGAGAGAGGCACAGGCACACCAGGACTGGTGGAGAGGAGAGAAATGAACACACGTTAAAACAGGACTGGTGGAGAGGAGAGAAATGAACACAGGACTGAGTGCGTGCTGAGCCGCTATACTATTCATATGCACCCATACACATTACAAAAGGCTCGGTGAATGTGTGTGAAACACAGGAAATAGATTCGGTGCATCACTCTGTAGTTGTGAAGACAGACTAACTCTCTGGGAAGATCTTGACCTGGAATCCCTTGCCAAAGATGAGGTTTTCCAGGTTATTGAAGGCCTGGTAGAAAAAAGGGTTAAGGAGGGAAACACACAGTGGGAGAGAAGAACCACCTAATGTGGTGGCTTTATTAGGCCTTTAGACATTAAGCGATCCTGCCACCATGACTCACAGTGCTGCATGTGGACTATAGAACCAACCAACTGTCTGCTTCCATCACTTGGGAACTCAAGGGAGCACAGAACATAAACAAAGACTTTAGCTGTCTGGCTTTACAAACAGCGTACTCCGACAAGTTTAAAACCCTAAGCCTATCTGAGGTCTACCTAGATTGCATTGTATGCAGTGCTGCTATGTTGTGGTGCGTTTTGGTGTTAGGAGGATACAGTGAGGGAGCAGATGAAGAGGACAGAACCCAGGAAGCCTCCCAGGATGGTGAGCAACTCTGTAGAGCCCAGCTGTCTGCTGAACATCTGCATCCCAGCAAACACCAACACAGAGAACAGACTGGACAGAACCAGGGATGTGCCTGTGTTCACCGCTGGAGGGAGGAGAGGCAGATGACACCTTGTTTGTGACAGTAGTAGAACAATCATCTAAGGGGCTGGACTGAAGATGCCAGATTCTAACAGAATAATAATATCAACAATTGTGTTTATATTTCATCTTTGAGTGACAGAAACATAAAATAACTAGCCTATACGAAACATTCCACTGCATCCTAGCCGCAATCTTTACGCCACGTCAGTGTACACTCTTGAAAGATTCCGTGTGGAAACACCCTCTCTCGAATACTGAAAACACCTAGCTAGGTAGCTACAAGAAAACTTTATCATCATACATTTTGACAATACAGCCTACCTACCGTTAAACTGAAGAAATATATATTGTTGGCAAGTGTATTCTGCACAAAATAGCTACGTAACTAACAAAGTTAGCAATGAATGGCAAGCCTACCGTTACACAGCTAGCTACTGTTGGCTAGAACGCTTTAAGTTCTGTATCCCTCAATACACATTTTCAACGCACAAACATTGATCAAAATTAAACAGTAGCCTTGCAGAACTTACCCATGTTTTGATATTTAATCAATAATTACGTTTTTGAAACAAAAGATCATGCGTTTTTGATATCCTTTCAAAACACAGGCAGCTCCAGGAACAAGCTCAGTTTCTGCTACCCGGAACCGATGAGAGGTGGCACACGTAGGATGAGTCGAATGTGAAGAGCCAATCAGATTCTAGCAACGCAAAAAACGCGTCAAGACTGCACAAATTTTTCAAAGTGGGTTTATGACATTAATTCCAGATTACACAGGTAAAATACTCTAATCGTAAAAACAAATGTATAACACGTTGACATATAAGGGTGTAGCTACCATCAGATATCATTAATTTAAAAAGCATCTTACAAGGAAGGAATGGTTCCTTGACTCTACAATGAAATGCAAAACAAACTGGGATAGCTACAGCTTGATAAAACAGTTTTTTTTAGGTCAACGTTTTAAAAAGGTGGTACTAAAATCCTATGGTACACAGGACCATTTAGCATGTTGAAGAGAAAGATGGTTACTTGTCTATACATTCAGCGTAGCAATTAGGATCAATACACTGTTTTTAGAAATCGTCCTCTCTGCCTTGGTACATAGAGTAGCTCTGTTTCCATCTACACCGCCCAGTCCACACAACCCTTGAATCCTGAAACACAGACCACAGCTTAAAATAAAAAATTTGACTATTGATGGATAGATAGAGAAAGGTTGTGTCAAAATTCAGAAGGCCAGATTCAAACCTATGCTGTCACCATATCAGATGCTGCAGCTTAGACCACCCACATAGCCCATATCTTAACCAGCTCTTTTGTCTGTCACTACGATCACCATCCAACATCCGCTATGTCTCCTTGACACTACTGAAGAGTCACAATGTGTCACACACTTGGACAGCTGTGTACAAGTGCTGGGAAGGATGGACACTACATTCCAGACCGAACATCGATGTGAAACACTGCTCTCGGTTATAGTGGCTTCTTCTTCAGTCCGAATACTGCGATGAAGAGTAGGATCTCCACAAACGCAGGGAGAACACTACAGGAGATAGAGAGGATGGCAGCATTATAAGCAAAGCATCAACCTGCACGAGGCAAAAATGACCCAAATAACTCCAGGGGACAGACACACACACACACACCTGCAGAAGGCAAAAATAACCCAATATGTCCAACACTCCCATCTCTGGAAGACAAAGAAAGACAGGGAGACGGATGCACTGCAGTGGACAGCCAACGCTGGAGGAGACGTCAGTCAGGGAAACAAAACCTCTGAGAATCACACACACACACTGACCTGCAGAAAGCAAGGATCCAGCAGTATATTTCACATGGCCATTGTTCAAACAGAAAGAACAACAGAGCCACAGAGGCACTGGCATGGGCTGCAGTCGCTAGTGTGTGGATGGACAGATGGATGAGTGGATGGTGTATGGGGAGGGAGTCCTGAGTCAGGGAATCTTAACCAAACCAATAAATGATTACTTCCTCAACCTCATATCCGTGTCCATATTAACATCCCCTTGCTGATCTGAAAGAAGGGTATAACTTCCTCCATATTGCTTACATCTATCGATTCCCTCCCATGTTCTTCACTATTCCTGGAGAGTCACACTGTGTGCAGGCTTTCATTCTTGCCCAGCACCAACACTCAGCTACTCAACAAAACATCAAGACCTTGAGTAGCCTACTTGTTGATGTGACTGGCCGCACAAAATTATTACTGGGCAAGAAGGAAAGCACACTGTAGTTCTCCAAGACTTGGACTGGTGACCACTGCTGTACTATGCATTATGTGTACTTTGGTAATGTACAGGGTTTTGTGGAAGAGTTTGGAGAACATGTAAAGGATACAGAGGAGGCCCTGGGTGCAGTTGAACATAGACACACCCGAGAAGAAGCCAGCCAGCTCTATAGCAAACAGACCCATGGTGACTGACAACGCTACCACCAACCTAGAAGAGAGAGAGAGAAAGATAGAGAGAGTGTATAAGACAAGTGATTTGTCAAAACCTAAAGCAATTATTTTTGGATAGACTGTGTGTGTGTGTAGGATTAGGAGTCCTGTCCTGGGTGAAAGATGCTTACTTGGTGTCCTCCTTGTCGTATTGGTCCTGTGTGAAATCCAAAGGCAGGCAAGCTTCAACATTGTTCTCCTGTGGGACAATGAGTATGATTATTTCAGAGATAGATCTACACAGTATCACTAGATTCCAAGCACGGTTGAAACACAATATATTTTAGAAGAGCATGTTGATGATGTTGTGAACAACAACTGGTGTCTTCTAGATGCCAGATACAGACATGTCACACACAGAGGTTGTGGTTTGGCCGCAACCTTGCCAGCACTCAGAACATACCCGTGACCAGAAAATGGTGATGACGATGACGAGGTGAGCAGTGAGAGTCAGGAACCGAGCCGGGACCAGGCTGCTGACTGCAGACATTGCTCCAGCAAAGATGTGCCTGTATTGGCACAATGGTACCTAGAATAAAGAGGCAGAATAAGAAAATGTTGACAAGTAACGTTAATATTGCCAATAGAAACAAAATCAGTGTGTTGACTTGAGCCTGCTACAATGCAACGCAATACAACATTGTCTGTAAATGTTAGCTAGTTAGCTAGAATACTAACGTTAAGACTACTCAAATAAATGTTAACAGCACTTTCTATACAATGTGTAGACTAAGTAACGTTACTATTAGCAAATGTAGTAGCTAATTTATCCGCACACTCACCTTGATAGTGCTAACTTAACAAGCTAATGTACCCAATACAGAACATACGTTGTTCAACTCGTTAGTCAATATTTGGAGCCAAAAACCAGCCACATTTGATGATTTTTTTTACCATTAATTGAAACAACTGTGGCTAGGACTAGAAACAACAGGCAATTCAGCTGTATGCATGATTTAGCTTGTTGCTACAACAACTTAAACCTGAGGTGCGTTCAAGAACGTAGGGTTTCGTTAACGATTTAGGACGGAAACAGACGAGTTGAGGACGAGGAACGCTTCTTCGTGAACGCATCATTCTAGTAGCGTTTTATAATCTCACGTCGCCATCTAGTGGCAAGAATCAAATCAAGTTTTATTAGTCACAACACATATTTAGCAGATGTTATTGCTCGTGTAGCGAAATGCTTGTGTTCCTAGCTCCAACAGTGCAGTAGTATCTAACAATTCACAACAATACACACAAATCTACCAGTAAAAGAATGGAATTAAGAACTATATAAATATTAGGATGAGCAATGTCGGAGTGGTATTGACTAAAATACAGTAGAATAGAATACAGTATATGAAATGAGTAAAGCAGTATGTAAACATAATTAAAGTGAAACAATTGTAATGTAGGTAGGGTCATATGCAATGTATGCATCAATATCAGTGTTTTCACCAGACATAATATGCAGTGACAGTAAAATAATGGAATACATTTTTGTGACAATTAAATTCTAAACCAAATCTGCCCAAAATATTCACAATAATTACGCGTACACAGTGAGAAACACACACGCAGCAACTTGCCCAAGCCCCCCCTCCCCTCCCCACGCTTCTCCTTCACCCAAATCCAGATAGCTGATGTTCTGAAAGAGCTGCAGAATCTGTCCCCCTACAAATCAGCTGGGCTAGACAATCTGGACCCTCTCTTTCTAAAATTATCCGCCGCAATTGTTGAAACCCCTATTACTAGCCTGTTCCCAAAAGATTGGAAAGCTGCCGCGGTCATCCCTCTCTTCAAAGGGGGAGACACTCTAGACCCAAACTGTTACAGACCTATATCTATCCTGCCCTGCCTTTCTAAAGTCTTCGAAAGCCAAGTTAACAAAAAAAGATCACCGACCATTTTGAATCCCACCGTACCTTCTCCACTATTCAATCTGGTTTCCGAGCTGGTCATGGGTGTACGTCAGCCACGTCAGCCACGCTCCTAAACGATATCATAACCGCCATCGATACAAGACAATACTGTGCAGCCGTCTTCATCGACCTGGCCAAGGCTTTCGACTCGATAAATCACTGCATTCTTATCGGCAGACTCGACAGCCTTGGTTTCTCAAATGACTGCCTCGCCTGGTTCACCAACTACTTCTCAGATAGAGTTTAGTGTGTCAAATCGGAGGGCCTATTGTCCGGACCTCTGGCAGTCTCTATGGGGGTGCCACAAGGTTCAATTCTTGGCCGACTCTTTTCTCTGTATATATTAATGATGCCACTCTTGCTGCTGGTGATTCTCTGATCCACCTCTACGCAGACAACACCATTCTGTATACGTCTGGCCCTTCTTTGGACACTGTGTTAAAAACCTCCAGACGAGCTTCAATGCCATACAACACTCCTTCCGTGGCCTCCAACTGCTCTTAAATGCTAGTAAAACTAAATGCATGCTCTTCAACCGATCGCTGCCCGCACCTGCCCGCCCGACTAGCATCACTACTCTGGACGGTTCTGACTTATGTGAATATGTGGACAATTACAAATACCTAGGTGTCTAGGTTATATTGTAAACTCTCCTTCCAGACTCACAATAAGCATCTCCAATCCAAAATGACATCTAGAATCGGCTTCCTATTTCCCAACAAAGCCTCCTTCACTCATGCTGCTGAACATACCCTCGTAAAACTGACTATCCTACCGATCCTTGACTTCGGCGATGTCATTTACAAAATAGCCTCCAACACTCTACTCAGCAAATTGGATGTAGTTTATCAGTGCCATCCGTTTTGTCACCAAAGCCCCATATACTACCCACCACTGCGACCTGTATGCTCTCGTTGGCTGGCCCTCGCTTCATATTCATTGCCAAACCCACTGGCTCCAGGTCATCTATAAGTCTTTGCTAGGTAAAGCCCCGCCTTATCTCAGCTCACTGGTCACCATAGCAACACCCACTCATAGCATGCACTCCAGCAGGTATATTTCACTGGTCATCCCCAAACACAACTCCTCCTTTGGCTGCCTTTCCTTCCAGTTCTCTGGTGCCAATGACTGGAAGAATTGCAAAAATCTCTGAAGCTGGAGACTTTTATCTCCCTCACTAACTTTAAGAATCAGCTGTCAGAGCAGCTTACTGATCACTGCACCTGTACAAAGCCCATCTGTAAATAGCCCACCCAACTACCTCATCCCCATATAGTTATTTATTTTTGTTATTTTGCACCCCAGTATCTCTACTTGCACATCATAATCTGCACATCTATCACTCCTGTTAATGCTAAATTGTAATTATTTCGCCACTATGGCCTATTTATTGCCTTACCTCCCTAATCTTACTACATTTGCACACACTGTATATATATTTTTCTATTGTGTTATTGACTGTAGGTTTGATTATTCGATGTGTAATTCTGTGGTGTTGTTTTTGTCGCACTGCTTTGCTTTATCTTGGCCAGGTCGCAGTTGTAAATGATAACTTGTTCTCAACTGGCCTACCCGGTTAAATAAAGGTGAAATAAAAAATAAAAAACCTGTTACCCTCAGCAGAAATCACCACGCATGCTCTATCCCCCACTATTGAGCATCACCTTATCAGCGCGAGCCCAGTGGAAAGAGATAGAGAAGTCACAACGCTGCGCGCGCCAGACCATAGACATCCAGACAGACTAATATGCGGTAGCCTATACCTAGGCTACATATGGTTGATTGACCAAGCTTTTAACATTTTTCTTTATTCACCCTAGGACAACATATTTGAATATATTACTAGGCCTAGGCTACGATTGTGAATTTGACAGACCAATCTACGTTCGCATCAAAACTGCGCTTTGGTCCTAAAGGATGGCTGCAGCAGAACTACAGGCGTTTACGTCTATGATGGACGCACTCGTTCAAATCAGCGTAAGTGTGGCGATGACTAATTAACCCTATTTGTTTACCATAAATGTGATGTGGAGACTGGAGCCTATTTTGTTATTCTGTAGGCCACCAGACCTAGGCTATAGCAAACATAAATGTGGTAAGGTTACCTGTATTTCAATTGGCCGTTCAGAGAGAAATTCCTCAGCTAAGCTGTATATATATGTTATTGATATTGCATCATGTGTTTAGTTAAACGGTGCTTTCTTCACGCCACGTAAGCTAGCCTACATAAGATATAGAGGCCTTCACATTTATTTTGGCATCAACATTTCATCATCCTTCATACCCAATTCTTAGGCTATATTTTTCTTCAATGGGAAATTAACTGCTTGTTATTAGATTGACTAAAATTGATCCATAAATTCATTAATACGTCTGAGTTATAAATTACAACTGGGTGGTATTTGGCTCCAACACTTTGGCTTGACGCCAGCAGCTGGTCACTATTGGCTGGTTATTGACACACCTAGCTATGATGTGAAAGGAGGATCAAATGGACAGCCGATATATATTTTTGAAGCCTATCGGTCGAATGCGGACCCCAGCATGCACAGACAAAAACAAGGGGTCCGATGATATGATGTGCTATCTCGCGACACTGTGAGCAGGGAACGGATGATGTTTGTCGCCATAGAAACTGGATTCAGGGAGCGCCAGCACGCGGCGGCGGTCTTGGCTCTTGCGCAACATAGGTGCAGAAAGGAAAAGACCCGCTGACACACCGATTATTCTGGCCGAGCCAGGGAAAGAAAAAAATATTGACAGAGAGAGAGAGGTGTAGTCATTCTTATCGAAGCCTAATCGATGTGAATACTATTTTCCCGGTAGCCAGTAGCCATGGCCTATCATGAATCCCATCGATATTCCTATAGCCGCTGAGGGAAGGCGAAGTCGGCTAGGCCTAATATAGCCTACTTTGTGCATTGAAATCCAATTTAATGTAATTAATTGTTCCCATAAAAGGAATCTCTTCTCACCATCATAGTGGATTGTGTTAACTGAAATGAGGAAGGTTAGAATCAAGCAACTAGTCCCACAACAGAGCTATAGATAGAGGGATCTATTACTCCTCTATGCTGGGTCTACACCATGCTGTTGGCAAGACAGAGCTATAGATAGAGGGATCTATTACTCCTCTATGCTGGGTCTACACCATGCTATTGGAAAGACAGAGCTATAGATGGAGGGCTCTATGACTCCTCTATACTGGGTCTACACCATGCTGTTGGCAAGACAGAGCTATAGATGGAGGGATCTATTACTCCTCTATACTGGGTCTACACCATGCTGTTGGCAAGACAGAGCTATAGATGGAGGGATCTATTACTCCTCTATACTGGGTCTACACCATGCTGTTGGAAAGACAGAGCTATAGATGGAGGGCTCTATGACTCCTCTATACTGGGTCTACACCATGCTGTTGGCAAGACAGAGCTATAGATAGAGGGATCTATTACTCCTCTATGCTGGGTCTACACCATGCTGTTGACAAGACAGAGCTATACATAGAGGGATCTATTACTCCTCTATGCTGGGTCTACACCATGCTGTTGGCAAGACAGAGTTATAGATAGAGGGATCTATTACTCCTCTATGCTGGGTCTACACCATGCTGTTGACAAGACAGAGTTATAGATAGAGGGATCTATTACTCCTCTATGCTGGGTCTACAACATGCTGTTGACAAGAAAGAGCTATAGATGGAGGGATCTATTACTCCTCTATACTGGGTCTACACCATGCTGTTGGCAAGACAGAGCTATAGATGGAGGGATCTATGACTCCTCTATGCTGGGTCTACACCATGCTGTTGGCAAGACAGAGCTATAGATAGAGGGATCTATTACTCCTCTATGCTGGGTCTACACCATGCTGTTGGCAAGACAGAGCATTAGATAGAGGGATCTATTACTCTATGCTGGGTCTACACCATGCTGTTGGCAAGACAGAGCTATAGATAGAGGGATCTATTACTCCTCTATGCTGGGTCTACACCATGCTGTTGGCAAGACAGAGCATTAGATAGAGGGATCTATTACTCTATGCTGGGTCTACACCATGCTGTTGGCAAGACAGAGCTATAGATAGAGGGATCTATTACTCCTCTATACTGGGTCTACACCATGCTGTTGGCAAGACAGAGCTATAGATAGAGGGATCTATTACTCCTCTATGCTGGGTCTACACCATGCTGTTGACAAGACAGAGCTATAGATAGAGGGATCTATTACTCCTCTATGCTGGGTCTACACCATGCTGTTGGCAAGACAGACCTTTAGATAGAGGGATCTATTACTCCTCTATGCTGGGTCTACACCATGCTGTTGACAAGACAGAGTTATAGATAGAGGGATCTATTACTCCTCTATGCTGGGTCTACACCATGCTGTTGACAAGACATAGCTATAGATGGAGGGATCTATTACTCCTCTATGCTGGGTCTACACCATGCTGTTGACAAGACAGAGCTATAGATAGAGGGATCTATTACTCCTCTATGCTGGGTCTACACCATGCTGTTGGCAAGACAGAGCTATAGATAGAGGAATCTATTACTCCTCTATACTGGGTCTACACCATGCTGTTGGCAAGACAGAGCTATAGATAGAGGGATCTATTACTCCTCTATGCTGGGTCTACACCATGCTGTTGACAAGACAGAGCTATAGATAGAGGGATCTATTACTCCTCTATGCTGGGTCTACACCATGCTGTTGGCAAGACAGAGCATTAGATAGAGGGATCTATTACTCCTCTATGCTGGGTCTACACCATGCTGTTGGCAAGACAGAGCTATAGATAGAGGGATCTATTACTCCTCTATGCTGGGTCTACACCATGCTATTGGCAAGACAGAGCTGGAATGAAGTGATTGGACTCATATTTAAGGAGACTGGCTGTAGCACCTGGTTCTCACTGGGTATTTATACACACCTGCTTTCTCCTTTCATGTGTCCAACATCAATTCTTAAACAGGAATGGTTCAATCATGTAAGATGCTGTTTCTCTCTCTCTCTCTCTCTCTCTCTCTCTCTCTCTCTCTCTCTCTCTCTCTCTCTCTCTCTCTCTCTCCTCCTGCATTTAGTTCCTGACTCATTCTCACTCCTGTTTTCACTTTCCCTCACACCTCTCCCCTGCTCACTCACCCTGTATTTGCCCCCCCCTTCCTGCTCCTCTAACTCCTCTAACTCCTCTCCCTGTCGCTCTTCTATCTCCAACCCCCCCATCTCCTCCTCCAGTCTAACATGAAGAGCATGGAGCGGGAGCTGCATTGCCCGGTGTGTACTGAGATGGTGAAGCAGCCCATCATCCTGCCGTGCCAGCACAGTGTGTGTCTGCTGTGTGCTGCTGAGGTGTTAATCCAGAGAGGGTACCCTCCCCAGACCTCCCCCCAGAGCCCAACTCCCCGGCCGCCTCCCCCAACACACGCTCCCCACGCGGGGAACGCAGACCCCCGCCCAAGACCACCGACCGCCTGGACCGCGTCCTCAGACCAGGTGGGTTAACGTGTGTGTGAATGCTGATGTCGATCTCACTTGTGCTCCAGTGCCTGCAGATGAGAGTGACATCATCAGATCAGCATCTGACTTTGTTTTAGTGGCCAGTGAAGATGGTTCATACCAGAGCCATATATATATACAGTACCAGTCAAACGTTTAGAGACACCTACTCATTCAAGGGTTTTTCTTTATTTTTACTATTTTGTACATTGCAGAATAATAGTGAATACATCAAAACTATGAAATAACACATAATGGAATCAGATCAAATCAAATTGTATTTGTCACATGCGCTGAATACAACAATCTTACAGTGAAATGCTGACTTACAAGCCCTTAAGCAGCAATGCTTTAAGAAGTTAAGATTTTTTTTAAAATAAGTGTTAAGTAAAAAATAGATAAATTGAAAATAAAAGTAACAAATAATTAAACAGCAGCAGTAAAATAACAAGCAAGGCTATATACAGGGGTACCGGTACAGAGTCAATGTGCGGGGGCACCGGTTAATTGAGGTAATTGAGGTAATATGTACATGTAGGTAGAGTTAAAGTGACTATGCATAGATTATAAACAGAGAGTAGCAGCAGCGTAAAAGAGGGTTCTGGGTAGCCCTTTGACTAGCTGTTCAAGAGTCTTAATGCTTGGGGGTAGAAGCTGTTAAGAAGCCTTTTGGACCTAGACTTGGTGCTTCTTCTTATTGGTGTCCTTTAGGAGTGGTTTCCATGAAGGCCTGATTCACGCAGTCTCCTCTGAACAGTTGATGTTGAGATGTGTCTGTTACTTGAACTCTGTGAAGCATTTATTTAGGCTGCAATCTGAGGTGCAATTAACTCTAATGAACTTATCCTTTGCAGCAGAGGTAACTCTGGGTCTTCCTTTACTGTGGCGGTCCTCCTGAGAGCTAGTTTCATCATAGCGCTTGATGGTTTTTGCGACTGCACTTGAAGGAACTTTCTAAGTTCTTGACATTTTCCAGATTGACTGACCTTCATGTCTTAAAGTAATGATAGACTGTCGTTTCTCTTTGCTTATTTGAGCTGTTCTTGCCATAATATGGACTTGGTCTTTTACCAAATAGGGCTATCTTCTGTATACCACCGCTACCTTGTCACAACACAACTGCTTGGCTCAAACACATTAAGAAGGAAATAAATTCCACAAATTAACTTTTAATAAAGCACAGCTGTTAATTGAAATGTATTCTAGGTGACTACCTCATGAAGCTGGTTGAGAGAATGTCAAGAGTGCAAAGCTGTCATCAAGGCAAAAGTGGCTACTTTGAAGAATCTCAAATATAAAATATATTTAGATTTGTTTAACACTTTTTTGGTTACTACATGATTCCATATGTGTTATTTCATAGTTTTGATGTCTTCACTATTATTCTACAATGTAGAAAATAGTAAAAATAAAGAAAAACCCTTGAATGAGTATGTGTGTTTAAACGTTTGACTGGTCCTGTATGTCAAACAGTTCGGCCAGGTTTTAGAACATCTGCCATGTTAGTGTATTTATTCTCTAAATGTTGATGATGTAACAATACGAGAGCTCCTCAGACAGTTCCCTATGAAATGATCCGCTGTAAACAAGCAAAACAGCTGCGAATTTAAAACAAGTTTTTATTGATTACCATTCTGCATAATGTGTATCCAAGTCTGTACAGTGTTGGTGTGTCTTCATTGGTTTTGAAAACTATCTTAAATAAACATCACAATTTGGAAGTGTCAATTATCACTTAGCAATAGCTATGTAGGAGAAAGAGTCACTCTCGGAACGTTCAACTCCATTGGCCCAACTCTCTATATACACAGAGTATACTAAACATTAGGAACACCTTCCTAATGTTGAGTTGCACCCCTGCCCTCAGAACAGCCTCAATTTGTCTGGGCATGGAGTCTACAAGGTGTCGAAAGCGTTCCACTGGGATGCTGGCCCATGTTGACTCCAATGCTTTCCACAATTGGCTGGATGTCCTTTGGGTGGTGGACCATTCTTGATACACACAGGAAACTGTTGAGCGTAAAAACCCAGCAGCGTTGCAGTTCTTGACACAAACTGGTGCGCCTGGTACCTACTACCAGACCCCGTTCAAAGGCACTTAAATCCTTTGTCTTGCTCATGCACCCTCTGAATGGCACACATACACAATCCATGTCTCAATTATCTCAAGTATTACAATCCTTCTTTAACCTGTCTCCTCCCCTTCATCTACACTGATTGAAGTGGATTTAACATCAATAAGGGATCATAGATTTCACCTGGATTCACCTGGTCAGTCTATGTCAGGGAATGAGCAGGTGCTGTTAATGTTTTGTAGATGCAGTATATGACTCTGGTTCATACATCACAACACTTCAAAGACACATGAAATGTTCATATGACATATTTATTATTTATGTTGAGGGGGGAGGGGTGGGGGGGCAGTAGAGTGTGTGTGTGTTTGAACTAGCAGGTGTTCTAGGTGTGTAGCAGCAGTTTCTGTCTGTGTCAGCATGTAGTGTGCAGTGCAGTCAGGGGATAGAAAAGTATGGCTCTAGTTCTATCAAACTGTGATGGAACTATCACACTCATACGAATTACTTTCTGTCTCACACTCTCTCCTCTCTCCGTCTCCAAACTTAACCCCTCCTCCCCCCACCTCTCAGGTTTTGGGACGTACCCCGCGGGCGTCGTCGTAAGGACATGTCTCCTGCCCCCATGCTGTTCCCCTGTCCGTCCTGTCACAAAGAGGTGGAGCTGGGGGAGAGAGGACTGACCGATTGCCTCAGGAATCTCACCTTGGAACGCATCGTAGAGAGGTACACACACACACACACACACACACACACACACACACACACACAGACACACAGACAGACAGACAGACAGACACGTAGAGAGAGTTGCTCACTTACTTACAGAGGAATGTAGGTTCTGAACCAATCCTGCAGGAAATAAAGATAAGCACAGAAAGAAGGAAAAGTCAATAGTGCTTTATAAATGGGACAGAAAATCATTGATTTTGGTACGGGGAGAACTCCTCCTCTCCTGAAACAGGGCCTAACTAGCTGAGTGTGTGGGAACTGGGAAGCTGAGGTGACTTCATAATTCACACAAACATCAAATGGACTTCTGAACAACAAGTTGAGGTTCTGAACGCTTCAAGAGACAAACACATAGACATTGTGATTCTCATAAATAGCCTCCTTTCCTTGTTTCCTTTCCTTCATTAGTAGTGATCTGAAAGAGAGGAAGAGAGGAGGCCTTTGTAGACTACAGAGATTCACGTAGAGAAGGGAAGAGAGAGGGGATGGAAGAGAGATTTGGGAGAGGTATAGGGAGAGAGTGGGAAAGAATTGGGATGAAAGAGAGAGAGAGGGAGGGAAATTAGCCATTGTTGTTTGAGACACAGCAGCAGCAGTTTGAGAGGAGTGCAGCTGCTCTCTCCCCTGGAGGCTGGTTTGTCTCTGTCAGTAAAGCGTGACTGGGCATGTTGAGGGTCCATAGCTCACTGGAAGTAGAAACAGGGCAGTCTGCAGGAACACAGAACACAGCTGAAGGATCCAGGTCAGGAAGTTGGATAAAAAAAACATACATCTGAAAGCAGAGCAGAACAGACCGTACAGTAGGACATTTAGCTCATTCCCCCTTCCTAACTTTTGCCTAACCCATGTCCAGTCTCTCTGTCTGTCTGTCTGTCTCTCTCTCTCTCTCTCTCTCTCTCTCTCTCTCTCTCTCTCTCTCTCTCTCTCTCTCTCTCTCTCTCTCTCTCTCTCTCTCTCTCTCTCTCTCTCTACTGTGATCTTGGTACAGTGACATCATTATGGTTTAATGTTGCTCTGTGTTCTCTCACTCTCCTCTTTTTGTATCAACCCCCACCCTCTCCACTGCTTCTCCCCTTCCCCCTGTCTGCCTCCAGGTACAGACACACAGTGAGCCTGGGCAGTGTGGCTATAATGTGTGGCTTCTGTAAGGCTCCTCAGTCCTTGGAGGCCACTAAGGGCTGTGCTGACTGCAGGTCCAACTTCTGCAACGAGTGTTTCAAGCTCTACCACCCCTGGGGTACGCTCCGCTCCCAGCACGAACACATACTGCCCACCAACAACTTCAGACCCAAGGTATGTGTGTGTTTTGTGGTATGTGTGTGTTGTGGTATGTGTGTGTTTTGTGGTATGTGTGTGTTTTGTGGTATGTGTGTGTTGTGGTATGTGTGTTTTGTGGTATGTGTGTGTTGTGGTATGTGTGTGTGTTGTGGTATGTGTGTGTGTTGTGGTATGTGTGTGTGTTAGGAGTATGTGTGTGTGTTAGAGACAATGTGTGTGTGTTGTGGTATGTGTGTGTGTTAGAGTATGTGTGTGTGTGTTGTGGTATGTGTGTGTGTTGTGGTATGTGTGTGTGTGAGTATGTGTGTGTTGTGTATGTGTGTGTTGCGGTATGTGTGTGTGTTGTGGTATGTGTGTGTTGTGGTATGTGTGTGTGTTGTGGTATGTGTGTGTTGTGGTATGTGTGTGTGTTGTGGTATGTGTGTGTTGTGGTATGTGTGTGTTAGGTATGTGTGTGAGACAGGTATGTGTGTGTGTTGTGGTATGTGTGTGTGTTGTGGTATGTGTGTGTGTTGTGGTATGTGTGTGTTGTGGTATGTGTGTGTTGTGGTATGTGTGTGTGTTGTGGTATGTGTGTGTGTTGTGGTATGTGTGTGTTGTGGTATGTGTGTGTTGTGGTATGTGTGTGTCAGGTATGTGCAGGTGTGTGTGTCAGGTATGTGTGTGTGTGGTATGTGTGTGTGGTATGTGTGTGTGTGTAGGTATGTGTGTGTGGTATGTGTGTGTGTTGTGGTATGTGTGTGTGTTGTGGTATGTGTGTGTTGTGGTATGTGTGTGTGTTGTGGTATGTGTGTGTTGTGGTATGTGTGTGTTGTGGTATGTGTGTGTGTGTGGTATGTGTGTGTGTTGTGGTATGTGTGTGTTGTGGTATGTGTGTGTTGTGGTATGTGTGTGTTGTGGTGTGTGTGTGTTGTGGTATGTGTGTGTCTATGTTCATGAAATTGCTGTTTTTGTCCTGTATTTCCCTCTTCTCTGTATCTATCACTATCTCTATAACTTCTTCACCTGTTTCCTCTACAGTACCTCTCTCTCTCTCTCTCTCTCTCTCTCTCTCTCTCTCTCTCTCTCTCTCTCTCTCTCTCTCTCTCTCTGTCTGTCTGTCTGTCTGTCTGTCTGTCTGTCTGTCTGTCTGTCTCTCTGTCTGTCTGTCTCCCTCTCTCTCCCTCTCTCTCTCTCTCTCTCTCTCTCTCTCTCTCTCTCTCTCTCTCTCTCTCTCTCTCTCTCTCTCTCTCTCTCTCTCTCTCTCTCTGTCTCTCTCTCTCTCTCTCTCTCTCTGTCTCTCCTTCACCTGTTTCCTCAACAGTACCTGGCTGGTACTCCTGTTATACCTTCTTCCTCTCTCCTCCCTGCCCCACCCCTGTATCTACGCCTCTACTGTACCTGTCTTCCTCATCTCCCCCTCCTCCCCTCTTCTTCCCTCCTCTCCCCCTCCTCCTCTCCCCCTCTCCCCTCCTCCTCTCCCCCTCTCCCTCCTCTCCACTCCTGCCCTCCCCTCCCCTCCTCCCTCTCCACTTCTCCCCCTCCTTCCCTCTCCCCTCCTCCCTCCCCCCCCTCTCCTCTCCCCTCCTGCCCTCTCCTCTCTCCTATTCTCCTCCCCTCTCCCCCTCCTCCCCTCTTCCCTCTCCTCCTCTCCCCCGTTCTCCCCTATTAGGTCCTAACGTGTCTGGAGCATGAGCAGGAGAGGTTGTTGTGGTACTGTCGCTCCTGCCAGAGGCTCCTGTGTCCGCTCTGTAAGCTCCGCAGAGTCCACCACGGCCACAAGGTGGCGCCCATCGCACAGGCCTGCCAGGCACTAAAGGTATCTATCTATCTATCTATCTATCTATCTATCTATCTATCTATCTATCTTTTATCTATCTATCTATCTATCTATCTATCTATCTATCTGTTTAACCATGAAACTACATGTTTGCTTGCTGATATTGTCATCTGTCTCTCTTAACACCTGAGGACAAAATCACCAAGGAGATCAACTACATTCTGGCCAATCAGGACACAGTAAAGGCTCAGATAACTCAGCTGGAGAGTGCCATCACTCAGATGGAGGTAAACTCTCTCTCCATCCTTTCTGTCTCTCTTTCGTCCAATCCACTACTTTCTTCCCTCTATCCTTCGATTGCCTCTTTCTCTCCAACACAGTATAACCATCATGCTCTTTTTTCCCTCCCTCTACCCCCTCCCTTCTTCCCCCCTTCCCCACACCCTCTCCCTCTCGCTCTCCCTCTACCCCCTCCCTTCTTCCCCCCTCTCCCTCTCTCTCTCCCTCTACCCCTCCCTTCTTCCCCCTCCCCACACCCTCTCCCTCTCTCTCCCTCTACCCCCTCCCTTCTTCCCCCCTCTCCCTCTCTCTCTCCCTCTACCCCCTCCCTTCTTCCCCCTCTTAACTCCCTCTCTCTAGTTGAACAGTGCGTTGGCCAGGGAGCAGTTGTCCCAGTCTGTGAGGGAGCTGGGGGCGTCTCTAGCGGAGCGACAGGGAGCGTTGACCCTGGCCCTGGAGGGGGCCCGGCTGAGGAGGGGGGAGGCCCTGTCGGCCCAGGTGTCTGAGAGGAGGGGTCTGCAGGAGCACGGCGGGTTAATGGCCTACACACAGGAGCTGCTCAAAGAGACCGACCAACCCTGCTTCGTACAGGCCGCACGAATCACCCACAACAGGTACGGCTGGTAGATGCAAGACACACACACACACACCGGGGGTAAACAGGTGACATATCAACGCTTAACACTTACCAGCCCCCCCTCTATATTTCCTCTCTCCCCCATCTCTATTTTCTCTCTCTCTCTTTCTCTCTGTCTCTGACTCTCTCTTTCTCTCTCTCCAGGCTGGTGAAAGCCATAGAGAATCTGCAGTGTTTCTCTCTCTCGGCTGATCCCTCCTTCAGACACTTCCACATGGACGCTTAGAGAGCTGAGACTCATCAGCAGCATGGAATACATAAGAGGTGTGTGGAAGAGGTTAGATCTGAAAACTCATCCCATCCACCAATATAACTCCCTTTTCTTCTCTGCCCCGCCCCTGCTACAGCCCCATTGGCTCCTGTGATTGACACTCAGCGGACGCTGGCCTATGACCAGCTGTTCCTGTGCTGGCGACTCCCCCAGGACTCCGCCCCTGCCTGGCACTTCTCTGTCGAGTTCCAGCGGCGAATGGGATTGACCGAGGCAGGCTGGGGAGGAGAGGTCAGGAGTCCCAATGCTCCAATGGCGTGGCAACGCCTGGAGGAGGTGGGCGGGACTAGTGCTGTGATTGACAGGCTGGAGATGGACAGTGTGTACGTGCTAAGGGTGAAAGGAAGCAATAAGGCGGGGTTTGGAGAGTACAGCGAAGAGGTTTACCTGCACACACCACCCGCACCAGGTGAGATACACAGACACGTACGCACACAATTTATGATACAATTATTGTTGGGGAATTGTTTAACAAAGTCAATACCTCTTTTGTCCCCATCCATCCCTTCACCTTCTCAATTCCCTCATCTTCTCTCTGCATAACCCACTCCCTCTGTTCTGCAACCCAGCTCCAACCCCTGCCCTCTCTCCATCCCTCCATCCTCTCTCCATCCCTCCACCCTCTCTCCATCCCTCCATCCTCTCTCCATCCCTCCACCCTCTCTCCATCCCTCCATCCTCTCTCCATCCCTCCACCCTCTCTCCACCCCTCCACCCTTTCTCCATCCCTCCATCCTCTCTCCATCCCTCCATCCTCTCTCCATCCCTCCACCCTCTCTCCATCCCTCCATCCTCTCTCCATCCCTCCACCCTCTCTCCATCCCTCCATCCTCTCTCCATCCCTCCACCCTCTCTCCATCCCTCCACCCTTTCTCCATCCCTCCATCCTCTCTCCATCCCTCCACCCTCTCCATCCCTCCACCCTCTCTCCATCCCTCCATCCCCTCTCCATCCCTCCATCCTCTCTTCATCCCTCCACCCTCTCTCCATCCCTCCAACCCCTCTCCATCCCCTCTCCATCCCTCCATCCTCTCTCCATCCCTCCACCCTCTCTCCATCCCTCCATCCCCTCTCCATCCCCTCTCCATCCCCTCTCCATCCCTCCATCCTCTCTCCATCCCTCCACCCTCTCTCCATTCCTCCATCCTCTCTTCATCCCTCCATCCTCTCTCTCTCCAACCTCCTCCATCCCCTCTCCATCCCCCCCATCCTCTCTCCATCCCTCCACCCTCTCTCCATCCCTCCATCCTCTCTTCATCCCTCCACCCTCTCTCCATCCCCTCTCCATCCCCTCTCCATCCCTCCATCCCTCCATCCTCTCTCCATCCCTCCACCCTCTCTCCATCCCTCCATCCTCTCTTCATCCATCCACCCTCTCTCCATCCCTCCATCCCCTCTCCATCCCTCCATCCTCTCTTCATCCCTCACTCCACCTCTCTCTCCATCCCTCCAACCCCTCTCCATCCCTCTCCATCCCTCTCCATCCTCTCTCCATCCCTCCACCCTCTCTCCATCCCTCCATCCCCTCTCCATCCCCTCTCCATCCCCTCTCCATCCCTCCATCCTCTCTCCATCCCTCCACCCTCTCTCCATCCCTCCATCCCCTCTCCATCCCCTCTCCATCCCCTCTCCATCCCCTCTCCATCCTCTCTCCATCCCTCCACCCTCTCTCCATCCCTCCATCCTCTCTTCATCCCTCCACCCTCTCTCCATCCCTCCATCCCCTCTCCATCCCCCCATCCTCTCTCCATCCCTCCACCCTCTCTCCATCCCTCCATCCTCTCTTCATCCCTCCACCCTCTCTCCATCCCCTCTCCATCCCCTCTCCATCCCTCCATCCCCTCTCCATCCCCCCATCCTCTCTTCATCCCTCCACCCTCTCTCCATCCCTCCACTCTCTCTCCATCCCTCCATCCCCTCTCCATCCCTCCATCTTCTCTCCATCCCTCCATCCCCTCTCCATCCCTCCATCCTCTCTCCATCCCTCCATCCCCTCTCCATCCCACCATCCTCTCTCCATCCCCTCTCCATCCCTCCATCCTCTCTCCATCCCTCCATCTCTTTATCTCCCTATCTCTCCTTCCTCTCTTTCACCTTACTAACCCTCTGTACTTGATTCCTCTCAGAAGAATACTACCATCCCACTCTCTGTCCTTCTCCTACCTCTCTCTCTCTTTATCGTCATCTCTCCCTCTCTGTCCTCACACTGTCCATACTGTGTAAACACTCCCCCAGTCTCTTGTGTTATTAGGTGTTCATGCGGCTTACTAAAGGAGATTCATTTATTCATTTTCAAAAACTGATCAGTGATCAGCAGTTGTACCTGCTAGGTCTCTCTCTCTCTTATTTCCTGCTCTCCTCGTTCCCTCTCTTTCCTATCCTCTCTTTCCTGGGGTGTATTTATTCCTCCAGAATACATCAGTTTCCTGTAGATGTAAGCAGGTCTGCTCCTCTGCTCCTATTCTCTCCTCTCCCTGATGCTATATCTAACCCCCTCTCCTCTCTCCTCCTCTCCCTCTCCCTCTCCTCCCTCTCTTCCTCCTCTCCCTCTCCCTCTCCTCCCTCTCTTCCTCCTCCCCCTCTCCCTCCTCCGTCAGTGTTGAGTTTCTCTCTGGACTCTCGCTGGGGTTTGCATGCTGACCGACTGGCACTGGGTAAAGGACAGACGTATGCCCGCAGCGTGCCCGGCCTCTCCCTTCTGCAGGCCGCCGACCGCTCCCTCACTTCATGTCACCTGACCTCTGACCTCCTCATAGGCGACCTGGCCATCACCCAAGGAAGGCACTACTGGGCATGCTCGGTGGAGCCCGGCTCTTACCTGGTCAAGGTGAGAAAGAGAGATTGTGTGTGTGTGTGTGTGTGTGTGTGCATACGTGCGTGCGTGGGTGGGTGTGTGTAGTATACTCCATCTAATTTGTAATTTTTCTCTCTGCGTTCCTCAGGTGGGAGTTGGACAGGAGGCCAAGCTCCAGGAGTGGTTCCACCTTCCCCAGGACATGGCCAGCCCCCGGTGAGAGAGGAGAGGGAGGTAGAGGGAGGGAGGGATGGAGAGGGAGGTGGGATAGAGGGAGGTAGAGGGAGGGATGGAGAGGGAGGGGAGGACAGAGGGAGGTAGAGGTAGGGATGGAGAGGGAGGGGGGACAGAGGGAGGTAGAGGTAAGGGGGAACAGAGGGAGGTAGAGGTAGGGATGGAGAGGGAGGGGGATAGGGAGAGGTAGAGGTAGGGATGGAGAGGGAGGGGGGATAGAGGGAGGTAGAGGTAGGGGGAACAGAGGGAGGTAGAGGTAGGGAGGTAGAGGTAGGGGGAAAAGAGGGAGGTAGAGGTAGGGATGGAGAGGGAGGGGGGATAGAGGGAGGTAGAGGTAGGGAGGTAGAGGTAGGGGGAACAGAGGGAGGTAGAGGTAGGGATGGAGAGGGAGGGGGGATAGAGGGAGGTAGAGGTAGGGAGGTAGAGGTAGGGAGGTAGAGGTAGGGGGAACAGAGGGAGGTAGAGGTAGGGATGGAGAGGGAGGGGGGATAGAGGGAGGTAGAGGTGAAGTGATTCCAATAACACTAAAACTAACTAACTAAACTCAGTCTCCCCCTGTCCTCCCTCTTCCTCACTCCTCTCTCTCCCCCTTCCCTCTCTCCCCCTTCCCTCTCTCCAGATATGATCCAGACAGTGGCCATGACAGTGGGGCTGAGGATTCCCCAGACTCCTCCCCTCCCTTCTGCTTCCTCACCATGGGCATGGGCAAGGTCCTCTTACCCCAGGGGGCAGCAAACTTACACCACAGTACCCACAGTACCCACAGTACCCATGGGAACAACCATGGCCCCCCTACTGCCCCCCTGCCCCCGCGCCTGGGTGTTTGTCTGGACTTTGAGAAGGGGCGGGTCACGTTCTACGATGCCCACTCGCTGCGCACCTTGTGGGAGGGGCATGTGGATTGCTCTGCCCCTGTGTGCCCGGCCTTTTGTTTCATTGGTGGAGGGGCACTGCAGCTGCAAGAGCTGGTGGCTAATCGGAGCACAGAGGAGCCGCCACACAGAAGGGTCACCATCCAATCACGCGCCACCAATTTAGGTAACTGAAGAAGTATGGAGTGGAATGATGTGGAAAGAGCCTTTATCAACTTGATGTTTACTTTTGTTATGTATAGGTTGCATTTGTAATGTCTGCAACTGTTGATGATGTACATTATGCAGAATAGAAGAATGTCAATGTCCCGGAATCCAGTGGATTGTAAAGCGTTCTGCAGGTTCCATCAGGATATGTGTATTCTGGTGTGATTCCAACTGTTGCTGTTGCTGTGTTGCATCTGAAAAGGACTCATGAATGGGACGTTAACTTTTAAATGACTCATGAATGGGACGTTAACTGTTAAATGACTCATGAATGGGATGTTAACTGTTAAATGACTCATGAATGGGATGTTAACTGTTAAATGACTCATGAATGGGACGTTAACTGTTAAATGACTCATGAATGGGACGTTAACTGTTAAATGACTCATGAGTGGGACGTTTACTGTTAAATGACTCATGAGTGGGACGTTAACTGTTAAATGACTAATGAGTGGGACGTTAACTGTTAAAGGACTCATGAATGGGACGTTAACTGTTAAATGACTCATGAGTGGGACATTAACTGTTAAATGTCTCATGAGTGGGACGTTAACTGTTAAAGGACTAATGAGTGGGACGTTAACTGTTAAATGACTCATTAATGGGACGTTAACTGTTAAATGACTCATGAGTGGGACGTTAACTGTTAAATGTCTCATGAGTGGGACGTTAACTGTTAAAGGACTCATGAATGGGACGTTACTTGTTAAATGACTCATGAATGGGATGTTTATTGTTAAAGGACTCATGAGTGGGATGTTAACTGTTAAATGACTCATGAGTGGGACGTTAACTGTTAAATTACCCATGAGTGGGACGTTAACTGTTAAATTACCCATGAGTGGGACGTTAACTGTTAAAGAACTCGTGAGTGGGACGTTAACTGTTAAATGACTCATGAGTGGGACGTTTACTGTTAAAGAACTCGTGAGTGGGACGTTGACTGTTAAATGACTCATGAGTGGGGCGTTAACTGTTAAAGATCTCGTGAGTGGGGCGTTAACTGTTAAATGACTCATGAGTGGGGCGTTTACTGTTAAAGAACTTCGTGAGTGGGGCGTTAACTGTTAAATGACTCATGAGTGGGGCGTTAACTGTTAAAGAACTCATGAGTGGGACGTTAACTGTTAAAGAACTTCGTGAGTGGGGCGTTAACTTTTAAATGACTCATGAGTGGGACGTTTACTGTTAAAGAACTCATGAGTGGGACGTTAACTGTTAAAGAACTCATGAGTGGGACGTTAACTGTTAAAGATCTCGTGAGTGGGACGTTAACTGTTAAATGACTCGTGAGTGGGACGTTAACTGTTAAAGGACTAATGAGAGGGACGTTAACTGTTAAATGACTCATGAATGGGACGTTAACTGTTAAATGACTCATGAGTGGGACGTTAACTGTTAAATGTCTCATGAGTGGGACGTTAACTGTTAAAGGACTCATGAATGGGACGTTACTTGTTAAATGACTCATGAATGGGATGTTTATTGTTAAAGGACTCATGAGTGGGATGTTAACTGTTAAATGACTCATGAGTGGGACGTTAACTGTTAAATTACCCATGAGTGGGACGTTAACTGTTAAATTACCCATGAGTGGGACGTTAACTGTTAAAGAACTCGTGAGTGGGACGTTAACTGTTAAATGACTCATGAGTGGGACGTTTACTGTTAAAGAACTCGTGAGTGGGACGTTGACTGTTAAATGACTCATGAGTGGGACGTTAACTGTTAAAGATCTCGTGAGTGGGACGTTAACTGTTAAATGACTCATGAGTGGGACGTTTACTGTTAAAGAACTCGTGAGTGGGACGTTAACTGTTAAATGACTCATGAGTGGGACGTTAACTGTTAAAGAACTCATGAGTGGGACGTTAACTGTTAAAGAACTCGTGAGTGGGACGTTAACTTTTAAATGACTCATGAGTGGGACGTTAACTGTTAAAGAACTCGTGAGTGGGACGTTAACTGTTAAATGACTCATGAGTGGGACGTTTACTGTTAAAGAACTCGTGAGTGGGACGTTAACTGTTAAAGAACTCGTGAGTGGGACATTAACTGTTAAATGACTCATGAGTGGGACATTAACTGTTAAATGTCTCATGAGTGGGACGTTAACTGTTAAAGGACTAATGAGTGGGACGTTAACTGTTAAATGACTCATGAATGGGACGTTAACTGTTAAATGACTCATGAGTGGGACGTTAACTGTTAAAGGACTCATGAATGGGACGTTACTTGTTAAATGACTCATGAATGGGATGTTAACTGTTAAATGACTCATGAGTGGGACGTTAACTGTTAAAGGACTCATGAATGGGACGTTACTTGTTAAAGGACTCATGAGTGGGATGTTAACTGTTAAATGACTCATGAGTGGGACGTTAACTGTTAAATTACCCATGAGTGGGACGTTAACTGTTAAATTACCCATGAGTGGGACGTTAACTGTTAAAGAACTCGTGAGTGGGACGTTAACTGTTAAATGACTCATGAGTGGGACGTTTACTGTTAAAGAACTCGTGAGTGGGACGTTGACTGTTAAATGACTCATGAGTGGGACGTTAACTGTTAAAGATCTCGTGAGTGGGACGTTAACTGTTAAATGACTCATGAGTGGGACGTTTACTGTTAAAGAACTCGTGAGTGGGACGTTAACTGTTAAATGACTCATGAGTGGGACGTTAACTGTTAAAGAACTCATGAGTGGGACGTTAACTGTTAAAGAACTCGTGAGTGGGACGTTAACTTTTAAATGACTCATGAGTGGGACGTTTACTGTTAAAGAACTCATGAGTGGGACGTTAACTGTTAAAGAACTCATGAGTGGGACGTTAACTGTTAAAGAACTCGTGAGTGGGACGTTAACTGTTAAATGACTCATGAGTGGGACGTTAACTGTTAAAGAACTCATGAGTGGGACGTTAACTGTTAAAGAACTCGTGAGTGGGACGTTAACTGTTAAATGACTCATGAGTGGGACGTTTACTGTTAAAGAACTCGTGAGTGGGACGTTAACTGTTAAATGACTCATGAGTGGGACGTTTACTGTTAAAGAACTCATGAGTGGGACGTTAACTGTTGATGTACTCATGAGTGAGATGTTAACTGTTAAATGACTCATGAGTGGGACGTTATCTGTTAGGACTCATGTTATCTGCACTTCACATAGATCGTATTGTTTGAAACCAAACCAAAATGCTGACATTGTGGCAGATTCTCTCATAAGCTTCAAACATGTATTACAAATCAAGAGGGTATAAATATCTATTCTTTATTTTGAGACAAAATAGAGATGAATGGGATTTACACATTATGGATAGAAAGGATTTTGCGTAAATCATGCGTTGATGTCAATGGGAAGATTTAGGATGTGTGTGTATTCATCTGAATTAAAATTAGTATACTTATTTTATCATTCTCATCTGAGCTGGCTGAATATTTATACTGTTTTATAGCTTTTTATTCATGGCTTTTAGGATTATTATGACTGGCAATAATACATTTTTACTCAACAGATTATTACTAAAAAGATAGATCTAACAGGGTCGAGGCTCAGACTGTCAGTATTCATACAGTATATTCAATGTGTGTATGTGTGAGGGTGTGTATATTTACTTGAATGCATGTGTGTATGCGTGTGTGTGTGTGAGAGAGCGAGAGACAGAGAGAGAGAGGGAGATATATATATACAGTACGTGTCAAAAGTTTATTTTTTACTATTTTCTACATTGTAGAATAATAGTGAAGACATCAAAACTATGAAATAACACATTTGGAATAATGTAGTAACCAAAAAAAGTATATTTGTGGAGGCCAGGTCATCTGATGCAGTAGTCCATCACTCTTGGTCAAATAGCCCTTTCACAGCCTGGTGTGTTGAGTCATTGTCCTGTTAAAAAAACAAATGATAATCCCTCTAAGCGCAAACCAGATGGGATGGCGTATCGCTGCAGAATGCTTTGGTAGCCATGCTGGTTAATTGTACCTTGAATTCTAAATAAATCACAGACAGTGTCACCAACAAAGCACCATCACACCTCCTCTTCCATGCTTCACGGTGGGACCAACACATGCAGAGATCATCCGTTCACCTACTCTGCGTCTCACAAAGACACAGTTGGAACCATAAATCACACATTTCGACTCATCGGACCAAAGGACAGATTTCCATCAGTCTAATGTCCATTGCTCGTGTTTGTTGGCCTAAGCAAGTCTCTTCTTTTTATTGGTGTCCTTTAGGAGTGGTTTCTTTGCAGCAATTCGACCATGAAGGCCTGATTCACGCAGTCTTCTCTGAACAGTTGATGTTGAGATGTATCTGTTACTTGAACTCTGTGAAGCATTATTTGGGCTGCAGTCTGATGTGCAGTTAACTCTAATTAACTTATCCTCTGCAGCAGAGGTAACTCTGGGTCTTCCTTTCCTGTGGCGGTCCTCATGAGAGCCATGTCTTAAAGTTATGATGGACTGTCGTTTCTCTTTGCTTATTTGAGCTGTTCTTGCCATAATATGGACTTGGTCTTTTACCAACTATGGCTATCTTCTGTATGCTACCCCTACCTTGTCACAACACAACTGATTGGCTCAAACGCATTAAGAAGGAAATAAATCCCACAAATTAACTTTTAACAAGGCACACCTGTTAATTGAAATGCATTCCAGGTGACTACCTCATGAAGCTGGGTGAGAGAATGCCAAGAGTGTGCAAAGCTGCCATCAAGGCAAAGGGTGGCTACTTTGAAGAATCTCAAAGATAAAATATATTTTGATTTGTTTAACACTTTTTTGGTTACTACATGATTCCACATGTGTTATTTCATAGTTTTTATGTCTTCACTATTATTCTACAAAGTAGAAAATAGTAAAAAAAGAGAAAAACCCTTGAATGAGTAGGTGTGTCCAAACGTTTGACTGGTACTGTATATATATATATATCAGTAGAGCCTGCTGAGGGGAGAACGGCTAATATAACGGCTGGAATGGAGTGAATGGAATGGTATCAAGAAAATGGTTTTCATGTGTTTGATACCACTCCATTCCAGTCATTATTATGAGCCGTCCTCCCCTCAGCAGCCTCCACTGATATATACATAGAGAGAATCCAATCCAATCTGTTGCTCGGAGGTCTGGCTGTAACAACCATGCTTTCTGTTCTGTCTGTCCTGAATGATCTGGTTGTAAAATACAGTTGTCTTATACCTTACAGCACTTGAATGACTATTTAGACTGTAGCATCTCCCTCATTGAGACTTTGCTATGCTGGCAGAGTGTTTGTAAAACGTCATGAGAAAAACCAATAAACACTTCAACAGTTCCATTGAGGTGTTATGTGGATGATGTTGTATTTCAGGAAGTAGCACGTCAGTAATGAGGACCAGACAGGGAGAGGAATCAGTGGGCCGTTCAGGAACCCTGCATACTGTTGTCGTCGTCTAGAAAATGAAGTCAAATGTGGAACATAGAACAGAAGACACTGGTCATTTGTTATTACATCACGTTGAATGGACGGGTCGTTATGAGAAAATTCATGTCTCTTTGAACTCTGATTTAGCGTCTGATTTCATCACAGGTTTTGTTTTGGTTCTCTCTGCCCTCACATAGGGAAGAGCAGGAAGCCACTGAAGGGGCAACGTTCATTTGAATCTTCATAGAGACCATAGCCTGAGGGAAGGTACATGTACATCAAGTCCCCCTCCTCCAGAGTCACTGCAATAGATACATACTGATGTCCTTCCTGGCTATTGTACTGATGTGACAATATTTCATGCTGCTTATTCTTAAAGTAGTAGACTCCTCTCAATGGTACTGTGAAGACATCTGCATCAGAGGAAAGGAGGGAGAGATGTCTGTCTCATAAACACTGGAGCAGCCTTTGTGATGTTGGTGTCTGTAGCTAATGTCATACACGTAGCAGCAGCACCTGTCACTGGACTGTAGGTGTTGCCAATGTTGGTGAAGACTTTGGTGTAGATCAGTTGGGTCTCAGTATCGAAATGTCCTACCTTTCTTAAGTTAGACAAACCAGCAGAGAAGGCCACCTTTGGTCTGTCTCTGAGCACAAAATAGTTTTATAAGTTACTGTATGTTGAGTAAAATAAATTCATAAAATGAACATATTCCCACACTACATTAGATACAATGAGTTTCTGAAAGTCTATGTTTGTCTTACCTGTGTTCTCTTTCTTCAGCCCCTCCACTTCTCCTTTCAGTTCTTCCACCTCTCTCTCGCTGGCTGTCACTCTGGTCCCCATGGCTGACAGTTCAGCTGCTTGGGCTAGGATTATGGGAATAATATCTAGAGCTCTTGATCTGATGTCTAGAGCACAAATAAACTAATGATGAATTCAACACACTCTTCCCCGACTACAATAGTCAAATGAAATGAAGCTGCCTCATGTTAGCTGCATTCTCTCTCTCTCCAGTTCCTCCACCTTGTTCTTGTGGAAGTGCTGTTCAGTCGTAGTGACACTCCGCTCTCTGGTTCACCATCTCCTTCTGCAGCTCTTCCAACTCTCCTTTCAGCTCCTCCACCTGGCTCTCACTGGCACTCAGTCTGGTCTCCAAAACTACAATTACATGAAGAGGCTTTTTAATCCCTACTGAATGAAAAAGAAGCTAACCCACATGCAATAAACATAGTGTAGTGCCCGTAGTACAAAAGTTTGGATCTCTTGGTGTAATGGCCAAGGCGTTGGACTGACACTTGCAGGGACTCGGGTTGGAGTGCCAATTGCCCTACATCCTGAATTTGCTACTATTATATATAAACACCCTTCTTTCTTTACCTGAGTTCTCTCTTCAGTTCCACCAGCTGACCCTCACTGGGTGTCACTCTGGCCCCCATGTTCCTCAGCTCCTTCAGTTCAGTCCAGATGTCAGGCTGGGTGGTCAACGGTTCACCATCACTCTCCCTGCTCTCTCCCCCTTTGCTGTGACCCTGTAGAGTGATGTCATTCTCTCTAACCCCTCTACTCTCTTCCTGAGCCCATGCCCCAGACAGACAGAACACCACCACCAGCAGAGCTCCAGCACCCCTCATTCTGAAACAGTACCTCTTCAGATCTAATGTAGTCTACTGAGCTCAGTCCCCTTCTTTATACACACACTGGTCTTATTGAACCAATACATAAGATGTTGACACGTGTCCTCTGTGGAAAGTTCCAGATAGCCTTGCCAGTGTGATAAAACAGGGAACATTTTGCACAGACAAAAGCAGGTGATTTTTATCTGATGCTGTGCATGTGGGACAATCAAACCTGATACTTCTGTCTGTCTGTTTTGTGTCCTCTGGTAAGTAGGGCCGGCAGGTAGCCTAGTCGTTAAGAGCATTGGGCCAGTAACCGAAAAATCTGTAGATTGCCCTTGAGCAAGGCACTTAACCCTAATTGCTCATGTAAGTCACTCTGGATAAGAGCGTCTGCTAAATGACTCAAACATAAAAGAGAAGTAAGTAAATATAAAGCAGCAAGGTATCAGAAGTATCACCATGGTTACCAAAGGGCTAGCTGCTGGAGCCATTATTACTATTACAGCTCCACTAAGCCCACTGGAGGTCTAGCTACAGTCATCACCATCACCTAGATCCACAGGGTGGAGTTAACTTGCCACTGGAGGTCTAGCTACAGTCATCACCATCACCTAGATCCACAGGGTGGAGTTAACTTTCCACTGGAGGTCTAGCTACAGTCATCACCATCACCTAGATCCACAGGGTGGAGTTAACTTGCCACTGGAGGTCTAGCTACAAGTCATCACCATCACCTAGATCCACAGGGTGGAGTTAACTTGGCACTGGAGGTCTAGCTACAGTCATCACCATCACCTAGATCCACAGGGTGGAGTTAAATTGGCACTGGAGGTCTAGCTACAGTCATCACCATCACCTAGATCCACAGGGTGGAGTTAACTTGCCACTGGAGGTCTAGCTACAGTCATCACCATCACCTAGATCCACAGGGTGGAGTTAACTTGGCACTGGAGGTCTAGCTACAGTCATCACCATCACCTAGATCCACAGGGTGGAGTTAACTTGCCACTGGAGGTCTAGCTACAGTCATCACCATCACCTAGATCCACAGGGTGGAGTTAACTTGCCACTGGAAGTCTAGCTACAGTCATCACCATCACCTAGATCCACAGGGTGGAGTTAACTTGGCACTGGAGGTCTAGCTACAGTCATCACCATCACCTAGATCCACAGGGTGGAGTTAACTTGAAGGGAAGGGAGGGAGGGTTTAAAACAAAGCCTTGCCTCTGTGGCTGTTGTCAAAGCAACAGAGAAGGAGCAGGAAGTATCCAGGTAGTTAAATAGGACACACACACTCCCTCTGGTAACCTCCGGTCCTCACGCACTGAACAGCCACTCCGCCACCTGACCAGCCTCATACAGGTAAGAGACACCTGCTGCTAGCTACACCTGATCTCCTCCTTCTCTGAGAAAATACATGAGCCTGGGCGTGTGTGTTCTCTCTTTCTCACACATCTGTCTCTGTTTTCATGTGTTCTCTCCCTGTGACCAAGCAATGCCAATAGTATGTCTGTCATATAAGAATGTTCCAGGTGTGCCTGGCATGGGCTATATTATAAAGTTGTCATATTTTGATTGACTAAATGGGACAATATGATATGTGGGAAATGACTCTCAGCACTTGGCTTTGCCCTGTTTAAATGCCAGGTAAACAGGAGTGGTATTATTTGCGCATGTCAACGTGTGTATATGCTGCCAAGCGCCAAACTGCCAGAACTGGATTGGCAGTGTATCCGCCCAGGCAGCCGTGGTTCTGACAATCATTGTTCCACAGTCTCATAATGAGCCACCAGAATAGCTCAAGACACACCTGACTGTAGCATGTAGCATCATAATAATCACTGAGTAACACCATAATAATCACTGAGTAACACCATAATAATCACTGAGTACCACCATAATAATCACTGTGTAACACCATAATAATCACTGAGTAACACCATAATAATCACTGTGTAACACCATAATAATCACTGTGTAACACCATAATAATCACTGAGTAACACCATAATAATCACTGTGTAACACCATAATAATCACTGTGTAACACCATAATAATCACTGAGTAACACCATAATAATCACTGAGTAACACCATAATAATCACTGTGTAACACCATAATAATCACTGTGTAACACCATAATAATCACTGAGTAACACCATAATAATCACTGTGTAACACCATAATAATCACTGTGTAACACCATAATAATCACTGAGTAACACCATAATAATCACTGAGTAACACCATAATAAACACTGAGTACCACCATAATAATCACTGAGTACCATCATAATAATCACTATGTAACACCATAATAAACACTGTCAGACAGAGTGATTATTATTCAAAAACAATATGTATTAAACATCACAAAATGTATCACAGAGAAAGGTTTGTTTAGGCATACAGTTTGCATGGTTAGTGAATAGTTAAAGTGTAAATAGCCTTTCTTGATGGCTCCTGAGGGGATAATTAAAGTTTAATTGAATTGAATTATAATTTAATGGAGGAGAAGGAGGAAGAGGAAGTGAAATTATCAGCACAGCGGCAGCCAGGTGAACACCAGCCAGGTGAATACCAACACTTTGCTTTGAAGTGACAGAACAGGTTTTAATCTGTAAAACAGACGGAGGAGGCAAATATATTAGGTATGTAGGTACGTGTGTCTGAGAGTGTTATTGGGTGGTGTGATCTCAGTCTATCTTTTCATCAACTATCTTGCGCGTTCATGTTCATCTTTGCACACATTTCTAACAATGAAGTTTCATAGTCAACTTCATGCCCAACTTCAGGTCCATTTTGAATATATTTTATTGCCTTCTGCAGGTTACTGCAATGACATTTCTCCGCCACTTGGGGGCAGTGTTGGCTCTTTCTTGTCTTGTCTCCATGGCCCAAACTGAGAAAAGTGAGTGGTCAAAATAGTATCCTTATTTAACACAAGTCTCTCTCCTCATGTATTTGTCTTTGCTGGTTGGGAGGATGGACATTCCTAAGAGCAATAAGTGTCTCACCCCCTTCCCTCTTCTCTCTTCTCTCTCCCTCCAGTCACTCCGCAGGGCTCCAGCAGGCCCATGGCGAGAGTTCTGTTCCTCAGCTACAGCTCAGACGGAGAATCCCTCACCACCGAGCAGCTCCACAGCCTTCTCTCCAATGAGTTCAGCCAGGTCCAGGTGTGTGTGTGTGCTTGTGCTTGTGTGTGTGTACTGAGCTGAAAGGGCAGAATCCTAAACTCTCTCTCTCTCTCTCTCTCTCTCTCTCTCTGTAGGCGCTGAATGATCAGCTGCTGGAGGAGTTCATGGTGGCTTATGACGGAAATGGAGATCACAAGCTCGATATGATGGAGTTTGCAGATCTGGTCAAATTCATCACCAAAGACGGCCACTAGACAACACTGGAAATATACAATAAACCTGGGCTTCTGATGGGCCTAACAATATCTGGAAATATATAATAAACCTGGGCTTCTGATGGGCCTAACAATATCTCAAATCAAATCAAATCAAATGTTATTTGTCACATACACATGGTTAGCAGATGTTAATGCGAGTGTAGCGAAATGCTTGTCTGACACATAGAAAATGTAACATAAATCACAAAACCTGAAACATACACACATTCCTGATAAATAAATCTGTCTACTGCTTGTAGTCATTTAAACTCACAACGCACTTTACTTCAAGTGAATAACTAATTCTATAACAACGAAGTATGAGATATGCCTCTTGTATCCATGTATGATTACTTACAGATGAGTAGTGGCTTTCTTTAAGTGCCTACAGTGCAGAATACTAGGAGGCTGGTGAGGGGAGGACGGCTCATAACAAGGAAACCAAGTGTTTGATGTATTTGATACCATACCACTGATTCCATTCCAGCCATTACAATGAGCCCGTCCTCCCCAGTTAAATGGCCACTAGCCACCTGTGCGATAGCATCAGTATGCTATATATTGTATATCCAAGATGGCGTAGCAGTTAGACGTGTATTTGTCTTGTCCCGTCCTGTCCTGTGTAAATATCGTCTTTATAATATTTTTATATACTTTCTTCACATATCTTTTTATATGTGCTCTCTAAAATCCAACTTCAAAACACTCTCCTGCAACCTGCCTCACCCAATGTGGTGCGGATCTGTGGTTTTTTGTTGTTGTTTTTTTCCGAATCTGGTCAAATAACAACTAGCTAACTTCACTAGCTAACGTTAGTATTTAGCTTACTATTGCTAGCGGGCATCAGCTAACCTTCAGCTCGGAAAAGCTCTCGCCCCTCGTATAACACGACTAAACCTGAGCTTACCGGACCTATTTTTATTTATTTTTCCCTCCATATCCCGGATCCCTACCGCAAGTTGGACATTTTCAACTGGATCTTGCAGCTAGCTGCTACCTGAGTGCCATCGGCTAACGTCGGTCTCATAGCAACACACCAATTAGCCTGAAGCTAGCCCTTCTCCCGGCTGACTGAGGAGTTTCAGCACGCTGCTGGGCTACAACTCCTATCCGGACCCGCTTCTACTGCCAGTGTGGAGACCTACCGGGCCTTCTCAAGTGGACTGCCGACGTTATCTGCCCGAGGAGATATTTCAACCGGCCCTCCGACGCCCATCAGCTAACTGCGGCCTGCTAACGTCTTGTGCCACTATACCTAGTTGTGCCAACTGGCCTGGTCCCCTTCACCACACGAAACCCCATCACAACTGGTCTACTGGCGGAAACGCGTGAGGAGGCTATAAACAGACTTCCTCCGTCTTTGTTAGCCGGCCTGCTAGACGTTGCTAGCTTGTTACCCCGGCTAGCTGTCTGAATCGCCTTGTCCCCAACCAGCCTCACTACTAACTGGACCCTTATGTTCACAAGGCTAAGCATGCCTCTCCTCAATGTAAATATGCCTTGTCCATTGCTGTTCTGGTTAGTGTTTATTGCCTTATTTCACAGTAGAGCCTCTAGCCCTGCTCAATATGCCTTATCCAACCCTTTAGTTCCACCTCCCACACATGCGATGACATCACCTGGTTTAAATCTTTCTAGAGACAATATATCTTTCATCACCACTCAATGTCTAGGTTTACCTCCACTGTATTCACGTCCTACCATACCATTGTCTGTACATTATGCCTTTAATCTATTTTATCACCCCCTGAAACCTGTTATTTTTACTCTCTGTTCCGAACGTCCTAGACGACCAGTCATTATAGCCTTTAGCCGTATCCTTATCTTACTCCTCCTCTGTTCCTCTGGTGATATAGAGGTTAATCCAGGCCCTGCAGTGCCTAGCTCCACTACTATTCCACAGGCCCTCTCATTTGTTGACTTCTGCAACCGTAAAAGCCTTGGTTTCATGCATGTCAACATTAGAAGCCTCCTCCCTAAGTTTGTTTTATTCACTGCCCTAGCACACTCTGCCAACCCGGATGTCCTAGCCGTGTCTGAATCCTGGCTTAGGAAGACCACCAATAACACTGAAATTTCCATCCCTAACTATAACATCTTCAGACAAGATAGAACGGCCAAAGGGGGCGGCGTTGCTATCTATTGCAGAGATAGCCTGCAGAGTTCTGTCTTGCTTTCCAGGTCTGTACCCAAACAATTTGAACTTTTACTTTTAAAAATCTGCCTTTCTAGAAACAAGTCTCTCATTGTTGCCGCTTGCTATAGACCACCCTCTGCCCCCAGCTGTGCTCTGGACACCATATGTGAACTGATTGCCCCCCATCTATCTTCAGAGTTCGTGCTGCTAGGTGACCTAAATTGGGACATGCTTAACACCCGGCCATCCTACAATCTAAGCTTGATGCCCTCAACCTCACACAAATCATATTTGAACCTACTAGGTACAATCCCAAAGCCGTAAACACGGGAACCCTCATAGATGTAATCCTAACTAACTTGCCCTCCAAATACACCCCTGCTGTTTTCAACCAAGATCTCAGTGATCACTGCCTCATTGCCTGCATCCGTAATGGGTTTGCAGTCAAACGATCTCCTCTCATTACTGTTAAACGTTCCTAAAACACTTCAGCGAGCAGGCCTTTCTAATTGACCTGGCCAGGGTATCCTGGAAGGATATTGACCTCATCCCGTCAGTAGAGGATGCCTGGTTATTCTTTAAAAGTGCCTTCCTCACCATCTTAAATAAGCATGCCCCATTCAAGAAATTTAGAACCAGGAATAGATATAGCCCTTGGTTCTCTCCAGACCTGACTGCCCTTGACCAGCGCAAAAACATCCTGTGGCGTTCTGCATTAGCATCGAACAGCCCCGTGATATGCAACTTTTCAGGGAAGTCAGGAACCAATATACGCTGGCAGTTAGGAAAGCCAAGGCTAGCTTTTTCAAGCAGAAATTTGCCTCCTGTAACACAAACTCCAAAAAGTTCTGGGACACTGTTAAGTCCATGGAGAATAAGAGCACCTCCTCCCAACTGCCCACTGCACTGAGGATAGGAAATACTGTCACCACCGATAAACCCACAATAATTGAGAATTTCAATAAGCATTTTTCTATGGTTGGCCATGCTTTCCACCTGGCTACCCCTACCCGGTCAACAGCCCTGCACCCCCTCAGCAACTCGCCAAAGCCTCCCCACTTCTCCTTCTCCCAAATCCAGTCAGCTGATGTTCTAAAAGAGCTGCGAAATCTGGACCCTTACAAATCAGCCGGGCTAGACAATCTGGACCCTTTCTTTTTAAAATTATCTGCCGAAATTGTTGCAACCCCTATTACTAGCCTGTTTAACCTCTCTTTCGTGACGTCTGAGATTCCCAAAGACTGGAAAGCAGCTGCGGTCATCCCCCTCTTCAAAGGGGAGACACTCTTGACCCAAACTGTTATAGGCCTATATCCATCCTTCCCTGCCTTTCTAAGGTCTTTGAAAGCCAAGTTAACAAACAAATTACCGACCATTTCAATCCCACCGTACCTTCTCCGCTATGCAATCTGGTTTCAGGGCTGGTCATGGGTGCACCTCAGCCACGCTCAAGGTCCTAAATGACATCATAACCGCCATCGACAAGAGACATTATTGTGCAGCTGTTTTCATTGATCTGGCCAAGGCTTTCGACTCTGTCAATCACCGCATCCTTATCGGCAGACTCAACAGCCTTGGTTTCTCAAATGACTGCCTCGCATGGTTCACCAATTACTTCTCCGACAGAGTTCAGTGTGTCAAATCAGAGGGCCTGTTGTCCGTGCCTCTGGCAGTCTCCATGGGGGTGCCACAGGGTTCAATTCTTGGGCCTACTCTTTTCTCTGTATACATCAATGATGTCGCTCTTGCTGCAGGTGAGTCTCTGATTCACCTCTATGCAGACGACACCATTCTGTATACTTCTGGCCCCTCTTTGGACACTGTGTTAACTACCCTCCAGACGAGCTTCAATGCCATACAACTCTCCTTCCGTGGCCTACAACTGCTCTTAAACGCAAGTAAAACTAAATGCATGCTCTTCAACCGATCGCTACCGCACCTGTCCCCCGTCCAGCATCACTACTCTGGACGGTTCTGTCTTAGATTACGTGGAAAACTACAAATACCTAGGTGTCTGGTTAGACTGTAAACTCTCTTTCCAGACTCACATCAAACATCTCCAATCTAAAAATTAAATCTAGAATTGGCTTCCTATTTCGCAACAAAGCTTCCTTCACTCATGCTGCCAAACATACCCTCGTAAAACTGACCATCCTACCGATCCTCGACTTCGGTGATGTAATTTACAAAATAGCCTCCAATACTCTACTCAACAAACTGGATGCAGTCTATCACAGTGCCATCCGTTTTGTTACCAAAGCCCCATATACCACCCACCACTGCGACCTGTACACTCTCGTAGGCTGGCCTTCACTTTACACTCGTCGCCATATCCACTGGCTCCTGGTCATTTACAAGTCCCTGCTAGGTAAAGTCCCGCCTTATCTCAGCTCGCTGGTCACCTTAGCAGCACCAACCCGTAGCACACGCTCCAGCAGGTATATCTCACTGGTCACCCCCAAAGCCAATTCCTCCTTTGGCCGACTCTCCTTCCAGTTCTCTGCTGCCAATGACTGGAACGAACTTCAAAAATCTCTGAAACTGGAGACACTTATCTCCCTCAACAGCTTTAAGCACCAGCTGTCAGAGCAGTGTACAGACCACTGTACCTGTTTATAGCCCTTCTGTAAATAGCCCAACCAACTACCTCATCCCCTACCGTATTTATTTATTTATCTTGTTCCTTTGCACCCCAGTTTTTCTACATTGCACATTCATCTACTGCACAGTTTTCTTTTACCATTCCAGTGTTAAATTGCTATATTGTAATTACTCTGCCACCATGGCCTATTTATTGTCTTACCTTCCTTATCCTACCTCATTTGCACTCTTTGTATATAGATTTCTTTTTTTCCTACTGTATTATTGACTGTATGTTTGTTTTATTCCATGTGTAACTCTGTGTTGTTGTGTGTCGAACTGCTTTGCTTTATCTTGGCCAGGTCGCAGTTGTAAATGAGAACTTGTTCTCAACTTGCCTACCTGGTTAAATAAAGGTGAAATAAATAAAATAAAAATAAATAAATATTCCAAGCAAAACACCACAGTTCCCTCAACAGCTGTGTCTCCTGTTGTCTGTCGTCAGCACATCTGTATGTCCAACACACACACACACACACACACACACACACACACACACACACACACACACACACACACACACACACACACACACACACACACACACACACACACACACACACACACACACACACACACACACACACACACACACACACACACACACACACACACACACACACACACACACACACACACACACACACACACACACACACACACACACACACACACACACACACACACACACACACACACACACACACACACACACACACACACACACAGAGGTGAGCTAGCATGTTCAGACAGGACCACTTCCTCAGGGTGCGTGTGCATGTGTCTTGCTCTGCTCTCACTAGAAAAATATTATTGGTACTCCATAAAGAATAAAGATGTAGCCCTTTCCTGCAGTTAAATTACCTAGTGGCTTCATGGGTGGAATGTTATTAATATGTTTCATAATTTTGTAATTCAACAAAATCTGGTGTTTCTATGTCAAACGGTTTTGTTATATTTCAGTCTTCTGTGATGTATATAAAGTGTAATACTGGGATGCAAAACTCTCAACTCTATATCTGACATGGTACAGGTGTCTTCTTTGTTTTAAGCCCATAACCATGTGTGTGTGTGAGGTGTATACTTTTGTTTCAAAGTAGATGTGTTTAAGACGACCCAGAAACACTGTGTGTGACCCTGATTTATCCCACTGCAGTAACAACTGCTTTAAATCTCTCCCAGTTCTCACAGCAGCCAGGTCAGAATCTGTTGTTCATCCATGTTTCTCAAAGGTCAGCTATTGAAGTTGTTCCAAACGTCAAATTTCAATGTGTTTAAGGTTAAGTTCAGGCATTAACTCAGAGTTGTTAAGGTTAGGGTTAAGTTCCGGCATTAACTCAGAGTTGTTAAGGTTAGGGTTAAGTTCAGGCATTAACTCAGAGTTGTTAAGGTTAGGGTTAAGTTCAGGCATTAACTCAGAGTTGTTAAGGTTAGGGTTAAGTTCAGGCATTAACTCAGAGTTGTTAAGGTTAGGGTTAAGTTCAGGCATTAACTCAGAGTTGTTAAGGTTAGGGTTAAGTTCAGGTATTAACTCAGAGTTGTTAAGGTTAGGGTTAAGTTCAGGCATTAACTCAGAGTTGTTAAGGTTAGGGTTAAGTTCAGGCATTAACTCCAAATGCTTAAAGTTAGGCATTAATGAATGGTTAAGGTAAGGGTTAAGGTTTGGGATAGGCTTAAAACAACAACAATTTTAAATAACTTTATATCGCTGGATTCAAACTCGCAACCTTTTCAAATAGAGGCAGATGCTGACACAACAATCTCACACATCCATTATCTTTCAGGGTGTTGGGTAATAAAATAAGAATCAGTAGAAAGAACATCCACACTGATTTGTTCTGCCAATAAAGTGGTGGTTTAATTCAAGTCACTGTGGTTTACAAGGTTTACACTTTTGCCTGGTCTCTGTCAGTTAGTAACTACCTTTCACAATGTCTCTAGAGAAGCAGCTGTCTGTCTGTCAAACATAATTCCTGTATATAGAGGAGAGGAGAGGACAGGAGAGGAGAGGAGTGGAGGTGAAACAGGACAGTCAGACCTGTGACGTAAAGCCCTGAAGGAATACTGTGTAGGTACAATATTAGTAAGAAAGAGAGAGAGACAGACAGCGCGAGAGAGAGACAGAGAGAGAGAGAGAGACAGACATAGAGACAGAGAGAGAGAGAGAGAGAGAGAGAGAGAGAGAGAAAGACAGACAGACAGACATAGAGACAGACAGAGGGAGCAAGAGATAGACATAGAGACAGAGAGACAGACAAAGAGACAGACAGAGGGAGCGAGAGACAGACATAGAGACAGAGAGACAGACATAGAGAAAGACAGAGGGAGCGAGAGATAGACATAGAGACAGAGAGACAGACATAGAGACAGAGAGTGAGAGAGAGAGACAGACATAGAGACAGACAGAGAGAGAGAGAGACAGAGAGAGTTCAGAGACCTGAGTTGCAAAATGCTTCACTTTTGGCTGCTTCTCTGATGTCTGGAACTAGGGGCTCATCTCCCCAAAAGTGGAGACAAATCAGACCCCAATAATTACAGGGGAATTTGCGTAAACAGCAACTTGGGAAAGGTTTTCTGTAGCATTTTGAATTCAAGAATTCAAACCTTTCTTCAAGAAAAAAATGTAATAAGTAAATGTCAAATTTTCTTTCTCCAAAAGCATCGCACTACTGACCATATATACATTTATATACCATATATACATTTATATACCATATATACACCTTACACCCACTAATTAATAAACACGTCCACCAAAAAAAGAGGGCAAAATCTTTTCTTGCTTTATTGACTTTTAAAAAGCCTTCAATTCTATTTGGCATGAAGGTCTATTCTTCAAAAATGTCCAAAGTGGGCTTGGTGGTAAGGTGTATGACTTAATAAAATGTATGTACACAGAAAACAAATGTGCTAGAAAATCTAAAACCAAAGAACAGAATTGCTTTCACAACGTTGAGGTGTGAGACAAGGCTGCAGTTTGAGTCCAAATCTTTGCAACATTTATATCAATGAATTAGCAGACATGTTGGACCATTCTCCAGCCCCAGGACTCACACTATTTGATACAGAGGTAAAATACCTGCTATATGCTGATGACTTGGTACTTCTATCACCAACCAAAGAAGGTCTTCAACAGAACCTTAATATTCTAGAGAAATATTGCCATAATTGGGCCCTGGCAGTACATTTCAAAAAAACTAAAATCATGATTTTCCCACCCAAAAACAGATGTCAGAAACACAAATATAAATTCACCCTAAACAACACCATAATTAAACGCACAAAAAATTACACATACCTTGGTCTGACCATATTTACATCGGGAAACATTAATATGGCAGTGAATGCACTCAAAAAAAAAGCCTGCAGAGTATTGACAATAAAAATGAAATGATTCAAAATCAACATCACAATTAGAATTTGGACCAACATTCTTGACAGCGTAATCCTACAAAAAGCTCTTTACCGAAGTGAGGTTTGGGGGCCACTCAATAAACTGGACTTTAAAATGTGGGACAAACATCCAATTGAAACCCTACATGCAGAATTCTGTCGGAAAATTCTACCATTAGAGGAGAGACAGACAGAGACAGAGACAGACAGAGAGAGAGAGAGAGAGAGAGAGAGACATAGAGAGACTTAGAGAGAGAGCGAGAGAGAGAGAGAGAGAGAGAGAGAGAGAGAGAGAGAGAGAGAGAGACAGAGACAGAGACAGAGACAGAGACAGAAAGAGAGAGAGAGGAGAGAGAGAGAGAGAGAGAGAGAGAGAGAGAGAGAGAGAGAGAGAGAGAGAGAGAGAGACAGACAGACAGACAGAGAGAGAGAGACTGAGAGGCCTTCAGCTGTGTAACCTGTATGACCTGAGTGAAGAATGCTGACGAAAGTCAACAGAAAGAGAGAGTTAAACTGGTTAAACTGGGAATAGAAACACACTGGCTGCTGCTGTCTGCACACTGTTGACCATAAATCCCTCCTGCAGCAACTGCACATGCACTTACATGGACAAGAGGAGAGACAGGAATGTCAGAAAGGTGAAGGTCAGAGTGTGTGTGTGTGACGAGACAGTTGGACACTGACAGCAGAAAAACAATATGTCTGCCTCTTTAGACTCTGTGACGTCTGACCTCCACTGTTACCGGGGCAACGGTCTGACCCCTACCCCTCTCCCTGAGGTCATAGGCTGGAAGGTGTCAATCCCAGCTTTAAATGACCTATTAAATATCTGATGTGCAAAGAGGGGAATACAGCTAGCCTTGTCCATCACTACCAACAGACAACAGAGGGAGGACAAGACAAGACTATTAGCTGTCTAATTAAGAGAAGTAAAAGATGCAAAAATGACACTTAAGAACAGGAAGCATAGAAACAGAGCAGATAGAATAGATCTACAGCTTCTTAGACTTGCTTCAATGAGAATGACAGATCTATAACGCATGTGAATTTGGTCCGGTCGCCCCAAAAGTGACATATTGCAGCATTAACTATCTGTCTCTCGGTCTGTGTGACTACTGCACTGTTGCAGATACTACTGCACTGTTGGAGGTACTACTGCACTGTTGGAGATACTACTGCACTGTTGGAGATACTACTGCACTGTTGGAGATACTACTGCACTGTTGCAGGCACTACTGCACTGTTACAGGTACTACTGCACCGTTGGAGATACTACTGCACTGTTGGAGATACTACTGCACTGTTGCAGATACTACTGCACTGTTGGGGATACTACTGCACTGTTGGAGATACTACTGCACTGTTGGAGATACTACTGCACTGTTGGAGATACTACTGCACTGTTGGAGATACTACTGCACTGTTGCAGGTACTACTGCACTGTTACAGGTAACTACTGCACCGTTGGAGATACTACTGCACTGTTACAGGTACTACTGCACTGTTACAGGTACTACTGCACTGTTGCAGATACTACTGCACTGTTGCAGATACTACTGCACTGTTGCAGATACTACTGCACTGTTGGAGCTGGGAACACAAGCATTTCGCTGCACCCACAATAACATTTGCTAAATATGTGCATTTGACCAATACAGTTTGATTTGATTTGAGTTGTCAATCTCCTATCCAGAGGCGGCACCACAGGTCCAAGAGTAGTGTGACGAAAAATACATTCTGGGGCCCGTAGTTTTTCCTCATCTGGTGATCTAACCAGGTGAAACTCCGAACCATATACAGTATGACATGATTAATCTGTTTAATATGAGCTATGATGGGACCAGAGTTTTTATAATAGTCACATGGTTTTAAAAAACTCCTGGAAAAACTCCCTGGCCTTGTGGAGGATGAAAACCCTATCAAACTGCAGCAACCTTGTTCTTGTTCTTATGAATTCTATTTTAAAGAAGGACTAGGGGGGTTTCCTACACACAGACACAGAGAAAGCAGCATGTTTGGACAATAAAACACACAGGGTTTAGCTTGCTTTATGCAGGTTTGCATTGTGTAGTCCTGCCCTATGCAACTGAGGCCTAATTAAACATGTTCTCACAGTCTGTCAGCTATTGTGTTTATTGGTTCATTCCAGTTAATCATTTTGCATTGAAAAAGTCTAGTTAGCCTAGTCCACCCAGAGTTTGAATTTAAAACCAAATTTGATCCCATTTATATTTTCTCACAAACAAATGGGCTATAAATACAAAACGTTTCCGCTTCATTTACCCTGGTCAGACGGACAGGGCGCATAGTAGTCTAGAATATTCAGCTGCTGTTGTTAGTAGACTACAGGTGGTCAGACTGAAAAATAGTCTCGTTTCCATGCAATACACCATGTCAGATCGCTAATGTTTTGGTGTATAGGCTGCTACATTTATGGAATAGTTTTTGCTTGTGTATGTCGAAAGTGGTGTTATCACGCTTGCTAAACAAATACCAGAGGAAAGTGGAGAGCGCGCCTTCAGCTTTGTGCCCGGCCCGCGCGACCTGCGATTTCCGTGACGCCTCATGTTCAACAGATGCATCAAACTCTTTGCGTTTTGGCGGATGTCATTCATTGCCAATGGACCAGTCCGCAACGCAACGTTTAGGGTGTCGCACTAGTCAGCGGTGCGTTCTGTGTACCGCATGCAGTTCAGTATTTTCAATTCGGTCGTTGCGTTACGGTGTGGTGGTACAAACATGGAAGGACACACAGACTCCAACTAGCTAGCTTTTAGCTAGTTGAAAAGTGAAGCACATGTGCGTCAAGTACGGAAAATACGGGCTAGACTTCCAGCAAAATGTACAGTATATGCATCTCTGGAGTACAGCCTGCTGCAGTACTCCAATGTGAAGGACAGAGAAATTGTGCACCAGTTGACTAATCACAAGGCAAATCAGCCTTTTTAACACTTCAATATACTATTAAATGTCCATCGCCACACGTTTTCCCCTACAGTATCTCACACCTACCTCTCTATCAGGCTGCCAGTGTCTGAGGTTGGGGCTTCACTCCCTTGCATGTGTGTTTAAGATGATCAGTGTTGTGTCTACTGTCTCTTATCTCTCTTTCAATTCACATTCAATTCAAGGGGCTTAATTGGCATGGGAAACACGTTTACATTGCCAAAGCAAGAGAAATAGATAATTAACAAAAGTGAAATAAACAATAAAAACTTTACAGTAAACATTACACTCACAAAAGTTCCAAAAGAATAAAGACATTCCTTTGTGTGTGTGCTGTATAAGTCACAGCACCCCTCTGCTATCTTTCTATTTTACATGCAGGAACACAGGCAGGCATGCAGGTAGGCAGGCAGACAGACAGGCATGTACGCACATACACACACGTACACACACATGCACACACACACACACAGAGAGAGAGGTGATCAAGATAAGGGAATGTCAGGGGTAATAACAAGGAAGAGAGAGACAGAACTAACACCCGAGAAGTAAAAACATAAAGAAGGAAAATGAGGAGAGAAACAGAGAGGAGGGATGAGGAGAGAGAGACAGAGAGGAGGTGGGTGAGGAGAAATAGAGAGAGGAGGGGTGAGGAGAGAGGGACAGAGAGGAGGGGTGAGGAGAGAGAAACAGAGAGGAGGGGGTGACAGGAAAAAATGAGAGAGAAGCACATTCCTCCCTCCTTCTTTCGCCCTCTCTTCAAAACAACAGCTGGGACAGGTGTGTTTTTACTGATTGTAGAGAGTGCACATGCTGACTGTGTCAATGTATGTGTATGTGTGTGTGTGTGTCTGCTTATGCTGAGTCTGCACCATGTTTCACTCTTCAACCCCTGCTGTTCTTGTTAAATCTGTTTCTGCTGAGAATAATTTGATCCTTAAGATTAATCAATCTCAATTTGACATTACCAGTGAAGTGAAGGCTTAATTAAATGTCAAAATCAAATCAAATCAATTGTTATTGGTCACATACACATGGTTAGCAGATGTTAATGCGAGTGTAGCGAAATGCTTGTGCTTCTAGTTCCGACAGTGCAGTAATATCTAACAATTGCAACAACTACCTAATACACACAAATCTAAGTAAAGAAATGGAATAAGAATATACACATATAAATATACGGATGAGCGATGGCAGAGCGGCACAGGCAAGATGCAGTAGATGGTATAAAATACAGTATATAGATATGAGATGAGTAATGCAAGATATGTAAACATTATTAAAGTGGCATTATTAATGTGACTAGTGATCCATTTATTAAAGTTGCCAATGATTTCAAGTCTGTGTATATAGGCAGCAGCCTCTCTGTGTTAGTGATGGCTATTTAACAGTCTGATGGCCTTGAGATAGAAGCTGTTTTTCAGTCTCTCGGTCCCAGCTTTGATGCACCTGTACTGACCTCGCCTTCTGGATGGTAGTGGGGTGAACAGGCAGTGGCTCGGGTGGTTGTTTGTGAGTGCATGTGTACATCTCTCTCTCTCTCTCTCTCTCTCTCTCTCGCTCTGTCTGTCTCTCTCTCGCTCTGTCTGTCTCTCTCTCTTTCTTACTAATATTGTACCTACACAGAGAGAGAGAGAGAGAGAGAGAGAGAGAGAGAGAGAGAGAGAGAGAGAGAGAGAGAGAGAGAGAGAGAGAGAGAGAGAGAGAGAGAGAGAGAGAGAGAGAGAGAGAGAGACTCAGGAAACAGAGGGATCCTGTTTGTGAGCAGACGGCCATTGTTCCACTGATTAAACACACACGACATCTTGTTGCCCGTACGCCCCAGACAACCATACCCTAACTCTCTCTCCCCAAGACACGTACACAATCACAATGATCATATGGGTGTGTATTAACCCATTGTTGTAGCTTTGTCTAGTCTGTGTGTCTCCATACAGTAGATCCTTCTATTGTCCCCCATCTCTCTCCTTACATTGGGACTACACCCCTCCAATCAACCTCTCATTCTCTCCACAACTATTCCCTTCATCTCTCTTTACTTTTCCTAGTTTTTAATCAGAGAGAACCCCCCCCCACCCGCGTTCCTTACACCCTTTCCTTACATCCTCCCTCCTAAAGGTGGCAGGGTAGCCTAGTGGTTAGAGTGTTGGACTAGTAACCAAAAGGGTGCAAGTTCAAATCCCTGTGCTGACAAGGTACAAATCTGTTGTTCTGCCCCTGAACAGGCAGTTAACCCACTGTTCCTAGGCCATCATCAAAAATAAGAAATTGTTCTTAACTGACTTGCCTAGTTAAATAAAAGGCGCCAAGCCAAACAACTGTGCTCGCATACTCCCTTAAAAGTACTGCTTTACTCATCTCATATGCTGTATTCTATTCTACTGTATTTTAGTCAATGCCACTCGTCTTAATATTTATATATTTCTTAATTCTATTCTTTTACTTTTAGATTTGTGTATTGTTGTGAATTGTTAGACACTACTGCACTGTTGGAGCTAGGAACACAATTTCTCTACACCCGCAATAATATACACTCTCTCAAAATAATCAAAGATAACTCAAGAAATCTGTCATTAATTTAGACGTATTTGCAGAAGAGATCTAATGGCCTAAACTCACCAAAGGCGACCGTGCGAGGCGTGTGTGTGATTTATTTTAGAATGTATTGTTTTGAATTATAATGACCCAACCGAGGCCAGTGCCTCGCTCAATAAGAACATGTCTCTATTTTTGCCTTCTATCGCTGGTGCTGTAGTCACACAACACACATTTAGTCATTATTCACTTTTCTTTTAGCTCATTTGAATTGGAAGAGATAGCTAAGGGTTGAGTTTTTACCATACATGCTAAATTAGACCAATTCATCCACTTATGGAAACACAACATTGCTATCAGCAAAGATGATTGGAGACATGGACTGTCTTGCTAGAATAAAGTCACTGCTCTGCCCGTCCTTTCTGCCTGCTGTCACGACTTGCACCGAAGTCGGTCCCTCTCCTTGTTTGGGCGGCGTTCACCGGTCGACGTCACCGGCCTTCTAGCCATCGCCGATCCACTTTTCATTTTCCATTTGTTTTGTCTTTGTTTTATACACACCTGGTTTCAATTCCCCAATTACATGTTCATTATTTAACCCTCTGTTTTCCCCATGTTTGTGTGCGTAATTGTTCCAATTTATGTCAGTCCATTTGGTGGGCTTGGTATTTGTTTCTACTTTGTAATATTTTGAGTAAACTACGTTGTGTTGCTCATCTCTGCTGTCCTGCGCCTGACTCTTTTGCACTACTACACCAAGCCTTCTGACACCCGCCCACTTCTGGTGAGTTTTTCACTTTAGTCGAGCATTTTGACATCTAACTAAGATGTTTGGTGCAGCATTCTCAAGTGAAGAAATGTGCATAAGAACTAGTCGTCTATCGTTGAATGACAACACTTCATTGAAGAATCCCTACTGTTCACCAATGACGATGAAGTGGAGCAGACTTCGGCTCCAGAACTTCAGTTTGCCTCGAGAAAAAAAATGTGTTTGCGAACAGCGGAAAAAAACCTTGCCGAAGACCAAAACGAAGAAAGACATAATATATGAACAAACTGTTCTGCATAAGAAGCATGCGGACGCCTTCAGATCACTCATCTCTTCCTCCCCCCCTCCTAGAGTAGAGCCCTAGTGTTTATACTGAGATATCCTCTTCTATTTCCAGTTGACCATCTAGTAGTCACACCTGTAGGCTGCCTCTCTCTCTCCCCGTGGCATAGCTAGGTCTCTCTCCCTGTGGCATAGCTAGGTCTCTCTCCCTGTGGCATAGCTAGGTCTCTATCCTTTTCCTTGATCCTTCCCTACTCTCTTACATCCTGTTACACTCTGTCAATCTCTGCTGTTCCCTTGACCCTATTCCTCCCTCTCTTACCTCACATTTCCCAATCACCCTCTCTTCCTTTTCCATGTCCCCTCTCCCTCCTCAATCTCCTCCCCCTCTTTTTTCCCCACTCCCACTCTCTTGGTGTTGTGTCTGTGTGTTCTCAGTAGGGAGGCTGGATCTTTTGAGTACAGGAAGAGAAGCTGGCACACACATACACACACACTGAGAAATCCGAAACACAGCCGTTCCCACAGCTGCCCAATCAGGCAGTGTTGGCTAGGAAAACACACTTACTCATGCGCACACACATCAACACATTCTCATTGCAGAACAATCACACAGCCTTGTCTCACTCACACAAACTCATTCACAGTATTGCCCAATCACGCAAGGTCTCACACACTACTTTCCACACAAACAAACCTAAGAATAACCTCATTAACCCTAAAACACAAACAAACCCCGCAGAACTACAAGAGCAGTGGTGTATTCATTAATCGGATTCCGTTGCAAAACAGTTTTGCAACGGAAAATGTTTACTGTTTACTCTAGGAAGCAAACAGAACCAAACGGGGAGGGACCTACCTGAATTTGTCCAATAGAAACTTCCTTTTAGAGTAAACGGTTTCTGTTGCTAAACGTTTTGCAACTGACTAATGAATACACCACTGGTGTTCCACATGGTCAAGTGCAGTGCTCTCACTTCGTTCAATATGTCTGCATATTCAGCCAATCAAATTGTACCTATTGATGTCAGCTACGTGGATACTCTTTTTCCACACAAGAAAAAACACAAGATGTTAGATGACAGTATAAAACATTTATTCAATCAGTCTGAAGAACCAGCAAAGCCCCAACTCCCTTACTTCCATAGTGATAATATTCCATTAAAATAGCAGATGTAGAATACCCTATACACAATCCATTACATTAAAGAAAGAAGAGCATAGACAATATACTTACAGTATATTTAGTTTGGACAAACGTAAACCAATAAAACCAAAATAATATTGTGCACATGCACATGAAGACATATGACCCAAATACAAAAAAAAACAAAAAAACATTGTGTTTGAAACACAATAAGAATGGAAATCTTAAGTCTTCCTTCAGTTCATAGATTTAGAGACAAGTACCGATTATGTAGAGTACATGACATGTCTGCTTAGAGTAGGATAAGGGTTGCAAAATTCCAGGAACTTTCAATAAATTCCCTGGTTTTCCAGAAATCCTGGTTGGAAAGCTCCAGATTTCCTTCTTATTCGCTTCAGATTCCGTGAATGTCTGGAAAAACAGGGAATTTATTGAAAGTTCCTGGAGTTTTGTAACCTTAGTAGGGATGCACAACTGAGGGCTCTACACCTAGTACTACTAGGACCACATAGTCCTGTTGGTTTTCATCTCTCTGTGGTACTTAATTGATCCATTCATATAATTGATTGACTAGCGAGTCTAGACCTTAGACACCTGGTTATCCAGGTATACAGTGCATTCAGAAAGTATTATTCAGCCTTATTCTAAAATGGATTAAAAAAATAATAATCCTCATCAAGCTTACACAATATCACAGGATGGCAAAGTGAAAACAGGTTTATAGAATTTTTGCAAATCTATAAAAAATTAAAAACAGATACCTTATTTACATAAGTATTCAGACCCTTTGCGATGAGACTCGAAATTGAGCTCAGGTGCATCCTGTTCCCATTGATCCTGTTTCCATCCTTGACATGTTTCTACAACTTGACTGGAGTCCATCTGCGGTAAATTCAATTGATTGGACATGATTTGGAAAGACACACACCTGTCTATAGAAGGTCCCACAGTTGACAGTGCATGTCAGAGCAAAAACCAAGCCATGAGGTCGAAGGAATTGTCCATAGAGCTCAGAGACAGGATTGTGTCGAGGCACAGATCTGGGGAGGGGTACCAAACAATTTCTGCAGTATTGAAGTTCCAAGAACACAGTGGCCTCCATCGTTCTTAAATGGAAGAAGTTCGGAACCACCAAGACTCTTCCTAGAGCTGGCCACCCGGCCAAACTGAGCAATCGGGGGAGAAGAGCCTTGGTCAGGGAGGTGACCAAGAACACTGACAGAGCTCCAGAGTTCCTCTGTGGAGATGGGAGAACCTTTCAGAAGAACAACCTTCTTTGCAGAACTCCACCAATCAGGCCTTTATGGTATAGTGGCCAGACGGAAGCCACTACTCAGTAAAAGGCACATGACAGCCTGCTTGGAGTTTGCCAAAGGCACCTAAAGGACTCTCAGACCATGAGAAACAAGATTCTCTGGTCTGATGAAACCAAGATTGAACTCTTTGGCCTGAATGCCAAGCATCATGTCTGGATGAAACTTGGCACCATCCCTACAGTGAAGCATGGTGGTGGCAGCATCAGGCTGTGGGGATGTTTTTCAGCGGCAGGGACTGGGAGACTAGTCAGGATTGAGGGAAAGATGAACAGAGCAAGTACAGAGAGATCCTTGATGAAAACCTGCACCAGAGCGCTCAGGTCCTCAGTCTGAGGCGAAGGTTCACCTTCCAACAGGAAAATGACCCTAAGCACACAGCCAAGACAACACAGGAGTGGTTTTGGGAGAAGTCTCTGAATGTCCTTGAGCGGACCAGCCCAACTTGAACCCGATCTAACATCTCCGGAGAGACCTGAAAATAGCTGTGCAGCAACGCTCCCCATCCAACCTGACAGAGTTTGAGAAGATCTGCAGAGAGGAATGGGAGAAACTTCCCAAATACAGGTGTGCCAAGCTTGTAGCGTCATACCCAAGAAGACTCAAGGCTGTAAACGCTACCAAAAGTGCTTCAACAAAGTACTGAGTAAAAGGTCTGAATACTTATGTAAATGTGATATTTCAAATTTTCTTTATTTTATAAATGTGCAAAATAAAAAAATTAAAACATGTCTTTGCTTTGTCATTATGGGGTATTGTGTGTAGATTGATGAGGAAAATAAACAATTTAATCCATTTTAGAATAAGCCTGTAACATAACAAAATGTGGAAAAACTCAAGGGGTCTGAAAACTTTCCAAATGCACTGTACATCAGTCTAGTTAAAAGAGAAGGATAACAACCCCGCAGATACTGTGGTTACCAGGAACAGAGTTGTTCACCCCTAGTTTATAGGGTAACCATAGTGATGAGGACAGACAAGTCAACTATAAAGGTGAGGGGGTCTCAAACCCCACTAGAGGTGGGATCATCCTGCCCTGTTAGTTAGAGCGATTCAACCAATAGCAGTGCATTGACGCTGAGCAAAACACCTCCCACTGGGTAACAGAGACTACTGTGATTGACAGGGCAGGACTGTCCCACCCATGGTTGAGTTCTCAGGTGGCAGTAATGATATCACAGACTAGGACAGAAGGCACTAAATGGAAGTGGTGGAGGGAGAAAGATATCCCTAACCACTGATACAGGGTCAGATATTTATTCATTATTTTTCATCCCCCATTACTAGGGTACTCTGATCCTAAATCTGTGACTAAGGGACAGCTTCTGCCTTGAGAGGAGAAAGTCCTCTTAAACCCTTGGTGGGTAGGAGTGATCATGAATCATTTAGAATATGAGTAACAATATCAGTGATTGACAGCCTGACCATGATAGGGTCAAGAAGCCTGTTATCTCTCTCCCCTTGTAACCATTGGTGTGCGAGTTTCCAGCCACTTAGACTTCGATGAGCTTATAGGATGGCACGCCTTGATTCACAGATGCAAATCTCCAGAACAGGAAGAACCGGATGAGACTGGTCACAATGCCTGGCGTGTTTGGAACCTGGAACACACAAGCAAACACACACAGAGGTTAAAGCCTGGCGGGTAGGAGCGTTGGGCCAGTAACCGAAAGGTTGCTGGATCAAATCCCCGAGCTGACAAGGTAAAAATCTGCCCCTGAGCAAGGCATTTAACCCACTGTTCCCTGGGCGCCGAAGAAGTGGATGTCGATTAAGGCAGCCCTTCGCACCTCTCTGACTCAGAGGGGTTGGGTTAAATGCGGAAGACACATTTCAGTTGTACAACTGACTAGGCATCCCCTTTCCCCTAAAGGTAATTTACAATCATTTAACAGTCCCCTTCCATCTAGCCCCTACCATGTCTCACATACAGTGTATTCAGACGCCTTGACTTTTTCCACATTTTGTTACTTTACAGCCTAATTCTAAAATTGATTAAATTTAATTTTTTCTCTTCAATCTACACACAATAACCCATAATGACAAAGCAAGAATTGGATAAAAAAAAAAAAGAAATACGTCATTTACATAAGTGTTCAGACCCTTTGCTATGAGACAGGAAATTGAGCTCAAGTGCATCCTGTTGCCATTGATCATCCTTGAGATGTTTCTACAACTTGATTGGAGTCCAACTGTGGTAAATTCAATTGATTGAACATAATTTGGAAAGACACACACCTGTCTATATAATGCATGTCAGTGCAAAAACCAAGCCATGAGGTCGAAGGAATTGTCCGTAGAGGTCCGAGACAGGACTGTGTCAAGGCACAAATCTGGGGAAGGGTACCAAAACATTTCTGCAGCATTGAAGGTCCCCAAGAACACAGTGACCTCAATCATTCTGAAATGGAAGAATTTTGGAACCACCAAGTTGGCCACCCGGCCAAACTGAGCAATCGGGGGAGAAGGACCTTGTTCAGGGAGGTGACCAAGAACCCAATGGTCACTCTGACATAGCTCCAGAGTTCCTCTGTGGAGATGGGAGAATCTTCCAGAAGGATAACCATCTCTGCAGCACTCCACCAAATCAGGATTTTATGGTATAGTGGCCAGAGGGAAGTCACTCCTCAGTAAAAGGCACATGACAGCCTGCTTGGAGTTTGCCAACATGGACCTAAAGACTCTCAGACCATGAGAAACAAGATCCTCTACTCTGATGAAACCAAGATTGAACTCTTTGGCCTGAATGCCAACACTCACGTCTTGTGGAAACCTAGCACCATCCCTACGGTGAAACATTGTGGTGGCAGCATCATGCTGTGCGGATGTTTTTCAGCGGCAGAGACTGGGAGACTAGTCAGGATCGAGGGAAAGATGAGTAGTACAGAGAGATCCTTGATGAAAACCTGCTCCAGAGCACTCAGGACCTCAGACTGGGGCGAAGGTTCACTTTCTAACAGGACAACAACCCTGCCAAGACAACGCAGGAGTGGCTTCGGGACAAGTCACTGAATGTCCTTGAGGGGCCCAGCCTGAGCCCAGACTTGAACCCGATCAAACATCTCTGGAGAGACCTGAAAATAGCTGTGTAGCAACGCTCCCCATCCAACCTGACAGAGCTTGAGAGGATCTGCAGAGAAGAATGAGAGAAACTTCCCAAATACAGGTGTGCCAAGATTGTAGTGTCATACCCAAGAAGACCGAGGCTGTAATCGCTGCCAAAGTACAGAGTAAAGGGTCTAAATACTTATGTAAATGTGATATTTTAGTTATGAATTTTTTATAAATTAATACATTCGCAAAAAAATCTATAAACTTGTTTTTGCTTTGTCAATATGGGGTATTGTCTGTAGATTAACGAGGGGAACGTAATGTGGAATAAGTCAAGGGGTCTGAATACTTTCTGAATGCACTGTATACACACACACACACACCATGATATAGTAGTCTTGCAGCTGTAGTCCATAGAGTGTCCAGGATGTTGAGGTGAGGAAGGTAGCTACAGTCAAAGAGAAGGACAAACGCTCCACACTACCAGTACGCACTATCTCCATCTGACAGAGAGAGGAGAGGGGGAGAGAGAGAGGGAGAGGAGAGGGGGTGATGAATTGACGCAATTCCAATGTATCCAAAAAGACAGCAGGAGGGATAAGACACAAACCCAGAACAACAGGAAGACACAGATGAGAGAAAGAAAGGCAGGAAATAGACACAGGATCATATGAGGAGACAGACAGACAGAGGGAGGGAGAATGAGACAAACAGGAAGGCGGAGGGTAGGGCTGCACAATTAATCGAATTCACATCAAAATCGCAATATTGACATGTGCAATATCCATATGGGAAGAGATCCATATTGCATTCAATATTTTGACACGCCACGTGTAACATCTGTTTTTATAGTTTACTCAGTGTGTCTCTCCTCCTCTCTCAGCTGCTTCCCACACACCAAGCCCCACCCCCTGTCACTCAAGCAGCACACTTCCTCCTCCTCGCTGTTAGATTCACGATAAGTTTGCATGTTGTTCTTTTATAGTCAAATGCAGTCAACAGACTGTTCCAAATAAGAAGGATGCTGCTTTCCAATTTGCTTCTTAATATACAGTTGAAGTCAGAAGTTTACATACACCTTAGCCAAATACATTTCAACTCAGTTTTTCACAATTCCTGACATTTAATCCTAGTAAAGATTCCCTGTCTTAGGTCAGATAGGATCACCACTTTATTTTAAGGATGTGAAATGTCAGAATAATAGTAGAGAGAATGATTTATTTATTTAATCACATTCCCAGTGGTTCAGAGGTTTACATACACTCAATTAGTATTTGGTAGCATTGCCTTTAAAATTGTTTAACTTGGGTCAAACGTTTCAGGTAGCCTTCCACAAGCTTCCCACAATAAGTTGGGTGAATTTTAGCCCATTCCTCCTGACAGAGCTGGTGTAACGGAGTCAGGTTTGTAGGCCTCCTTGCTCGCACACGCTTTTTCAGTTCTGCCCACACATTTTCTATAGGATTGAGGTCAGGGCTTTGTGATGGCCACTCCAATACCTTGACTTTGTTGTCCTTAAGCCATTTTGCCACAACTTTGGAAGTATGCTTGGGGTCATTGTCCATTTGGAAGACCCATTTGCGATCAAGCTTTAACTTCCTGACTGATGTCTTGAGATGTTGCTTCAATATAGCCACATAATTTTCCTGCCTCATGATGCCATCTATTTTGTGAAGTGTACCAGTCCCTCCTGCAGCAAAGCACCCCCACAACATGATTTTGCCACCCCCGTGCTTTGCGGTTGGGATGGTGTTCTTCGGCTTGCAAGCCTCCAAACATAACAATGGTCATTATGGCCAAACAGTTCTATTTTTGTTTCATCAGACCAGAGGACATTTCGCCAAAAAGTTACGATCTTTGTCCCCATGTGCAGTTGCAAACCGTAGTTTATGGCGGTTTTGGAGCAGTGGCTTCTTCCTTGCTGAGCGGCCTTTCAGGTTATGTTGATATAGGACTCGTTTTACTGTGGATATAGATACTTTTTTACCTGTTTCCTCCAGCATCTTCACTTTTCGCACTAAAGTACGTTAATCTCTAGGAGACAGAACGCGTCTCCTTCCTGAGCGGTATGATGGCTGCGTGGTCCAATGGGGTTTATACTTGCATACTATTGTTTGTACAGATGAACGTGGTACCTTCAGGCGTTTGGAAATTGCTCCCAAGGATGAACCAGAATTGTGGAGGTCTTGGCTGATTTCTTTTGATTTTCCCATGATGTCAAGCAAAGAGGCACTGAGTTTGAAGGTAGGCCTTGGAATATTTACACAGGTACACCTCCAACTGACTCAAATTATGTCAATTAGCCTATCAGAAGCTTCTAAAGCAATAAAAAAATATATATTTTCCAAGCTGTTTAAAAGCACAGTCAACTTAGTGTATGTAAACTTCTGACCCACTGGAATTGTGACAGTGAATTATAAGTGAAATAATCTGTCTGTAAACAATTGTTGGAAAAATTACTTGTGTCATGCACAAAGTAGATGTAACTATAGTTTTGGCAAGTCGGTTAGGACAAGAAATTTGTGTAGTGGTTGAAAAACGAGTTTTAATGACTCCAACCTAAGTGTATGTTAACTTTCCGACTTCAACTGTAAATCATTCCCTTTCTATGATTCCAACAGTTCACCCAAGTATTTTGATCTATACTGAAAAAAATATAAAACGCTACATGTAAAGTGTTGCTCCCATGTTTCATGAGCTGAAATAAAAGATCCCAGAAATGTTCCATACGCACAAAAAGCGTATTTCTCCCAAAATGGGTGCACAAATTAGTTTACATCCCTGTTAGTGTGCATTTCTCCTTTGCCAAGAAAATCCATCCACCTGACAGGTGTCGCATATCAAGAAGCTGATTAAACAGCATGATCATTACACACGTGCACCTTGTGCTGGGGACAATAAAAGGACACTATTAGATGTGCAGTTGTCACACAACACAATGCCACAGATGTCTCAATTTTGAGGGACTGCACAATTGGCATGCTGTCTGCAGGAATGTCCACCAGAGCTGTTGCCAGAGAATTGAATGTTCATTTCTCTACCATAAGCCGCCTTCAATGTCATTTTAGAGAATTTGGCAGTACGTCCAACTGGCCTCACAACCGCAGACCACGTGTAACTACGCCAGCCCAGGACCTCCACATCCGGCTTCTACACCTGTGGGATCATCCGAGACCAGCCACCCAGACAGCTGATTAAACTGAGGTGTATTTCTGTTTGTAATAAAAACCCATTGTGGGGAAAAACTCATTCTGATTGACTGGGCCTGGCTCCCCAGTGGGTGGGCCTCGGCCCAGTCATGTGAACCCATGGCTGCACCCCTGCCCAGTCATGTGAAATCCATAGATTAGGGCCTAATGAATGTATTTCAATTGGCTGATTTCCTTATATGAACTCTAACTCAACTGTTGCATGTTGAGTTTAGATTTTTGTTCAGTAAATATCGCAATATTTATTTGCACCCCCAACATTTTTTTTTGCCCATATCATGCAGCCCGAGCGGAGGAATAAACAGGAACACAGAGGCACCAGAGGGGAAGAGAGGAGGCAAAGGGTAAGGGGAGAGAGAGCGATAAGAGAGATGGTCATGTTCTGAAGATGGAATCTTGTTGGTCTACCTTACATATTTATGACAGTATGTGAGGAATCTGAGTACAGTGGGTATCAGGATGGTAGGTATCAGAACATTGTAAAAATAGGTCTGTTTGCCAGGCTAGTGAGTGTATGTTATCTGAACGTTGTATAACAGTTTCTTCACCAGTGCATGGAAGAATGTGTCCAATGCGTGGACATAGGGTGCATATTGTAGAAGCATTGTGTATGAAAGGGTTTGCATATTTACCAGGTCAGCGAGTGGACTCAGGTACATGCTGATAGTGAACAGGCTGCAGGTGAGGCCTAGCTGGGCCAGCTGAGACTCTCCCTGAGGCAGGAGAACACTGAAGTACAGCCAGCCTCCACAGACCACTCCTCCTGCTAGTAACGTCTGAGAGGTCACTCGCCTCTGGAACACACACACACACACGTTTACTGACCCCATATTAATTTGAACCATTTTGGCACACACCCTAAAACTAGGCTACAAGCAGGGAACCAGTGGGCAGATACACTAAAAGTGTACTTCAAACCTTAACGGAAACTTACAAACATTGAAATAAAGCAAACAAACCTTGAATATCTACAGAAAAACATAATTATGATATCTAATAGAAATGAACATCAGACCATCTCTAAGACAAAATAATGCACTCCTGGGGGCTTCAAGTCTGGCCGTATGTGCAATAAGTAACTATAAAACACTGTGGTCAGCTCACCTTGTCGTTGGTGTAGTGGCAGTAGGAGACTATAAAACACTGTGGTCAACTCACCTTGTCGTTGGTGTAGTGGCAGTAGGAGAGAATGTAGAGGGACTGTAGACAGGCTCCTATGGTGTTAACCAGGACCAGAGTTCCATCAGTCTTCAGTATCCCATAATACAGCCAGCCCAGGTTACTATAGAGTAGACAAGACTTTAGCTCAGTGGGCTAACACTGTATGACGTGCAGATGACCCGGGTTTGATCAGTGGTCACTGGCACATTACCTAGGCACCACACACACAGCTTACTTGAGGCATGTGGTGAGGAAGGGGAGGAACTGGACGTTATCTGCACTTTTGGAAGCTCTCATCTTCTTCAGGTCGGTCCTGACAGAGGATCGATCGATCACACACACACACACACACACACACACACACACACACACACACACACACACACACACACACACACACACACACACACACACACACACACACACACACACACACACACACACACACACACACGCTTTTATAAGAACTGCTTGCAAATCTAGCATAAGAAAAAGGATGCAACTGAACTAAAACATGATTTTATTATCACCTGTCCTGAGTATTCTATTTACACAAGCCTCGGGCATTGAACGAATAACTAAGCAAATATTTGATTAACTCATATCTGTGAGATAAGGGTGGACTTGCTAGATAGCTAGCTAACCAACACCTAGCTAGCTATGTTTCCACAGTTTAATGCAATACAAACAAGCCAATTAGAACTGAATTTGGTCTCTGCCCAAGTTTGCGATGTTGGCAATAAAGAACAGGTATCTAGCTAACGTTAGCTACTAAGACAGATAGTTTATCTGAAAAGCAGAAAGCTGTCAAACTTACAGTCCAGTTGAGAACATCCCGACTGTAAATACGATGCACGCCCATGATAGAAACTGCAAAAACTCCATAGATCGGACAACTGAATATATGGTGCACTACCTAGATAGCTAGGTATGTGTCTAAATTGTGAGTGATTTCGCTATGAATATCAAATCAGCTATCGTGCAAATAGTTGACATCTGCATCAGCGACTCAACGTTGACGTCGTTCTAACTACACTGTATTTCCGTGTTTGTAATCAGGGGCGTATTCATTACGCCAATTCTGTTGCAAAACGTTTCTTATACGGTAGCAAACAGAACGAAACGGGGAGAGACCTAACTTCATGTGTCCAATAGAAACTCTCGTTTTGCTCTGTTTGCTTTAGTTTGGTTCTTTAACGGTAAACGGTTTCTTTAATGAATACGCCACAGTATTCTGAAATAATTCTGCACACTGATTGGCAGATAAGGATGAGAGGATGGATAGGTTTCCACCAATGATATGATGTTCAATATGACGATGGATGATTTCGCTCGTAGTCCAGCAAGGATTTTAGGTTCAGATCTTGGATCAGCCTTTTCTCCCAAAGCATTAACCTTAACCATTAAGGGAAAGAATGCTAAACTTACCTTAGATCAGTGTCCACGGGCAACGCGGTCCTACCCCCTCTCCCCCTGGAGACATGAAGTTGCATCTGTGATCACCATGAATGGGATTTAGATGTTGCCGAGGGTACCGCTACATCAGTGTCCAGGGACACTGAGATGAAGGCAGCAGAATATAGTCCATGTCAAATGTGCTGGAGGGGGAGAACATGATACTCTGATCAAATAGTGTAAACCACAGTCTGTTTTGGGGTAGGTAGGCTACTTCTGCAAAAACCTACTACTCCTACTGCTAGCAGGTACCCCCTAAAAACCTCCTCCTCCTACTGCTAGCAGGTACCCTCCCCCAAAAACCTACTCCTCCTACTGCTAGCAGGTACCCCCCCAAAAACCTACTCCTCCTACTGCTAGCAGGTACCCTCCCCCAAAACCTACTCCTCCTACTGCTAGCAGGTACCACCCCCAAAAAGTGGGTCCATTTGCTACTTTTGTTTGATTACCTGCCATCGGAGTATTTAGAAATATATGGCTCAAACAATCAATTAATCAAATGTATTTGATAAAGTCCATTTTACAACAGCTGTTGCCTGTAATATATATATATATATATATATATATATATATATATATATATTATTTATTTAACCTTTATTCAACTAGGCAAGCCAGTTAAGAACAAAATTATTTACGACAGCCTAGGAACAGTGGGTTAACTGCCTTGTTCAGGGACAGAACGACAGATTCTTTGACTTGTCAGCTCGGATACTGTATCTGTACTCCGTAATAGCTGTATATTGCTCCCATCCTTAGCAAATAATATCCTAATGACATATTCCTCTATGGGACAGACAACAAGACGGCAGTCAAAATACTGGGATGTCTAGTAGTGTAGTCTGGGCATCACACAGTGTGAAGTTTTCATCTTGGAGGCATGCTGGGTTGGAATGAATGACATCCTCTTCTGTATCATCACTGAGATACATTATAAATACCCAAATATAGCCTGGAATGTTCTAAACGGTGTAACTTTACACCACATACACCCTGTTATGCCTGATAATAATGAGCAATAGGGTTTTGTACATTGTGAGGGGGAACTCATCTCAGTCACTACAGTGTGAAGTGGAACTGCTCCTAACTCATGTTTTGCCTGTGTAATTAACATTTCCAGGTGAACAGAAAGGAGAGCAGTTGTAGATGAAGTCAATAAAAAATCTATCCTGTTTATTACAAGTTGCAACAGGGAGACACCACACAGCACTGAAGCAAAGAAATGTCGAACTGGCCTCTTGGAGACAGGACCTTAATATCCTAATCAGACAGCACCAAATGTTCTGAAAACATTGATCAACCCACACTAGTTACCATCAACTCACACTAATGACCGTCAACCTGCACTAGTGACCATCAACTCACACTAATGACCGTCAACCCACACTAGTGACCGTCAACCCACACTAGTTACCATCAACTTACACTAGTGACCATCAACCCACACTAGTTACCATCAACTCACACTAATGACCGTCAACCCACACTAGTGACCATCAACTCACACTAATGACCGTCAACCCACACTAGTGACCATCAGCCCGCACCTTGAGTTTCACAAACAGAACAATGGAAATGAAGTGTAATAAAGAAACTATATGCTGAAATATGCTGAACATTGTGTCTAAACTGAATATGAGCTTCAGTTACAGTACCTTCAGAAAGTATTCACACCCCTTTACTTTTCTACATTTTGTTACGTTACAGTCTGCATTTACGTTAGATTTATTTATCTACACACAATACCCCATGTCAAAAATGTATTTTGTTTGTAGAATGAAAAGTATTCAATCCCCCCGCAAAGAAAAAGCCATATCTCAGACTGGCCAATATAAAGAAAAGATTAAGATGGGCAAAAGAACACAGACACTGGACAGAGGAACTCTGCCTAGAAGGCCAGCATCCCGGAGTCGCCTCTTCACTGTTGACGTTGAGACTGTTTTGCGGGTACTATTTAATGAAGCTTCCAGTTGAGGACTTGTGAGGCGTCTGTTTCTCAAACTAGACACTCGAATGTACTTGTCCTCTTGCTCAGTTGTGCACCGGGGCATCCCACTCCTCTTTCTATTCTGGTTAGAGACAGTTTGCGCTGCTCTGTGAAGGGAGTAGTATACAGCGTTGTACGAGATCTTCAGTTTCTTGACAATTTCTTGCATGGAATAGCCTTCATATCTCAGAACAAGAATAAACTGACGAGTTTCAGAAGAAAGGACTTTGTTTCTGGCCATTTTGAGCCTGTAATCAAACCCACAAAGGCTGATGCTCCAGATACTCAAGTAGTCCAAAGAAGGCCAGTTTTATTGCTTCTTTAATCAGGACAACAGTTTTCAGCCATGCTAACATAATTGCAAAAGGGTTTTCTAATGATCAATTAGCCTTTTAAAATGATAAACTTGGATTAGCTAACACAACGTGCCATTGGAACACAGGAGTGATGGTTGCTGATAATGGGCCTCTGTATGCCAATGTAGATATTCCATAAAAAAAATCTGCCGTTTCCAGCTACAATAGTCATTTACAACATTAACAATGTCTACATTTTCTGATCAATTTGATGTTATTTTAATGGACAATTTTTTTAGCTTTTCTTTCAAAAAGAAGGACATTTCTAAGTGACCCCAAACTTTTGAACGGTAATGTCTATTAAACAAAAGAAATATGTATATATTGATGTTTTTCTTTATACAAATGTACTTATTTGTTACATTTGACTGTGTAAAAACTAGCAGTACTACTTATTTCTCTGAGAGTGAGGCGGATATATATCATTTTGCAAAAGAAAACAATTATTTGTCTTTATGAAATGAAACCATCAAGTGATAGATTTTAAACAAATACATGTCTGTTATTGAACAACCCCATGCCGTGACCAGATAGTGAAACACACAAACTCTTTCATAATTTCTTTAAACAATAAAAACAAATTTACCAACATTTCTTAAAATTGATATATAGCATTTTGGAAATTAACTCTTCAAATATTATGTTGATTTGGGTAACTCCTCTGTTTGCACTGTAAAGCTTGTGTTATCCCCCGGTTGGTACATATAGGTGGTACTACCTATATGGGCAGCCTGCAGTCCAACTCAACATGGTGCCAGAGATGAAGATTGCAAAAAGCAAAGAAAGAAATCGAGAAACCTATCCAACCAAAACAATAGAGACCCAGAAACCTGAGACTACGCCTTCACTATTGTGAATCACTAAATCAATACAGAAATACACTACGGAAAAAGAAGGAACAGCACATCAGAGAACAACTTATTGTAATTGAATAATCCATAGCATCTAACCACTTTTGGGACATTGGAACACACTAAACAAACAACAACACGAAGAGTAATCTATCTAAAACAGAGATGTATGGATAAATCACTTCTCCAATCTTTTTGACTCTCTATAACTAAGACAAACATAAAAACCATATGCATGCACAAATTCAAATCTTAGAATCAGCTATTCTATTGGAGACTACCAGAACCCACTGGATTCTCCAATTACATTGAATTATCTACAGGACAAAATATCCAACCCAAAAAGGCATGTGGCATTGTTATCCTAAATGAAATGATAAAATATACAGACAACAAATTCCAATCGGCTATACTTAAACTCTTAAACATCCTCCACAGCTCTGGCATCTTCTCCAATATTTGGATCCAAGGACTGATCACCGCAAACCAGACAAATGACCCCAATAACTACCGTTGGATATGCGTCAATAGCAACCTTTGGAAAATCCTCTGCATTACCATTAACAGCAGACTCATACATTTATTCAGTGAAAACAATGTACTGAGCAAATTGGCTTTTTACCAAATTACCGTACGACAGACCACGTATTCACCCTGCACACCCTAATTGACAAAATGTCTCTATTCCTTTGGAACTTTTTTACTTTTAATTTTGTTTATCTAGTTCACTTGCGTTGGCAATGTCAACATGTTTCCCATGCCAATAAAGCCCTTTGAATTGAATTGAGAGAGGGATGGAGGGAGGGGAGAGAAGAGACAAGCTAGCAAACAAAAGGGCAAGGGAGAGTATGAGGGAGAGAGCGAGAGTAGCACTATCATACCCAGGTGTCAGTTTGCTCATGGTCTCGTCACCCCTCTCTCCTCCCCCTGTGCTCTCTCAAATTATTATAATTATTTTCATTTCAAGGGGCTTTATTGGCATGGGAAACATATGTTAACATACCAAAGCAAGTGAAGTAGATAATATACAAAAGTGAAATAAACAATAAAAATGAACAGTAAATATTACACTCACAGAAGTTCCAAAGTACTAAAGACATTACAAATGTCATATTAGGTATATATACAGTGTTGTAACGATGTGCAAATGGTTAAAGTACAAAAGGGAAAATAAATAAACATAAATATGGGTTGTATTTACAATGGTGTTTGTTCTTCACTGGTTGCCCTTTTCTTGTGGCAAAAGGTCACACATCTTGCTGCTGTGATGCCACACTGTGCTATTTCACCTAGTAAGGGGAGTTTATCAAAATCGGATTTGTTTTCGAATTCTTTGTGGATCTGTGTAATCTGAGGGAAATATGTGTCTCTAATATGGTCATACATTGGGCAGGAGGTTAGGAAGTGCAACTCAGTTTCCACCTCATTTTGTGGGCAGTGTGCACATAGGCAGACCTGGCTCTCAAGAGAAGACAGGCTACGGCGGCCTTTCTCAATAGCAAGGCTATGCTCACCGAGTCTGTACATAGTCAAAGTGTCACATGTGCGCCCTCTCCGGCCTCTAGGTCAACAGGCTGCTCGTTATGGCGCACACCTGTCACCATCGTGACGCACACCTGCGCGTCATCAGACTCACCTGGACTCCATCACTTCCCTGATTACCTTCGCTGTATATGTCACTCCCTTTGGTTCCTTCCCCAGGCGTCATTGTTTCTGTTTCAGTGTCATGTCTGTGAGTTTGTTTGGTATTTAGTGGTTTATTTATTAAAACACTCACTCCCTCCCTGAACTTGCTTCCAGACTCACAGCGCACACAAGCTTTCCATAAGTTTGGGGCAGTCACAGTGGGCAGGTATTCTGCCACGGTGTGCTCTCTGTTTAGGGCCAAATAGCATCTCTCTCATCCCTCTCCACACCGACATTTGGCCATAGGGCTGTGATGTTCTGGCCAGCGCAAACCAGCCCAGGACGAAAGACAGAAACGGCAAAAGCGAGGGAAGGAGAGAAGAGCACGGGAAAGACCTGAGGGGAAGTTGGCGAGAGGGTGAGAATTCTTCAGAGGGCAGATGGATGGGCTTGGAGTCCCCTATGTCAACCATCAAAACAAATGCCAGAAAGTTGCAGTGAAAGTTTTTAAATTCCAGCTGTGAATTGTGTCAAAAGTAACAACGTTGAAAGTGTGACCATCAATTTCTTTACCTTTGGCTATAAAATGTGAGAATTGAAAGCACTCAAGTCAGATTTATATCACTTGTTTTTTTATTACATTAAAGTTCACATTTTAAACAAATGCTGTTATTTCCATATTTTTTCTATGTACAAATTTTCCATACAAACATTTACAAAAACAAGTTACAATATAGTGTAGGGATTTCCTTTGCATTTTGTGTAACGCCTGTAAACCACAGGAGGCTGCTGAGGGGAGGACGGCTCATAATAATGTCCCGGAACGGAGCTAATGGAATGGCATCAAACACCTGGAAACCATGTTTTATGTATGAGATACCATTCCACCCGTCATTACCACGAGCCAGTTCTCCCCAATTAGGATGTCACCAACCTACTGTGCTGTACACACACCATAATGTCCAGTGTACCGGTTATGTTGTTTGTGTGACGTTGTTTACAGTATATCAGAGTATGGGATGAATGACCATCAGGAAAAGGAGGAAGCACAGCTCCCAGCCTCAATGCAATCACAACCCCCTGTCAGAATCCTGTCAGTACCGCTTTGCTCTCCTCTTTCCCATCAACCTCGTTCCTATACACTCATCTGTTCAACACTAAACCATAAAAAGACATAGAAAAGCAAACCAGCAATGACTAAAACAATCCCAATTTGTTCATTTGAAGCTGTTGTACCATCTTGATGACAGAGGATCTGGTTATGTAGATATCTGTGTAGATCTACAACATAGAATGTGTGTTTTGTTCTAGTGTGTGCTAATCTGTTCTTTAGAGTATGCATCTGTCACATCGTTGGGTTTTGTACAATGAATTATAATTGAATACTGCATTGTTGAGGAAGAGCTTGCAAGTAAGCATTTTTAAAAACTGTTCACACCTGCTGTATCTTGTGCACGTGACAAATACACTTTAGTTTGATTTGTGACATGTCAAGAAGAAACATCCCCATTTACCTGAGTAGCTACTGCACTAAACAAGACATACACCGTGCTTAGAGGAAGGTCAGTTAACACACATACATCTATATACATATCAATAGTCTCTACATGTAGAGGAGGAAACAGGAGGTTGGCCGTTTCAGAGGACTACTGTAGGCTTTGGCTCAAACTATTTCAGAATGAACAAAGAATATGTACCCACATTATACACTGAGTGTACAAAAACATTAGGAGCACCTGCACGTTCCATGTCAGACTGACCAGGTGAAAGCTATGATTTCACTTGCTAAATCCACTTCAATCAGTGTAGAGACAGGTTAAAGGATGTTTAAGCCTTGAGACATGGCTTGTTTATGTGTGCCATTCAGAGGGTGAAGGGGCAAGACAAAAGATTGAAGTGCCTTTGAACGGGGTATGGTAGTAGGTACAAGGCACACCGGTTTGAGTGTGTCAAGAACTGTAACACTGCTAGGTTTTTCACGCTCAACAGTTTCCTGTGTGTATCAGGAATGGTCCACTACCCAAAGGACATCCAGCCAACTTGACAACTGTGGGAAGCATTGAAGTCAACATGGGCCAGCATCCCTGTGGAACGCTTGACACCTTGTAGAGTCCATGCCCCGACGAATTGAGGCTTTTCTGAGGGCAAAACAGGGTGCAACTCAAAATTAGGAAGGTATAGATAATGTTTTTTTACACTCAGTGTATATCACTGTTACAATTCTATTCAGGGTAATCATGAAAACAGTTATCCCTTTGTCAGTTTTCTAATAATGATTAGTACACGTTTCCAGTAAGATTTCTGCTCCAGATTCAGTGGGGTTTCCAAAAGTGTCCAAACAGATCAAATGGAGTGAAAAGGAGAAACAAGGGGGAATAGCCATCCATCCTCTTCCATTTACAAAAACAATCCTTCAGAAAATCCTCTTGAAGATCATCGTCTCTGGAACGATCCACGTTCCAATCACACGTCCACACACACGCAGCAGCTCAGTCCAGTTGCAAATATAAAAATATCTATAAAAAATCTTCTCTGTGCCAATGTCCTGCATTTGGTTGACAGTGTCTCTGTTGTAGCTAGGTCTGTAACTCAGTGTCAATATAGTAACAGGGATAGTAGGACGGGGAACAGGGTGAAGAAGACCGACAGGGAGACCAGCTGAACACCTGAACTACCCACACTCTTCTGGACCTTAGGCTCCAACACAGCAGGGTCATCTGGAGAGAGAGAGAACATGTTACTATCAGAAACAAGTGGAACCATTCTACTGTACTTCTAGTATCCAGAGTCAATACTGTACATCTGACTCTCTCTGGATTGACAGATGGGAGACGTACCGGCTGGAAGCCTGTTGGAGGGGTTGTGCACTCCTCCTCCTGCTCCCATCTTCCCCTTTCCTCCATCCATCGCTTTCTCCATCGCTCTATCCTTGCCTTTGTCAGCCTTGGCCTTCCCAGAACCTGTAGAAGACAAGAAGACATTGGTAAGAACTTGATTGTATGAACACCAACGGGAACACCACTGAATATGGGGAACACTAAGCCTAGCCATTGATGCTAACGGAAGCTATTGCTAACATAGCTTTAGCCTTTAGAGGGTTTTCCTAACAGAGGCTAATGCTAGCATGTTGATGGAGACAGGGGAATTGATCTCACCATGAGGTCCAACCACATCCACCTTCAGCCTCAGACACTCCTGACCGTGGTGATGCAGCGGCTTGGCTGAAGAGGGAGAAGAGAGGGAGGTTTAGTACAAATACCCAAGCATTGTGTTAGAGTAGTCTATTGTACAGTTAAGTGGTAGTATTCATTCAGAAGTACTGCACATTGATAGTAGTGGTATTAGTAAATGTGTAGTAGTACTACTATAGTATTGATATACTTACAGATATAGTAGTAGCTCTCTCCCTGTCTGAACTCCTTGCCCAGGGTGAAGGGGGTGAAGCGCTGGAACTTCTCGGAGAACCTCTCGGGGGCGTGGGCAGCGAAGGGCCGGGAACATTCCCAACGCAGCTGGTCGAAGGAGTGGGGCTTACACACCTCATAGTCCTCCTTCTCCACCATGTACAGCACGTACCGCTCGGCCTCCTGGGATGGCAGCTCCCCGCGCGTGTAGTGAGGACAGATGATGTCCAGGTAGTCGTTGATTTTCACCCCCACTGTGTACTCATCCCATAGGAAACTAGAGAGAAGAGGAGGAGAGCGGTTAGTGACATGGCTGGCCTTACATCTAGTGGTCATCTCTGACTGAACGAAGGAACAAACGGAACATTCTGAAATATCATCACGGCCCATTCCCAGCCAGACACCTGCCGGATGACAGAGTTGAGTCCATGTTTGTGTGGGCTGTTCCACTCACATGAACAAACACGTATGGAATAACCAACTTACTCAAAACACACTCATAATAAACACACTCACGGACAATCATAAACACAAAAAGCTGTTAATATCACTCAGCCCAGCAGACAGCGTGTGTGAGATTGTCCTGGTGTAGATGTGTCACCCAGACAATGAGAATTAGTGAGCAGCCAATCAGGAGTCACTGGCTAAACTTGTTTGATGTATTTATTTAGACAAGAACACACCATTACACGCCTACACTCTTTCTGCCTATCCCTCATCTGTTTTCTGGAGCGTTCCACTCATGTTGTTTTAAGAGTAGAGTTTCACTGGCCACCTGTGTCCATGGAAACAAGATTCTGAGTGACAGTTTCTCCTTTGTCTCTTGCTCTCAGTCTCTGTCATATATATGCTCGGTCTGCACAAGTCATTTAATCTCTTTCTCTCCCCCCCTACACAAGTCATTTGAATGGGTTAGTTATCATCTCTCTCTGCACCTGTTGGTGTGTCAGTGGGTGACTGTTTTTCCTCCTCTAGTGACTTGTCGCCCCTGATTCTGTCTCTTCCTACTTCCTCCCTCCACGAAAAATAAATATTGAGGGAGGTGGAGACAGTCGCTCTCTCTGTTCCTTTTCATCTTCACCCTCCCTTGACTTTATGACTAAGCTTTCCCTCCTTCAGTGCCTCCATCTCGGTTCTAGATTTTAACTGTTGTTGTTGTGGTGGTTTCGCCCTCCTTCCCTCCAGTCAACACCTCCAATCTACTGAGGTATACACGTGAAAGGACACACACGTCTCTAACACACACACACACACACCTCATGAAAGAAACCCTAGAACAGTGGGTAGAGCAGTGGAACTTATATTTCTGGTAGGAAGGAAGGTTAGAGAGATGAAAGAAACAAAGTACTGTATCTGGGTATCAAATTAAAACGGTGCTTTCCAGCTGTCCTCCAGGCCTATTAGGATTCAGCTCACACAGGGACTATGAGTTGTGTTGGCGAGTGGAGTCCGTGGTGCTGGCAGGGTAAACACACACACTTTTCTGGAAGAGAGGTTGAGTTTGTGGGTAAGAGCTTGTTATTCCTGAGGATGTAATCAGTATAATATGCACGTCAGAGTCTCATTGGTTCGCAGCCCTGGGCTGAACAGACATCCACACAGGCCGCAGCATAAACACCCTGCCACATACTCTGGGTGTGTGGCTCTGTTTTGTGCCACGAGAGAGAGAGCGTCTGTATCACAGGCAGCTGGTGGCACTTTAATTGGGGAGGAAGGGCTCATAGTAATGTATACACTAGCTGTGTGTGAGAGACAGTGGGGACCCAGTTCATACATCTTTATGTTGTGTTACTGTGTGCCCAGCATCAAAGCCTAGAACAGGAGGTATCTGGTATCCTGCCTCCTTCCTTTCATCCCTCCTTTCTCTCCTGTTGTTGTTGTCCTTCCTAAGTGACAGACACACTGGCTCCATGTGGGTCTCTAACCCCCTTTAATCCCTCTGCCACTGTGTGAGAGAGACCTAGAGAGAGAGTAACCTGCCTGTCACAACATGTATTGTTAGCAGAGCCCGTACCTAGGCTCATTAGCCAGGGCTAATAGCTAGATTAGCCTCTCTCACACCACCTCAAAACAGGATGATATCTTTGGCTTAACCTTCGCATGCACACACACACCGGTCTGCGGTTCAAGCGCTTCATTGACAAACAAAACTGGGTTCCTTTCTTATTTCCTTTCTTTGACTCAGACTGGTAATGACAGGGTTGAGACGAACGGCACGAGAGAACTGCACTGCTACAGTAGAGTGAAGAGACTTTCCTAACAGAATGGAATCCACCTGATTACCACACTAACCACAGCTTCTCCTTAAAAACATGTTCCTGTCTAAAGCTGTAAAAACACATATTCTGTTGCTAATCTCAGTCACTACAAACAATCACACTTTCAGATCTCTCTCGCTCTTCTGAAGGCTACTTAATTAAAAGATATTTGGGGTCTGGGGCCAAGCTGTTGTCGACAAAGGGAGGAGGGGTTCTGAATAGGGTGTAATTACCCCTCCTCCCCCCAAAGACATAAACCCTGGAGCTGACTAGACTCCAGTCTGCCCCCCCACCCTTCACCCCCTCTAGCCCCAGGGCTGTGCTCAGTGTCCTCTGGTCACTAGTAGAGGCTGATGTAGACGTGATAAGGTGAGGTGTGTTGTAGCTACTATGTCTCACAGCATTTTGCACGTGGTCCATGTTGCCCATAATTTACTCTCTCCACAAATTGTACAATAATCATGATGAAGCTAGAATTACAGTAACGTTGACGGCCATACTTATCAATGGGAGGGGTTGTGTGAGCGTGTGTGTGCATGCGTGTGTATGTGTCAGCGTGTGTGCAATCTCAGCTTAGGGATCTGGGAGAAGTCCAGCTGATTGAAGCCAGTTGACACAGGGCCAGACTCACAACTGGAACCCAAGCACCCCTTCCTCCGAACAGTGTCGTCTTTCTCTCGTCTTTCCCTCTTCTTCCTCCTTCTACTCTGACTGACAGTTCACAGGAGAGTGAGAGTTGCGTTAATGTGATAGCTACGCGTGTGAGGGGGGGCTGTGAGCGAGAGGTTCTCTGAAGACCAGAATTCAGGCTGCCTCACACCCCAGGCACATGAGCGCATCTGTTTATCAGGGCAGACCAGAGCCTGTGTGTGTGTGTGTGTGTCTCACTGAGGTGTGTGTAAACAGCCAGGGTTGAAGGTAGTCTTCCTTCACCTATCCTCTGAACTGAAGAGTTCTCAGAGCTGCTACTGTAGTTACTGCATCACAGGTGTGTGTGTGTGTGTGTGCTTGCTTTGTGTGTGTGTGGTAGGTGGTTATGACAGTAGGGTGATTGCATGAGTTGTTTAACATCTCATTACCTTCTCAACAGCTTTGAAGTCCTCTCCTCATCTCTTGCCGTTATCAAAACTCTCACATTAACGCAACGCTCACCTCTCACCCCTCTCTTCTATCCCTACTTGTAGGCCCATCTCTCTTCTCTCCCTACCATCCCTCCTCTGTGTTTTCCATATAAAAACCCACAACAAAAATGCTCTCCTTTCTCCCCGTCTCCTCCTCTCGTTCTTTGGGGAATGTTACAAACTGTCAGGCAGGTCACAGGGGTTAGAGTTCAGAGTCAGAATCCTCATACACACTCCCACTGACTCAGCAAGGGAGAGTAGTCACACACACACCGGGTCTGAAGGAGAGTCAGCACAGTTAACAAAACCCACCATATACTCCACAGGTAGTCAGCAACACACACACGAGGAATGTCATGACAGGGCTTCTGGGGTTTGGGAGAGTCTGTGGAATAGAATGCTCACACCATACAACTATAAAATCTGCACACACAGGCGTATAAATTACCCTATTCATTCACTGTGGTATCCCACATTCACAGCTCAACTCAGAGAGGACATAGGCCTGCCAGTTGTAATCTGGGTTTTAGTAGTTGTATCCACTAATACAGTATTATACACCAACTACCCTAGTAGAACCTTTCTAGAACACTCTCTATTCTAATCTCCCACATTCTCTCTCCCGAGAGGAGAGTTCCAAAGAGGTCATTCTTCAGTCTGTCACGCTCCAACAGATCAGAATACCAGGAGTCTAATCATTCTGTCCCAACCACCATTATCACATCCAGACTCCACTTATTACTACCACCACCTATTCATGGTGTGTGATTCTTTATTCAGAATTGCAGGGTTTGAGAGCCTTTAAAAATGTCAACACAACCTTTTCTCCCCTCCCTCCATCCATCCATCCATTTCCCATCTCTCCGTCTGTCTCTCCTTCATGCGTTCTAAATGAACCCATCCCTTTCTCCCTCTGTGCATCCCTCCTCTATTATTCCCTTGCTCTTAAAAAGGTAACATAATATATCAGAGCTCTTCATGACAGCCTAATTTCTCAACACAAATCCCTTCCTCTCTTTTACCCTCTACCCATCCCCCTTTTTCTATCCCCCCCCTCTCTCTCTCTTTCAGATGAATAGAAAAAGGCTTCATGTTGGCAGGTTGCTAGATATGCAGCTTGGTGTGGGTCAATGAGGAGAACTAGACTCACAGGTCTCAACCAGGAGGATTATATTCCAACTAACCCTGGTTCAATCTGGATTATACAGAATAACATGGTTGGGGTCAAAACTATTTTCATTCATTCAAAGTGAATGTCATGAATTGCAAAAGTTATTGTTGGAAATATCCCGGCTGATTCAAACAGAGAAGTCAGTCAGGCCTGAGCTGAGACTGGTAGTGGCCCTTAGGGGGCAACAGAGAGCTATCTCTGAAACACTACATGAGATGATACTGGACACACAAACATGACCCTACACACGATGTGATAATGTGAGGATAAAGCAGTCCTCAGTATTGTAGAATTGAGTCAAACAATAACAGTGGGGAGACACAGAAAGCTGCTGTGATCTGTGTGGGGAAACTATTCAGGAAAACAGAGCAGGGTCTGTGAGAAAGAGGGACTGACGGAGAGAGAGGATGTCTGGACCATAGATAAGGAGGCGAGAGGAAGAGTTGAGATAGAAGGGGGCCCGGGGGGTGCTAATTAAGTTTTTTTTTTTTTTTTACAAATGTAACACGGCAAAACGTTGTTTTATGTTACATCCATGATAATGTGTGTGTGAGAGTGTTAGGTAAGACAGCTGTTATGTCAGCAGGAAACAACCTATATGCCTAGATGTGATTAAATGGACAGAACTATAAGCTGTGTCGCTGACTGACTGGAGCTATACTACTGGCTCCTTTAACTGATTGTTCTATGTAGGATATGTTCCTCTACATATTTAAGGAGCTTCAGATTTACTAACACACACACGTCTGTTACGCCAGAGAGATAATCTATTCTAAATATAAAAAGCATCAGAATGACGATGACGATTTTAGTGTCTATAGGTCAGCTGGTCAGACTACAGCTCAGATCGTCTGTAATCTGTGTGTGCGCGTGTATTTCCCCCTCATTTTGCTGTAGGATTAGAGACCCAGAGCGACAGATGAGGTGGGAGGGAGAGAGAGAGAGAGAGAGGTGGATTTCAGAATAGAGAGGGGGGAGGGTTACAGAATAGAGAGAGGGGAGGGTTACAGAATAGAGAGAGGGGAGGGAGAGAGAGGGTGGGGAGGGTTTCAGAATAGAGAGGGGAATATAGCCAGAGGAAAGAAGGGCTTTACAACAGAGAAGAAAATCACACATTTAACTTCACAACCACCCTCACCCCCCCACAACCCTAAACCTCTTCCTCTAGGACATGTCTGTTCAGACAAGCCCAACACCTCAACAACACAACACGAGAGAGAGAAAGACAAAAGAAGACAGAATTGGAAATACATAGCTATATAGGAGAGGGGAACATGAATACTTGAATGTGTGATAGAGATGAACTCATGGAAACAGAGAGTGAGAACGAGAGATAGAGGTGGTCAGGCAATAACAAGCTAGAGAAGACGTAGCTGGTGTGGAGAGGGAGTGGCGATGGAGAGAGGAACGGACAGGTACAGACAGAGGGAGAGAAGGAAGGAAAGAGGAGGGGGCGGGGGGGTTCGAACACAGCTGACAGAGTAGAGTAACAGGGGAAGTGTGGAATGCTGGCTGCTACTAATATTAACACCCAACTCCTCCCTCCTGCCCCGAGAGAGAGTGTGTGTGCGTGCATGTATGCGTGTGAGTCACTGATTTATCAGTGCTCTGTAATATCGCCTACATATAGGGCCCCTCCCTTTCTCTGACATTGGAGTTCAGGCAACACTACACGCTCTCCCTCAGTCAAAAACAAAAAAACACTTCCAGTAACAAGGCATTGCGCCAGAACTAATGATTAAGCTGTTGGATCAGGTCGAAACAAGCCCAGTCTCTCACACACACACACACGGCTATAAAACAAGGTTGGAACGGACTGCGAAAAACCAGTTTCTACACCAGTCAGGTCAGAGACTGACAACTGTACACACACTGAGTGATCTGTGTGTTACCATCTGAAATTAGTCAGTACACATCAGTTTACACCTGATCGCCTTAGATCAATCAGCCAGGAATCAATTAGAATCAATTAGACTCAGTGATTCACTGGCTGTCAGTCTGACAGACAGATTGATCACATGGGAGTGAATCAGGTGGTTGAGACACAGTGTAAAGTGGACAACAGTTGAGGGACCAGATTGGGCTTTCAGGCTGAAAGAAGACTGAAAACTGCCCAGAGGCAGAGAAAGTTGAAAAACAAAGATGTAAACTGAGAACGAGGGATTAAAGAGAAGGAAGAACGATTAGACAGTAAAAATGTGGTAACAATAGCGAGTGGGTACGGGCCAGACTAGGATTAAGTCTTAATTTGAACAGTGATTATTCTCCTTCTGAAAGCCACATTCACTGAGTTCCAATTGGAGGTTTTCAGAGACTTTAGATAAAGACTTCTGGGAAAAACCAGTGTGTGTGTATGAGACATTTGCAGTACAGAATGTGTGAGCAGAGCTTGTATCATGAGTAATAGTTATCGGTGTGTCTATCGGTCTTTAGTAAACAATCTTTTGCACCATTGGACACAGCGCATCACTGCTCCCACATCAAACTGGCGTGGCGAGTTTCCATGTAGTTTGTTTTTGTTAATGTGTGACTGTGTGTCAATGTGTATGTGAGAGTGTGTGTCTGAACATGCTTGTTTGCGTCTACAGTGCATGTGAACATATTTCTCTGTCTGGTTATGTGTTAGTCTATCTTTAGTCTCCAACGAAAAGGATTAGTGTACATTATGATGTTGTTGTTGTTGTTATGCAACGCAAGTTAGAGTGGGAATGTAGTCCAGAGCCGGATTAAAGAACACACACAGTCTTGCGCAGCTAACCCTGTGGGGACAAAGTTAACCCCCAACCCTAACCCGTACACTTATCCTAACCTTAACCTAAAAAACTAACCCTAGCCCCTAACCCTAAAACTAACCCTAGCTCCTAACCCTAGAAACAGCATTTGATCTTGTGGGGATCAACAAAATGTCCCCAGTTGGTCAAATGTTTGTTTGTTTTGTTTGTTTGTTTGTTTACTATTCTGGTGGGAACTAAATTACTTCCGGCGCCGACAGAGATGGCAGCCTCGCTTCACGTTCTCAGGAAACCATGCAGTATTTTGTTTTTTTATGTATTACTTCTTACATTGTTACCCCGGAAAATATTAAGTTTTATTACATACAACCGGGAGGAACTATTGGATATAAGAGCAACGTCAACTTACCAACATTACGACCAGGAATACGACTTTCCCAAAGAGGATTCTCCTTTCGTTAACACAAACACAACAACAGACTGGATAGCACGTGGCTACTCAAAACAACAGCGGCGCCGGAGAAGAGGGAAACGCGCCGGTCTTTTGGTCAAGCTACGTCGGACGGGCGCATCGTGCACCTCTCCCGAGTATTTTAATCGCCAATGTACAGTCTCTTGACAACAAAGTAGACGAAATCCGATCGAGGGTTGCCTTTCAGAGAGACATTCGAGACTGCAACGTTCTTTGCTTCACGGAAACATGGCTCACTCAGGACACGTTATCAGAGTCGGTACAGCCACCTGGTTTCTCCACGCATCGCGCTGACAGAAACAAACATCTCTCTGGTAAGAAGAAGGGCGGGGGTGTGTGTCTTATGATTAACGAGACGTGGTGTGATCATAACAACATACAGGAACTCAAGTCCTTTTGTTCACCTGACATAGAATTCCTTACAATCAAATGCAGACCGCATTATCTACCAAGAGAATTCTCCTCGATTATAATCACAGCCGTGTACATCCCCCCTCAAGCTGACACATCGACGGCACTGAAAGAAATTCATCGGACTCTATGTAAACTGGAAACCACATATCCTGAGGCTGCATTTATTGTGGCTGGGGATTTTAATAAGGCTAATTTAAGAACAAGGCTCCCGAAATTTTACCAGCATATCGAATGTGCCACCCGGGCTGGTAAAATCCTGGACCACTGTTATTCCAACTTCCGTGATGCATACAAGGCTATTCTCCGCCCTCCTTTCGGCAAGTCTGACCATGACTCCATTTTGTTGCTCCCAGCCTACAAACAGAAACTAAAACAGGAAGCGCCCGTTCTCAGGTCTGTTCAACGCTGGTCCGACCAATCTGATTCCATGCTGCAAGATTGCTTGAGCACGTGGACTGGGATATGTTCGGATAGCATCTGACAACAACATTGATGTATACGCTGATTCGGTGAGCGAGTTTATTAGCAAATGCATTGGTGATGTTGTACCCATAGCAAATATCAAAACCTTCCCCAACCAGAAACCATGGATTGATGGCAGCATTGCCAAAACTGAAAGCGCGAACCACTGCTTTTAACCAGGTAAAGGCTACCGGAAACATGACTGAATACAAACAGTGCAGCTACTCCCTCCGCAAGGCAATCAAACAAGCTAAGCGTCAATATAGAGACAAAGTAGAGTCACAATTCAATGGCTCAGACACAAGAGGAATGTGGCAGGGTCTACAGTCAATCACGGACTACAAAAAGAAAACCAGCCCGTCGCGGACCATGACGTCCTGCTCCCAGACAAACTAAACAACTTCTTTGCTCGCTTTGAGGACAATACAGTGCCACCGACACGGCCCGCTACCAAAACCTGCGGGCTCACCTTCACCGCAGCCAATGTGAGAAAAACATTTAAATGTGTTAACCCTCGCAAGGCTGCCGGCCCAGATGGCATCCCTGGCCGTGTCCTCAGAGCATGCGCAGACCAGCTGGCTGGTGTGTTTACGGACATATTCAATCAGTCCCTATCCCAGTCTGCTGTTCCCACATGCTTCAAGAGGGCCACCATTGTTCCTGTTCCCAAGAAAGCTAAGGTGACTGAGCTAAATGACTATCGCCCGTAGCACTCACTTCCGTCATCATGAAGTGCTTTGAGAGATTAGTCAAGGATCATATCACCTCCATCCTGCCAGACACCCTGGACCCACTCCAATTTGCTTACCGTCCCAATAGGTCCACAGACGACGCAATCGCAATCACACTGCATACTGCCCTAACCCATCTGGACAAGAGGAATACTTATGTAAGAATGCTGTTCATCGACTACAGCTCAGCATTTAACACCATAGTTCCCTCCAAGCTCGTCATTAAGCTCGAGACCCTGGGTCTCGACCCAGCCCTGTGCAACTGGGTCCTGGACTTCCTGACGGGCCGGTCCCAGGTGGTGAGGGTAGGAAACAACATCTCCACCCCGCTGATCCTCAACACTGGGGCCCCACAAGGGTGCGTTCTCAGCCCTCTCCTGTACTCCCTGTTTACCCATGACTGCGTGGCCAAGCACGCATCCAACTCAATCATCAAGTTTGCTGGCGACACTACAGTGGTAGGCTTGATTACCAACAACGACGAGACGGCCTACAGAGAGGAGGTGAGGGCCCTCGGAGTGTGGTGTCAGGAAAATAACCTCTCACTCAATGTCAACAAAACAAAGGAGATGATCGTGGACTTCAGGAAACAGGAGAGGAGCACCCCTATCCACATCGAGGGGACAGTAGTGGAGAAGGTGGAAAGTTTTAAGTTCCTCGGCGTACACATCACGGACAAACTGAATTGGTCCACCCACACAGACAGCGTGGTAAAGAAGGCGCAACAGCGCCTCTTCAACCTCAGGAGGCTGAAGAAATTTGGCTTGTCACCAAAATCACTCACAAACTTTTACAGATGCACAATCGAGAGCATCCTGTCGGGCTGTATCACCGCCTGGTACGGCAACTGCTCCGCCCACAACCGTAAGGCTCTCCAGAGGGTAGTGAGGACTGCACAACGCATCACCAGGGTTAAACTACCTGCCCTCCAGGACACCTACACCACCCGATGTCACAGAAAGGCCAAAAAGATCATCAAGGACAACAACCACCCGAGCCACTGCCTGTTCACCCCGCTATCATCCAGAAGGCGAGGTCAGTACAGGTGCATCAAAGCTGGGACCGAGAGACTGAAAAACAGCTTCTACCTCAAGGCCATCAGACTGTTAAACAGCCATCACTAACATTGAGTGGCTGCTGCCAACATACTGACTTAAATCTCTAGCCACTTTATACATAGGAATTGGATGTAACAAATGTATCACTAGCCACTTTAAACAATTTTGTATATAATGTTTACGTATCCGACATACTCATATCAAATGTATACACTGTACTCTAAACCATCTACTGTATCTTGCCTATGCCGTTCGGTCATCGACCCAAATCTCTAGCCACTTTAATAATTAGAATTGGATGAAATAATGTATCACTAGCCACTTTAAACAATGCCATTTATATAATGTTTACATATCCTACATTACTCATCTCATATATATGTGTATATACTGTACTCCATACCATCTACTGCATCTTGCCTATGCCGGTCAGCCATCGCTCATCCATATATTTATATGTACATACTCGTATTCATTCCTTTACTCTTGTGTGTATAAGGTAGTTGTTGTGAATTTGTTAGATTACTTGTTAGATACTACTGCATGGTCGGAACTAGAAGCACAAGCATTTCGCTACACTCGCATTAACATCTGCTAACCATGTGTATGTGACAAATAAAATTTGATTTGATTTGAACTTCTGGTCCCCACAATCCTAGTTAAACACACACTGACTCAGACCACTGCCCCTCAAATGTTCTTTCTGTAATTTCTCTGCATTCTTAGCAATTCTCACTTGACCCAAATCTCTGAATCTCTGATTTCTCCTCTATAACAGCTTTATTTTCTCATTATGGCCTAAGAGTTTGGTTCAGATGTCCTTCTCCCTCTCTTCCTCCTCATATCACCTGATCAACAGAAATCATGTTCCTTGTGCTCGAACCACCGTCTCAGTGACGTCATACCGACAAACCCAGGTAAAGTCAGACCTGTGTGTGGAACAGGTAAAGCACACGACTGACTCACACCGTCAAAACCCATTACGTCACGACTCATGACATGGTATGACTAGTCAACAAAGTTTTCCTGTGCTCACATCATTAAATCAATTACAAAACCAATGTCTTTCCCATTTCATAGGAAATCTAATTTAGTGCTCTGTCATCATCCTTGGCCTAAGGAAAACTAGGCTACAGAGACAAAGTGCAAATCGAATTAAGGTAACACAAAACGGCTGTAATGGCATCTGACCTTGCGATAAGAAGGTACAATAACATCGACCCAGAGTCGGCTGAAAGCGTGACCCCTCAGTCTTTGTCCATTTCCTCTATAAAATAATCCATCCTTCTTCTCACCATCTTCAGCTCTGAGCTAAAAGCTCAATAAATCACACGGCCTCGTATACGCCTGTCAAGCTCCATTGATCCCACTGAGTGGCACGGTAGCATTACAATTTCTGACCCCAAAACAATCAGAATTGGACATCTCTCGCTCTCTCACCCTCACCCCTTTTGGAGAGCTGAAGTGTCAGACTGTCAGCAGTACCAATAGAGTGAAACACAGACATCCAGTCTGTATTCAGACACTCAGGTCGAGTTGGTTAATGTTAGGCTATTTATTTTTATGCTATGCTGTGTGAGGGTGTCTGTCTATGTATGGAGGTCATATACATGGTTGATTCTGTCTGTCCATCGGTCTCAGAATTCGTTCCCAATCTTCCCCTTGTTCTCTGTTTATGTCCTCCTGCTCGATTGGCCTACCATAGCCTAACTACAATCCTGTTACCTGGTTAAAGCGGCAAGCAGACAGCTAATACAACACCGCACACAGCCTACACCTAATATCCTACAAGTGTAAGAAATAAAAGCAATACCAAAATCCAGATTCCATCAAATTGAGTCTCACTGGGCACAGAGGTTAATTCAACTTCTATTCCACATTGGTTCAACATACTTTCATTGAAATGACGTGCAATCAACGTTGATTCAACCAGGCCGTGTGTGTCCAGTGGGGTGGGATGTCTGATAAAGAACGGAGGAAATTCAGCGCGTAGGCTATCCATTGAGTGGATGACACACAAACAGTATTTATCCCATGGCAGAAAGTGTACTTGAGTAGGCCTAGTATAGTGTCAGATAAGCATTCTCAAAGTGAGTTGAGCACTAGGTGCGCGTAAACAGAAATCACACACTTTTAATGTGTGCTACACCAAAATACGCACAACACGCGCGCGCGTAAACACAGAGAGAGAGAGAGAGAGATACAGAGATAGAAAGAGCTTAAGAACACCTACTTTGGGTTTGTGCTATTCCAGAAGACGCTGTGTCTCTCTGCATAGGCGAACCAGGTTCCGAAGCTCACAGCCAAACACACCAGCCACACCAAATCCATAGCTGCTGATTTAGGACCAGAACAAAACGAAACACCAACAAATACTGTCAGTTATTGCAGAATGAATCTGTGCAGGATGTGCACACTGTCAAAATAAATGTAGGATAGGGGTGCTGTTCTGTATGGTTGAGACCTCCTTCGATGGACTTTAACGGCGGTTTGTATGGTTAAGACCGAGGCGCGTTGACTGTTTTGTCTAACGGAGCCACGCCTCTCCCGGTTGTAAAGCCAATAGCAGCGGGAAAAACGCCCCGCTGCTGTGACTATTCAACTAGAGACGTCATGAACACTTTATCCAATCTATATAATATAATCAAAGCTATGGACAGAAATATATAGGTCTATAGCTATTTTTGTAACATTGAAATGAATTCATGAAGCACTCAAAATAGTTTTTGTGTTTCTTTTGTTGTGACCAAAATATTTTTTGTCATTAATGCAAAACTTGCTTACCCCCCCCGATTAATTATAGGCTCACATATTCAACAACATGAAAATGTGAAATAACAATACTATGGTATACTTTAGAAAATAAGTGAATCTAGTGTAATGCAAGGTGTAAGTCTACTTAAATATTCTAGGAGAGCTCGTCTGTGACTGTGTCGGTCAGTCAGATGTTATCCTATTGAATCATTAAGATGTTATCTGTGTAGCTAATCTTCTGGGTCCCCTGTAGCCATATAGTCTGCAGGCGCATAGTGACTGTAAATTAGCAACACAAAGCTGCTCAAAATAATACATTATAATACAGTATAGACCAACTGTATTATCCCACATTAGTATTCACTTTTTATGTGCCACTAAAAAACAAGACTGACAAAAACAAAAATGAGCACTTTGCAGGAATCAAGCAAGAATATCAGTAAATGTGCCGAACACAGTGTGTTCCCTGCTAGTCCAGGCTTCCGTGGGTTCAGGGACTGGCCAACAGGGGACTAGGACAGGGCCGGGTGAGCAGGCTCAGAACTCCTGTGTGTGTGTGTGTGTGTGTGTGTGTGTGTGTGTGTGTGTGTGTGTGTGTGTGTGTGTGTGTGTGTGTGTGTGTGTGTGTGAAGATTAATGAAGATGGCTCTGCAGTGGATAGTTATGTGTTTTTCTATGCTGATCTTAATTTTTTTGTACATAATATTTCCTCCATAATTTCCTATGACCGAAAAGAGCTTCTGAGCATCAGGACAGTGATCCCTAACTTCTATTTGGATGAAGATTTCTACTTCAACAAGTTGGCAGCTGTTGACATACTGCTCAGACCAGGCCCTAATCCCGCGACTCGGAAGAGGAAGGGACGGTGCAAAAGAGGCAAACAAGTGGACACCCTGAGGAGATTAAGTGAATAAACACCTGTACCCTCCGTTCTATTGGCAAATGTACAATCACCAGAGAACAAACTAGACAAGCTACGTTCTATTGGCAAATGTACAATCACCAGAGAACAAACTAGACAAGCTCCGTTCTATTGGCAAATGTACAATCACCAGAGAACAAACTAGACAAGCTCCGTTCTATTGGCAAATGTACAATCACCAGAGAACAAACTAGACAAGCTCCGTTCTATTGGCAAATGTACAATCACCAGAGAACAAACTAGACAAGCTAAGTTCTATTGGCAAATGTACAATCACCAGAGAACAAACTATCATTGACTCAGTACTGGTACCCCGTGTATATAGTCAAGTTATCATTGACTCAGTACTGGTACCCCGTGCATACAGCCAAGTTAAGTCAGCATTTCACTGTTAGTCTACACCTGTTGTTTACGAGAGCGTGTCTGTCTGAACTGCCCCCAGGCTGGGCTGGGCAAGCACACACTTGCCCCTGGCTTTCTGACAGACAATACAACCTCCAACACACACACACACACACACAGACTGGGGACCCCAGGCTGTGGGGTAGATAGTCAGAGCTGAAAGTGCTTTTCCATTTAGGATAATCTCATTTAGCGGAAGAGATGGGAGGTACAGCCAGGAGGACTGAGGGAGAGAGGTACAGCCAGGAGGACTGAGGGAGAGAGGTATAGCCAGGAGGACTGAGGGAGAGAGGTACAGCCAGGAGGACTGAGGGAGAGAGGTACAGCCAGGAGGACTGAGGGAGAGAGGCATAGCCAGGAGGACTGAAGGAGAGAGGTACAGCCAGGAGGACTGAGGGAGAGAGGTACAGCCAGGAGGACTGAGGGAGAGAGGTACAGCCAGGAGGACTGAGGGAGAGAGGTACAGCCAGGAGGACTGAGGGAGAGAGGTACAGCCAGGAGGACTGAGGGAGAGAGGTACAGCCAGGAGGACTGAGGGAGAGAGGTACCGCCAGGAGGACTGAGGGAGAGAGGTACAGCCAGGAGGACTGAGGGAGAGAGGCACTGCCAGGAGGACTGAGGGAGAGAGGTACAGCCAGGAGGACTGAGGGAGAGAGGTACAGCCAGGAGGACTGAGGGAGAGAGGTACAGCCAGGAGGACTGAGGGAGAGAGGTACAGCCAGGAGGACTGAGGGAGAGAGGTACCGCCAGGAGGACTGAGGGAGAGAGGTACAGCCAGGAGGACTGAGGGAGAGAGGTACCGCCAGGAGGACTGAGGGAGAGAGGTACAGCCAGGAGGACTGAGGGAGAGAGGTACAGCCAGGAGGACTGAGGGAGAGAGGTACAGCCAGGAGGACTGAGGGAGAGAGGTACCGCCAGGAGGACTGAGGGAGAGAGGTGTGAGGGGAGGAGAAATAGAGGAGTGTGAGTGTGAGCGGGGTACAGGGGGAAGGTAAGGTTTAGGGGTGCAACACACACACGTGCACGACCTTACACATTACCTAAATATAGACAGGATTTTGGATCCCCCAAATCCACACATCCCACTCAACATACTGCATCCTATACACCTCCTCTCAGCCGTGGGATGGGATCTCCCGAACACATACTTCCGACCCGGCCGACACACTCCCTCTTCAATGGCAAGGTTTGGTCCTTATGTCACAGTGCTGCTGATGATGATGACTGTAACTCCAGCCTCCCACAGCCAACAGCCAACAGAGAGGGAAGACCTTCCTGTTAATAAAAGAGTTACTAAGAAAGACAGATAAGTGTGAGTAGAACCAAAATAAAAGAGGACAGAAGAGAGAGAGAGAGAGAGAGAGAGAGAGAGAGAGAGTGTGTGTGTGAGAGAGAGAGAGAGAGAGAGAGGCCCTGGGGCTCTGTTCACAAACACAAACAGACCCCAAACAGACCCCTTTCCAATGTGTCAAGCAATTAACAAAAAAACTGAGCAAACTAGAATGCTATTTGGCCCTAAACAGAGAGTACACAGTGGCAGAATACCTAACCACTGTGACTGATCCAAAATGAAGGAAAGCTTTGACTATGTACAGACTCAGTGAGCAAAGCCTTGCTATTGAGACAGGTCGCCGTAGGCAGACGTGGCTCTCAAGAGAAGACAGGCAATGTGCACACTGCCCACATAATGAGGTGGAAACTGCACTTCCTACCCTCCTGCCAATTGTATGACCATATTAGAGACACATATTTCCCTCAGATTACACAGACACACAAAGGATTCCAAAACAAATCCAATTTTATAAACTCCCATATCTATTGGGTGAAATACCACAGTGTGCAATCACAGAAACAAGATTTGGGACCTGTTGCCACAAGAAAAGATCAACCAGTGAAGAACAAACACCATTGTAAACACAACCCTTATTTCTGTTTATTTATTTTTCATTTTGTACTTTAACTATTTGCACATCGTTACAACACTGTTTATAGAGATACTATGACATTTGAAATGTCTCTATTATTTTAGAACTTGTGTGAGTGTAATATTTACTGTTCACTCTGTATTGTTATGTTTCCATTGCCAATAAAGCCCCTTTGAATTAAATTGAGAGAGAGAGAGAGAGAGAGAGAGAGAGAGAGAGAGAGAGAGAGAGAGAGAGAGAGAGAGAGAGAGAGAGAGAGAGAGAGGTGAAAGAGAGATTTTTTGCTTCTTTCATTTCAATGCAAGAACATGTTCTAAGCCTGATTACACTGATGCGGGAGGTAACCACCACAAATTTGGACACCCCTCCTTGTACAGTAGTCCTATTATAAATAATAGAAACAGTCCTGACCAAATACTGAACAAAAACGGGAAGGAGTTAGTGCATCTCTGTCGAGGCCTGTACATGCTTAATGGTAGAATCAGAGGGGACTCTTTAGGTCGGTTTACTTACTGCTCAACTCTTGGGACAAGTGTAGTTGATTATGCCATCACTGACATCGACCCCTTTTCCATCCATTCACTGTCAGACCACAGACACCATTGTCAGATCACAGTCAGATTGACATGTTTCTGAAGAAATTAACCAGCAATACAACAACAGCCCAATAAACTCTACAACATGAACCCATCGTACAGATGGGCTCCAAACAGTGCAGAGAAATTCATTGAAACATTTAACTCTATACAGGTCTTCAATAACTCACAATATCAAAACAATAAAGAAGGTGTCAATTCGGCTACTCAAATCATCAATTGCATATTCCAAAAAGCAGCTTTAAAGCAAATCTGAGAAAACCAAAGAAATGCAACATCAGAAACAAACAAAAAACGTTTCTGAAAAATGGTTTGAAAACGAATGTAAAACAATTAGAAAACATCTAAGACAAATGTCAAATGAAAAACATAAGCAGCAAAACAACCCAGAATTATTATGCATACTTTGAAACTCTGAAACAGTAGAAACATACACTGAAATGCAAGAAATGTAATTATACCAATAAGACACTTGATGAAATTGAAAACCAATTGACCAAAATCAGTTCTGGGACATGTGGAACAATTTCAGCACAACAAAGCCACAAGAATTAGCTGTACAAGCCATAGTCATTAGCCATAGCCATTTGGAAAACTTATTTTGATAATCTATACAAAAACATCCTACAAAAAAATATACAATATAACCAATTAGAAATTGAAGAAAAATTGAACATCCTTGAATCAGTCATTAAAAACAACCAAAATCCATTAGATCACCCAATAAACCAACAAGAACTAAATGAAAACCTCAAATCTATAAAAACTAAGAAGGCTTGAGGTCTAGATAACATCAGAAATGAAATGCTGAAAAACAGCACACCCGAGTTGCAAAATGATGTGCTTAAATTGTTCAACGTGGCTCATCTCCCCTATCCACAAAAGTGGAGACAAATCAGACCCCAATAATTACAGGGGAATTTGCGTAAACAGCAACTTGGGAAAGGTTTTCTGCAGCATTTTGAATTCATAAATCCAAACCATTTTTCAAGAAAAAAATGTAAATGTCAAATTGGCTTTCTCCCCAACCATCGCACTACTGACCATATATACATTTATATACCATATATACATTTATATACCATATATACATTTACATACCATATATACACCTTACACACAACAATTAATAAACACGTCCACCAAAAAAAGAGGGCAAAATCTTTTCTTGCTTTATTGACTTTTAAAAAGCCTTCAATTCTATTTGGCATGAAGGTCTATTCTTCAAAAATGTCCAAAGTGGGCTTGGTGGTAAGGTGTATGACTTAATAAAATGTATGTACACAGAAAACAAATGTGCAAGAAAATCTAAAACCAAAGAACAGAATTATTTTCGCAGTGTCGAGGTGTGAGACAAGGCTGCAGTCCAAACCTTTTCGACATTTATATCAAAGAATTAGCAAACATGTTGGATCTTTCTCCAGCCCCAGGACTCACACTATTTGACACAGAGGTAAAATACCTGCTATTAGCTGATGATTTGGTTATTCTATCACCAACCAAAGAAGGTCTTCAACAGAACCTCAACATTCTAGAGAAATATTGCCATAATTGGGCCCTGGCAGTAAAAAAAACTAAACTAAAATCATGATTTTACAGAAAGAAACTCACATGACAGAAACACAAATATAAATTCACCTTGAACAACACCATCATTGAACACACAAAAAATGACTCCTACCTTGGTCTGACCATATTTACATCGGGAAACTTAGCATGGCAGTGAATGCACTCAAAGAAAAAGCCTGCAGAGCATTGTATACAATAAAAATGAAATTATTCAAAATCAACATCACAATTAGAATTTGGACCAACATTCTTGACAGCGTAATCCTACAAAAAGCTCTTTACCGAAGTGAGGTTTGGGGGCCACTCAATAAACTGGACTTTAAAATGTGGGACAAACATCCAATTGAAACCCTACATGCATAATTAGGTCGGAAAATTCTACAAGTCCAAAGAAATACACCAACTAATACATGTAGGGAAGAATTAGGCTGCTTTCCAATGATAATGAAAATACAAAAAAGATCATTACAATTTTGACTACACCTAAATTCAAGTCCAAATGCAAGTCTCCAATTTAAAGCACTTCAAACCCAAGAGCTGAGCCCAGAAACAAGCCCTCTCAGTCAGCTGGTGTTGGACCTAACCAACCAAGCTGACACCAGCACTGCTTCAAAAGCACGAATTCCAATAAACAAAATCATGAACCAATCAAAGCACTCATATTTACAACATTGTAAATACGAAGCAACCTCCCAAAGCCGACTAAATTGCTATCTGGCCCTAAACAGAGAATATGAATTGTCTTATTATCTCTACTCTGTCAGAGATACGAAGCAGAGACAGATCCTTACCAAGTACAGGCTGAGTGACCACCAATTGGCAGTAGAAAGCGGCCGACATAAAAAGACCTGGCTACCCAAAGAGGAGCGTGTATGTGGTCACTGCACAACGGGGGAGGTAGAAACAGAGATGCACTTTCTCCTTTACTGTGATAAATATTCCTCACCAAGAGATTCATTATTCACAGAAATTACTACATTTATTCAAAATGTTAACTTATTAAACCCAGAGGAAATACAAAAATACTCATGGGCAAAGGAGCATGGCTTCTCTTGCAGCCAAATATATATTTGCCTGCCATAGCCTGAGGGACACTGGATAATAACATCTGCATAGTAAATAGTAACTTACTTAATATTATTATCATTACTATAATTACTATTATTATTATTATTATTATTATTGTTATTACTATTACTATTATTACTATTATTATTATTGTTTAGATTATTATTCCAAATAGTAGTGGTATGGGTTGTATGGGTGATGGTAATGATAGCAGTTTAATGATGGTGGTGGTAGTAGTAGTAGTAATGATGATGGCAGTTGTAGTACTGACTCAAAAAAGTTCTGGGACACTGTAAAGTCCATGGAGAATAAGAGCACCTCCTCCCAGCTGCCCACTGCACTGAGGATAGGAAACGTTGTCACCACGATAAACCCACAATAATGGAGTATTTCAATAAGCATTTTTCTACGGCTGGCCATGCTTTCCACCTGGCTACCCCTACACCGGTCAACAGCCCTGCACCTCCCTCAGTAACTCGCCCAAGCCTCCCCCCATTTCTCCTTCTCCCAAATCCAGTTAGCTGATGTTCTGAAAGAGCTGCAAAATCTGGACCCCTACAAATCAGCCAGGCTAGACAATCTGGACCCTTTCTTTCTAAAATTATCTGCCGAAATTGTTGCAACCCCTTGTTGCTAGCCTGTTCAACCTCTCTTTCGTGTCGTCTGAGATTCCCAAAGACTAGAAAGCAGCTGCGGTCATCCCCCCTCTTCAAAGGGGGAGACACTCTTGACCCAAACTGCTACATACCTATATCCATCCTACCCTGCCTTTCTAAGGTCTTTGAAAGCCAAGTTAACAAACAGATTACCGACCATTTCGAATCCCACCGTACCTTCTCCGCTATGCAATCTGGTTTCAGAGCTGGTCATGGGTGCACCTCAGCCACGCTCAAGGTCCTAAACGAAATCATAACCGCATCGATAAGAGACATTACTGTGCAGCCGTATTCATTGATCTGGCTTTCGACTCTGTCAATCACCACATCCTTATCGGCAGACTCGACAGCCTTGGTTTCTCAAATGATTGCCTCGCATGGTTCACCAACTACTTATCCGATAGAGTTCAGTGTGTCAAATCGGAGGGCCTGTTGTCCGGGCCTCTGGCAGTCTCTATGGGCGTGCCACAGGGTTCAATTCTTGGGCCGACTCTCTTCTCTGTATACATAAATGATGTCGCTCTTGCTGCTGGTGAGTCTCTGATCCACCTCTACGCAGACGACACCATTCTGTATACTTCTGGCCCTTCTTTGGACACTGTGTTAACTACCCTCCAGATGAGCTTCAATGCCATACAACACTCCTTCCGTGACCTCCAACTGCTCTTAAACGCAAATAAAACTAAATGCATGCTCTTCAACCGATCGGTGCCTGCACCTGCCCGCCCGTCCAGCATCAATACTCTGGACGGTTCTGTCTTAGAGTATGTGGACAACTGCAAATATCTAGGTGTCTGGTTAGACTGTAAACTCTCCTTCCAGACTCACATCAAACATCTCCAATCCAAAATGAAATCTAGAATTGGCTTCCTATTTCACAACAAAGCATCCTTCACTTATGCTGCCAAACATACCCTCGTAAAACTGACTATCCTACCGATCCTCGACTTCGGTGATATCATTTACAAAATAGCCTCCAATACTTTACTCAACAAATTGGATGCACTCTATCACAGTGCCATCCGTTTTGTCACCAAAGCCCCATATACCACCCACCACTGCGACCTGTGCGCTCTTGTTGGCTGGCCCTCGCTTTACACTTGTCGCCATACCCATTGGCTCCAGGTCATCTACAAGTCCCTGCTAGGTAAAGCCCCGCCTTATCTCAGCTCGCTGGTCACCATAGCAGCACCAACCCGTAGCACGCGCTCCAGCAGGTATATCTCACTGGTCACCCCCAAAGCCAATTCCTCCTTTGGTCGACTTTCCTTCCAGTTCTCTGCTGCCAATGACTGGAACGAACTATAAAAATCTCTGAAACTGGAGACACTTATCTCCCTCACCAGCTTTAAGCACCAGCTGTCAGAGCAGCTCACAGACCCCTGCACCTGTATTTAGCCCATCTGTAAATAGCCCAATCAACTACCTCATCCCCTACCGTATTTATTTATTTATCTTGTTCCTTTGCACCCCAGTTTTTCTACATTGCACATTCATCTACTGCACATCTACCATTCCAGTGTTTAAATGCTATATTGTAATTACTTTGCCACCATGGCCTATTTACTGCCTTACCTTCCTTATCTTACCTCATTTGCACTCTTTGTATATAGATTTGTTTTTTTTCTACTGTATTATTGACTGTATGTTTGTTTTACTCCATGTGTAACTGTGTTGTTGTATGTGTCGAACTGCTTTGCTTTATCTTGACCAGGTCGCAGTTGTAAATGAGAACTTGTTCTCAACTTGCCTACCTGGTTAAATAAAGGTGAAATAAATAAATAAATAAACTGATGTAATGGTGAGGATTATAGTTATAAGTTAGTTATAGTTTCATTTTCCATGTTTATCCTTTTAATTTATTATATTTCTACTATTGACTGTTATAATTGTATTGTTGTTATTTATTTGTATTATTATTTACTACCATTTTATATTATTACTCTTTATTATTTTATTACAATGTATATTGTATCCATTGTTGCTTACCTGGTAAAATAAGGGTTAAATAAAGCAGTTTGAATTTGAATTTGAGAGAGAGAGAAAGAGGACCTACCAAGTAGCCAAAATAAATGTTATGGAATCAGATAGGCCTCGTCTAGCCACAAACAGGGACTCTCCCTCAGATTCTCACCCCTTCTCTCTATCCCTCCTTTCCTCTTCCCGTCTTCCTCTCTATTCTCTCATCCTGTCATTGCCTGAGGGGCTGCCTGATGCAGTTCTCTTAAAATGTCCAGATGTTCAGCCGACACACACATACACAAATTGGCGTAATGAATAGAAGGTGTGTTTCCACTAAAGGTGTGTTGAAGTAAAAGAGACATGGAAAACATAAAGCTGTAACAGAAACCAAGACAAGGAGTGGTGAAGTAAAGACAACAGAGAAAGGAGTAATGGAAAGGGTTGAAAACAGAGAAAGGGAGGGTAGAAAGACAAATACATACATACCATGCAACATGGAAAGAACAGGGATGGTGCAGAGAGAAAGAGATGCACACACACACACACACACACACACACACACACACACACACACACACACACACACACACACACACACACACACACACACACACACTACTATAGCTGGGGCAGGACTCTGCTCCCTGGAGCTGTTTTTATTGTTATTGAAAGAGCGCGAGATGTTATCTTTTTATCACATCTCTGTCTACCCATGTCCCCCCTTCTCTCTATTTCTCTATCACACTCCCCCTTTTACCCCCAAGCCTCTGTTTCACTGGCTGGAATCCTCTATCCCCTTTGTTTCTCTCCGTCTCACTCCAACCTCTGTCCTGCTCTATTACAATAATACAACAAGGATTCTAGCTAACATTTTATGGACATCGTAAAGAGAGATTTATGTTACTGTACGTCCTTCTAGAAGATTTACTGTACAGTGTTTTTTTTCTTCACATATCAGCACTATTGGACAGATAGAATATGTCACCCAGTGATCCCAACAGATTTTCAGAGTCTGTCTTTATCCACTGACCCTCTGTCTCATATCGGCACACTCCGACAAGCTGTTCCTTTTCTGGCAGGACAAAGGAATCCCCTCTGGTCCATTCAGCCCTATTCCTCTGCGTACAGGTGGTCCCAATTCACCCACTGTGAGGCACACTCCTGCTCAATAGTGCTCCATGTGTCCACATGGCATTCTGCAGGGGGCAAATAGTGATATTAACTGACACACATAATGACTAACTAAAAGCCTACACACACACACACACACATACACACAAAGTGTTTCATGTGTGTGTGTCAGTATGGGTTAAATGGCATAACCATGGGGTCTACATGGTTGAGTTAACAAACTGAACCCCTCTGGCTCAATGCTGTGTCTTTGTTCACACGCACCAATCATTAACTAACCCATTCAACAGGCCCACTTCCCTTCTGTCGTCCCTCGTAGCTGTGTATCTCCCCACTAAAGCACTTAGATCATCACTCTTCCCAAAGTCATCATTGGCAGCATCTATGGTCATAGACCAGAGGGGTCCACTAACTCATTCAGCTACACACCTGGCTTCATTATCATCTTCAGCTATCTCTTTCTCTCTCTCCTAACTTCTGTCTCTCTCCTCTCTTCTGTTCATCTGTTCATTCTGTTCTCTGTCCTTCCTCTCCTCTTCTGTTCATCTGTTCATTCTGTTCTCTGTCTTTCCTCTCCTCTCTTCTGTTCATCTGTTCATTCGGTTCTCTGTCCTCCCTCTTCTCTCTTCTGTTCATCTGTTCATTCTGTTCTCTGTCTTTCCTCTCCTCTCTTCTGTTCATCTGTTCATTCGGTTCTCTGTCCTCCCTCTTCTCTGGACCCACTGGCCTAAACTGTTCTAACCTCGTATCACATCTCTCTCTCTCTCTCTCTCTCTCTCTCTCTCTCTCTCTCTCTCTCTCTCTCTCTCTCTCTCTCTCTCTTTCTTTCTTTGTCTCTTTCTTCTCTCTCTCATCTACTGCTCCCCTTCTCCTCCTCTCTCCTCATATCCATGGTGTTAGTCCTCTGTTCATCAACAGCCTCAGTGATCCCAGATGGGCTGATATGTAATCTACGGGGGCGAGGTGTGGCTGGCTGCTTCCAAGTGTGTGTGTGGGTGGATGTGTGTGTGTGTGTTGTCATTTCTCCAAACCAAGCCCAACATAATTGATGTTAGTGTGCAAAGGAATCTGTGTACACGTGTTTATAGTTGTTTTCTGTATGTGTATGTATTTGTGTGTGTGCGTGCGTGTTTGTTTAATTGTGTATTTGTGTGTGTTTACGTGTGTGTGTACGAGCATGTGTGTGTGTGTGTGTTGTCATTTCTCAAAACCAAGCCTAAACATAGTGACCTGGTCACAACCTCATCCAGAATGCTGAGTATTGATTTCCCATCATCCTACAGAAAGAAAGAAAGAAAGAAAGAAAGAAAAGAGAGAGAGAGAGAGAGAGAGAGAGAGAGAGAGAGAGAGAGAGAGAGAGAAAGATCGGATATGGTCATTGTCTTAAACTGGCAAAACAATGTGACTCAGACAGCCACAGACATTCTGAAACACACACGCACACACACACACACACTCACACACACACACACACACACACACACACACACACACACACACACACACACACACACACACACACACACACACACACACACACACACACACACACACACACACACACACACACACACACACACACACACACACACACACACACACACATATACAGACGGATGGACAATGAGTCTCTGTCAGGTCTCAGGTTTCCACTGAAATAGTAACCCCTGGTCTTATTCCCAGAGATGACCATGTTTCCAGTTAGGACAGTCATGGTGTGTGTGTTTGTGTGTTTGTACAGTATGTGTGTGTCTGTGTGTGTGTGAGAGAGAGACAGAGCCAGGACCAAACAGGTACCTTGGCACAGCATCGAAAGGTTATGGACTCAAAGGTGAGCTACAGTGAGGGAAAAAAGTATTTGATCCCCTGCTGATTTTGTACGTTTGCCCACTGACAAAGAAATGATCAGTCTATAACTTTAATGGTAGGTTTATTTGAACAGTGAGAGACAGAATAACAACAAAAAAATCCAGAAAAACGCATGTGAAAAATGTTATAAATGGAATTGCATTTTAATGAGGGAAATAAGTATTTGACCCCTCTGCAAAACATGACTCAGTACTTGGAGGCAAAACCCTTGTTGGCAATCACAGAGGTCAGATGTTTCTTGCAGTTGGCCACCAGGTTAGCACACATCTCAGGAGGGATTTCGTCCCACTCCTCTTTGCAGATCTTCTCCAAGTCATTAAGGTTTCGAGGCTGACGTTTGGCAACTCAAACCTTCAGCTCCTCCACAGATTTTCTATGGGATTAAGGTCTGGAGACTGGCTAGGCCACTCCAGGACCTTAATGTGCTTCTTCTTGAGCCACTCCTTTGTTACCTTGGCCGTGTGCTTTGGGTCATTGTCATGCTGGAATACCCATCCACGACCCATTTTCAATGCCCTGGCTGAGGTTCTCACCCAAGATTTGACAGTACATGGCCCCGTCCATCGTCCCTTCGATGCGGGGAAGTTGTCCAGTCCCCTTAGCAGAAAAACACCCCCAAAGCATAATGTTTACCCCTCCATGTTTGATGGTGGGGATGGTTTTCTTGGGGTTATAGGCAGCATTCCTCCTCCTCCAAACACGGCGAGTTGAGTTGATGCCAAAGAGCTCCATTTTGGTCTCATCTGACCACAACACTTTCACCCAGTTGTCCTGTTCATTGGCAAACTTCAGACGGGCATGTATATGTGCTTTCTTGAGCAGGGGGACCGTGCTGGCGCTTCAGTCCTTCACGGCACGGTGTCTTACCAATTGTTTTCTTGGTGACTATGGTCCCAGCTGCCTTGAGATCATTGACAAGATCCTCCCGTGTAGTTCTGGGATGATTCCTCACCGTTCTCATGATCATTGCAACTCCACGAGGTGAGATCTTGCATGGAGCCCCAGGCCGAGGGAGATTGACAGTTCTTTTGTGTTTCTTCCATTTGCGAATAATCACACCAACTGTTGTCACCTTCTCACCAAGCTGCTTGGCGATGGTCTTGTAGCCCATTCCAGCCTTGGAAGGTCTACAATCTTGACCCTTACATCCTTGGAGAGCTCTTTGGTCTTGGCCATGGTGGAGAGTTTGGAATCTGATTGATTGATTGATTGATTGCTTCTGTGGACAGGTGTCTTTTATACAGGTAACAAGCTGAGATTAGGAGCACTCCCTTTAAGAGTGTGCTCCTAATCTCAACTCATTACCTGTATAAAAGACACCTGGGAGCCTGAAATCTTTCTGATTGAGAGGGGGTCAAATACTTATTTCCATCATTAAAATGCAAATCAATTTATAACATTTTTCACAAGTGTTTTTCTGGATTTTTTTGTTGTTATTCTGTCTCTCACTGTTCAAATAAACCTACCATTAAAATTATAGACTGATCATTTCTTTGTCAGTGGGCAAACTTACAAAATTAGCAGGGGATCAAATACGTTTTTCCCTCACTGTATACTGCAGTAAACTAGTCCCACTTCAAATGTGTTTTATTTGACTCTGGATATCTGCATGTTTAGTGCCCAGACACTGTCATATCTGCTATCAGACTGACCTTACCTTGACACCTTGAGTCTTGGCAAGGCTGGTACTGTAGTGCCAAACTCCTCTAGCCTACTCTACACTCCAAAAGGGTTCATCAGCTGTCCCCATAGGATAATCATTTTTGGTTCCAGGTAGAACCCTTTTGTGTTCCATGTAGAACCATCTGTGAAAAGGGTTCTACCTGGAACCAAAATGGTTCTACCTGAAACCAAAGAGGGTTCTTCAAAGGGCTCAAGTATGGAGACAACCGTAGAACCCTTTTAGGTTTTAGATAGCCACTTTTTTTCTTCTGATTTCTGATATTGTAGTTAATACATCATTTGCTGACACCACATCATACTGGAGACAGCTATCGGAATGCCAGTCTGTATAGACAACCGTTCATTTAGCTGTGCTATTCTATTAGTCCCCAATAAGTCCTGCTGCTACCGTATGAAGACTAATGTTGATAGTACATGACAAGTTTCTTTCATCAGGAAGACTGAACAGTAGAATGGGTTGTGTGGGTGCTTCTGATGGCTCTGCCATGTTCCTGGTTTAATCATCTAGATCCAGTGTATAGTCTTTTAAAGACGTTGAAGAGGCGTATTGTTGTCATGTACACTACTATACCAGTAGAAACATTTGGTCAATGCTGTTCACGACTGGGGTGTTGATGTTACAGATGTCTACAAAGACCACGCATGGGTGTCACTGATATACCCTACAGTAAATACATACACAAATCTTGGTCCACCTCCAAATATAGCCCAGTCCATGCTCGTTTGCACAACACACAGACTGACAGACATACCATGCAGCCTAACTAAGACTGCAGTATATGTAAGGGTCTCCTTCTGTATTTATCTTTCTCTTTCTCCCCTTTTCCATTTCTCTGTTTACTGGCACTCTGGTTTTCTGCCCCACCCCCCTCTCTCTCCCTCTCCCTCTCTGTTGTTAGTTTGTTAGGCTGGCATATTGGCAGAGTGTATCTTATTGCATAAGCATCTGCTTGATTAAAAAGAACACACTCAGTCTACCACTTTCTCTGTGTCTCTGTCCTTCTGCACACACACACACACACACACACACACACACACACACACACACACACACACACACACACACACACACACACACACACACACACACACACACACACACACACACACTGAGTTTGGGAGGTTTATCCTTGGCAGATGTATGTGTTCATCATGCTCCTGTTGTCTGTGGGATTCTCTACTGAGCTGACAAATACTGATGCACTGTGGTTGGGTCACACTAGTTATACTCACAGACATTATCTTAACAGTTTTAGAAACTTCAGAGTGTTTTCTATCCAATCCTACCAATTATAGTGTAACAGGCAGTTTACTTTGGGCACGTCAGACAGACGAAATTCAGGATACTGCCCCCCGGGCCCAAACAGGTTATACTGTTGGCATGAAGACAAAAGTTGATGCTTCATATGATAGTAGTGAAGGATAGAGGAGGATAGTGAATGCATGTGGAGGACAATGAAGGATAGTGGAGGACATTGAAGGATAGTGAAGAACATTGAAGGATAGTGAAGAACATTGAAGGATAGGGAATGATAGTGGAGGATAGTGGAGGATAGTGAAGAACATTGAAGGATAGGGAATGATAGTGAAGGATAGTGAAGAACATTGAAGGATAGGGAATGATAGTGGAGGATAGTGGAGGATAGTGAAGAACATTGAAGGATAGTGAAGGATAGTGGAGGATAGCGGAGGATAGCGGAGGATAGTGAAGGCAAGGGAAGGCAAGAGGAGGATAGTGAGGATGGTGAAGGATAGTGAATGATTGTGAAGGATAGTGAAGGATAATGGAGGACATTGAAGGATAGTGAAGAACATTGAAGGATAGGGAATGATAGTGGAGCATAGTGGAGGATAGTGAAGAATAGTGGAGGATATTGGAGGATAGTGAAGAACATTGAAGGATAGGGAATGATAGTGGAGGATAGTGGAGAATAGTGAAGTATAGTGGAGGTTATTTGAGGATAGTGAAGGAGAGGGAAGGCAAGAGGTGGATAGGGGAGGATAGTGGAGTATTGTGGCGGATAGTGGAGAGTAGTAAAGGATAGTGGAGGATAGTGAAGTATAGTGAATGATTGTGAAGGACAGTGAAAGATAGTGGAGGACATTGAAGGATAGGGAATGATAGTGGAGGATAGCGGAGGACAGTGAAGAATAGTGGAGGATATTGGAGGATAGTGAATGAGAGGGAAGGCAAGAGGAGGATAGTGGAGGATAGTGAAGAATAATGGTGTATAGTGGAGGATATTGGAAGATAGTGGAGGATAGTGAAGGACATTGAAGGATAGTGGAGGATAGCGGAGGATAGCGGAGGATAGTGAAGGCAAGGGAAGGCAAGAGGAGGATAGTGAGGATGGTGAAGGATAGTGAATGATTGTGAAGGATAGTGAAGGATAATGGAGGACATTGAAGGATAGTGAAGAACATTGAAGGATAGGGAATGATAGTGGAGCATAGTGGAGGATAGTGAAGAATAGTGGAGGATATTGGAGGATAGTGAAGAACATTGAAGGATAGGGAATGATAGTGGAGGATAGTGGAGAATAGTGAAGAATAGTGGAGGATATTTGAGGATAGTGAAGGAGAGGGAAGGCAAGAGGTGGATAGGGGAGGATAGTGGAGTATTGTGGCGGATAGTGGAGAGTAGTAAAGGATAGTGGAGGATAGTGAAGTATAGTGAATGATTGTGAAGGACAGTGAAAGATAGTGGAGGACATTGAAGGATAGGGAATGATAGTGGAGGATAGCGGAGGACAGTGAAGAATAGTGGAGGATATTGGAGGATAGTGAATGAGAGGGAAGGCAAGAGGAGGATAGTGGAGGATAGTGAAGAATAATGGTGTATAGTGGAGGATATTGGAAGATAGTGGAGGATAGTGAAGGACATTGAAGGATAGTGGAGAAAAGCAGAGTATTGTGGCGGATAGTGAAGAGTAGTAAAGGATAGTGGAGGATAGTGGTGTATAGTGAAGGATAGTGGAGTATAGTGGAGGACAGTGGAGGATAGTGAAGGATAGTGGAGGATAGTGGAGGATAGTGGAGGATAGTGAAGGATAGTGGAGTATAGTGGGCTTGTAATAATACTAGAGGTCAGAGGGGACAGGAGACCACAACAATGGAGTTTACAAACGTTTACTAAAGCATATAAGGATTGCTCTCTTACTAAATCCTTTGTGGTCATTTGTAGCTCAGTAGGGCATGTGCTTGTAATGGCAGGGTAGTGGGATAGATTACCCAGACCACCCATACGTAAGGGATAATCAATGAGGGGTTATACGTTCTATGGAAAATAATGAGCGATGTGGAAGGTGTGTTGACAACTTTTCTTTCTATAATAAAGCCCTTTTGTGTGGAAAAACTAATTCTGATTGGCTGGGCTTGGCTCCCCAGTGGGTGGGCCTGGCTCCCAAGTGGGTGCGACCCTGCCCAGTCATGTGAAATCCATAGATTCATTTCCATTTCCATTTCCATTTCAACTAAATTAGTTCCTTATAGGAACTGTAACTCAGTAAAATCGTTAAAATTGTTGCCTGTTGCGTTTATATTTTCATTCAGTATATATAAACTACCGTTCAAAAGTTTGCGGTCACTTAGAAATGTCCTTGTTTTTTAAAGAAAAGCACATTTTTTGCCCATTAAAATAACATAAAATTGATCAGAAATACAGTGTAGACATTGTTAATGTTGTAAATGACTATTGTAGCTGGAAACGGCAGATTTGTTATGGAATATCTACATAGGCGTACAGAGGCCCATTATCAGCAACCATCACTCCTGTGTTCCAATGGCACGTTGTGTTAGCTAATCCAAGTTTATCATTTTAAAAGGCTAACTGATCATTAGAAAACCTTTTTGCAATTATGTTAGCACAGCTGAAAACTTTAGTCCTGATTAAAGAAGCAATAAAACTGGCCTTCTTTAGACTAGTTGAGTATCTGGAGCATCAGCATTTGTGGGTTCAATTACAAGCTCAAAATGGCTAGAAACAAATAACTTTCTACTGAAACTCGACAGTCTATTATTGTTCTGAGAAATGAAGGCTATTCCATGCGAGAAATTGTCAAGAAACTGAAGATCTTGTACAACGCTGTATACTACTCCCTTCACAAAACAGCACAAACTGTCTCTAACCAGAATAGAAAGAGGAGTGGGAGGCCCCGGTGCACAACTGAGCAAGAGGACAAGTATTTTAGAGTGTCTAGTTTGAGAAACAAATGCCTCACAAGTCCTCAACTGGCAGCTTCATTAAATAGTACCCGCAAAACACCAGTCTCAACGTCAACAGTGAAGAGGCGACTCCGGGATGCTGGCCTTCTATGCAGAAAGTCCAGAGAGGGAGGTGGTCTTACTGCAGACAGATGGTGTTCTCTACGAGACCAGACTAACAGACTTAGGGAGATGTAAGGGAAGTATTGAAGTGAAGGGATAAAGAGATCGGGAGAGGGGATAGAGGGATAGCGAGGGGGGATAAAGAGATCGGGAGGGGGCATAGAGGGATAGTGAGGGGGATAAAGAGATCGGGAGGGGGGATTGGACAAGTCATCTTACCAAGGACTATCTGTCATTCAGATGAAATGCTCATATAAAATGTTGGTCTTGAGACAGATAAGATGTGGTGTCACTGTGTCTGATCAGTACTGTGTATACAATATGCAATATTAGTTTGTCTACTAGAAGAGTTAAATTGGGTATTAAATTATATCTTATTAATTGTTTTCTGTGGGACTGGTATTACTTTACTACTGATTGATAATGACATAGATAAAATTACAGTACTGATCAGACACAATGACACCAAAACATCTTATCTGTCACAAGATCTGAGTTTAAAAGGAACATTTAATCTGAATGACAGGTAGTCATTGGTAAGATGACTTGTCCAATGGTAGTGGCAGTTACTGTGGTACTAGAGGAGGTGAACAGGATTCTACAGGATTTATAGGAGATGTTGTCCAAACTCTAGCAGCTGTAGTTTGGTAGGTTTTTGGCTTCTTTATGGATGGTTATAGCATAGCTAAATAACCCCACAGCAATTCACATAATACATTGTATCATCAAAATAAAATGTTCTTTCTTTTTGGAGAAAAATAAATATGAACAGATGTTTTTATTGAAGCGACAGTGACCTCAAGGCCGTGGTACATGGTGCATAATAACAACTAATGTTGTGATAATAGTCCTACTACAACAACTGGATGGTTCCTGCTTTATTAAGACGTGTGGGCCTACTGGATACTCCAAGTGTTGCTATGGCACAACAGTTCATCTAGATGTCAGATAAAGGACATTGTAGTGGCGCAGCTTTCAAGAAAAGAAGGGCACTACAGTAGTCTGACGCTAATAAATACATTCAACAACTTCTCCGTTTCACCTTTTATATACTATAGTAATGAAATGTTTATAGAGAAAATGAATTCAACACGGTTAAAAACTGTATTGCTCCATAGACTTCTTCTTTCCCAAAGAGCTAAGCAATGATGTCAGGGATATGATGTCACACAGGCTAAACTAATGGAGCGTTCTAACAGGGTGTTTTCCTGTACAAATGTACAGAATGGAATGGTCTAAATATGAACATTATACAAATGTGCAATAAATACATGAACAATAATACTGTACCAAGTTAAAACAGCATAATGCTTACAGATGTATATATAGTATATAGGATAGAGAGACCATTGTTTATGTCTAACCTCCCCACCAATCACACTCATCTGATTACAGTGTAGGACCAGTATGTGTTCTAAGTTGTGTTCTAACAAGCTTAGGATCCCTGTCAGGCCTTAGTTCTCAGGAGTCTCACGGATCCTCCGTCCGTAAGGAATGTCGGGAGAGACGGGCGGCTGGGATCGGATGCATATGTGCCGTCTCCGGTCGTCAATGGGAATAACAAGCTAATCCTACTATGGGATTACAATGAACTGAGTTAAAGTCTACATACGGCCCAACAAACAAAATCTAACCAAAGGATTTGTGTGTGTGTGTGTGTGTGTGTGTGTGTGTGTGTGTGTGTGTGTGTGTGTGTGTGCGTGCGTGTGTGTGCGTGTGTGTGTGTGTGTGTGTGTGTGTGTGTGTGTGGTGTGTGTGTGTGCGTGCGTGCGTGTGTGTCTGTATATACAAACACACACAGAGGAGGATGCAGAGATGAGCAGGTTATAGCATTAAGCAAAGGCTCTTAATGGCTCTACAGTGTGTCACTGTAGGTCAATTAGACTATAGGGGTTAATGGAAAGGTCAGGAGGATGTAGAGTAGGCTTGTGATCGGGCCTAATGTTTTACAGGTGATTTGATACAGATTTAGGATCTTATGATTAGATCTATTGTTTTACAGTTGATTTGATACAGATGAAAGATCTTATGATTAGGCCTAATTGTAGGCCGTCATTGTAAATAAGAATCAACCTCAGGAGGTTGAAGAAATTCGGCTTGTCACCAAAAACACTCACAAACTTTTACAGATGCACAATCGAGAGCATCCTGTCGGGCTGTATCACCGCCTGGTACGGCAACTGCTCCGCCCACAACCGTAAGGCTCTCCAGAGGGTAGTGAGGTCTGCACAAAGCATCACCGGGGGCAAACTACCTGCCCTCCATGACACCTACACCACCCGATGTCACAGGAAGACCAAAAAGATAATCAAGGACAACAACCACCCGAGCCACTGCCTGTTCACCCCGCTATCATCCAGAAGGCGAGGTCAGTACAGGTGCATCAAAGCTTGGACCGAGAGACTGAAAAACAGCTTCTATCTCAAGGCCATCAGACTGTTCAACAGCCATCACTAACATTGAGTGGCTGCTGCCAACATACAGACTCAATCTCTAGCCACTTTAATAATTAATAATTGGATGTAATAAATGTATCACTAGTCACTTAAACAATACCACTTTATATAATGTTTACATACCCTACATTACTCATCTCATATATATATACTGTACTCTATACCATCTACTGCATCTTGCCTATGCCGTTCGGCCATCGCTCATCCATATATTTACATGTACATATTCTTAATCATTCCTTTACACTTGTGTGTATAAGGTAGTTGTTGTGGAATTGTTAGATATTACTGCACGGTCAGAACTAGAAGCACAAGCATTTAGCAAACTCGAGTTAACATCTGCTAACCATGTGTATATGACAAATCACATTTGATTTGATTTGAATTTGTTCTTAACTGACTTGCCTAGTTAAATAAAGGTTAAATAAAAAAAAGATATATATGTTTTACAGGTTCTTTGGTGTCTTCTTCTTGTGTGTTTCCCTGGCTGTGGCTCCAGTGTACAGTATGTAAATGTTTATTATGTGTAGGTCTGGGAGTTGTATGACTGATATAGAAGCTGTGGGGTTTTCTCTTCTCTGGTTCTTTCTGTTTTCTCACTATTCTGGGACCGACCTAATAGCAGTCCTCACTATGTGGCTGGGTCACTGTGGTTCAGACCTGTACTTACACTACTACTACAACCTCTCTCTCTCTCTCTCTCTCTCTCTCTCTCTCTCTCTCTGTAAATACATCCTATGATGACCCCCTCATTCAAACCTTTCTGTTCCTCCACCTTGCTGCTTCCTTCCCCCTCTCCCTCCTCCCTCTCCCCATTGACTCCCTCAATCTTTCTCCCCCTCACTCCTCCCCCTCACTCCCCTCTCACCATATTTTATCTCCTCTTTATTCCTCTTTCTCTCCTGTCTCTCTCTTTCTCTCTTCTCTCCTCCCTCCTTCTCTCCTCTCTCTCCCTCCATTTCTCTAGCTCCTTTTCCTCAGCTGTGTAGTTCTAGCTCTGCATGGTGACACAGGGCTGTTTCTGTTCACTCCAAAATACATTTAGCTTTATCGGGTCCCAGGGATCAAGTTACCCCACCCTCTCCATAGGTCTCTCGATCCTATTTTTCACACTGTACAGATTTTTGCAATGCACTCACTCACCCTCTCCCTCTCTCTCTCTCTCTCTCTCTCTCTCTCTCTCTCTCTCTCTCTCTCTCTCTCTCTCTCTCTCTCTCTCTCTTTCTTTCTTTCTTTCTTTCCCTCTCTTCCCTCCCTGTCTCATTTCCTGGCCCTGGCTGTGACTTTGTGCAGTAAAGTGAATGGCATAATTAGACTCACACACTCATAATTGGCTCTTTCCCGGCTCCATTCAGAATCACCATTTAAAAGCTCACCCTTCTCACTGTGTGTGTCACTGAAGGCGACACACTATGTGTGTGTGTGTGCGTGTCTCTGTGCATGTCAGCGTGTGTGTAGCCTCATTACTACTCCCTGTAATGTCTACCCAGGGCTGTGCCCCTCCCAGGCCTAAAGACAGGCCAGGCCAGCCAGATTCAATACAGCCTGATTATAATGATCCCAGTCAGAACAGAACTGCTGTGCATTAACAGCCTACTCTCTGCTATTACCATAATTATAATTATAGCACTTACAGATCTATTGTGCATTATGGACCTATTCTGAACTGTTCTGTACACCGCCTCTGTTGACCTCGGACAGAGCTAGAAACCACATACAGTGAGGTCCAAAAGTATTGGGACAGTGACACATTTGTTGTTGTTTTGGCTCTGTACTCCAGCACTTTGGATTTAAAATGATACAATGACTATGAGGTTAAAGTGCAGACTGTCAAACTTGGATTTTAATGTATTTTCATCCATATCAGGTGAACCGTTTAGAAATTACAGCACTTCTTGTAGATAGTCCCCCCCATTTTAGGAGACCAAAAGTATTGGGAAAAGGACATGGGATATGATATTTCTGTGTCTGTAAGACCTCTTCTGTTATTGTACTGGTGAGAGGTCAGCATTTCTTGGGGATATGATATTTCTGTGTCTGTAAGACCTCCCCTGTTATTGTATTGGTGAGAGGTTAGCATTTCTCTGGGGATATGATATTTCTGCGTCTGTAAGATCTCCCATGTTATTGTATTGGTGAGAGGTTAGCATTTCTTGGGGATATGATATTTCTGCATCTGTAAGTGAATTTGTCCCAATACTTTCGGTCCCCTAAAATGGGGGGACAACAGTATGTACAAAAAGTGGTGTAACAATGTGGTGGATCATCAAAAGGACATGACAGATCAGGAAAGACTAAATAAAACCAAATGGTGTGTGTGTGTGTGCCTGCACAGAGATCCCATAGAGGTCATATACTTCCATATGTCAATAATTAGCAGCTGATTGCTTTGTGACGGGAACAGTCCTGACTGACAGCAGAGTGACTGGAACAGTCCTGACTGACAGCTGAGCGACTGGAAATGGCTGTTGATATCAAAACTATCCCATCAGTTTAGTTAAAGCAACAATGCAAAGCTTGTCAGAATGTGTGTGTGTGTGTCTGTGTGTGTGTGTGTGTGTGTGTGTGTGTGTGTGTGTGTGTGTGTGTGTGTGTGTGTGTGTGTGTGTGTGTGTGTGTGTTTGCAAGCATGGTTGTCATTAAACTATGATGTCACAGAGTCTAAATTTGCTCTGAGTCAGTGTTTAGCTGGGTGGTGTATTCTGAGTCAGTGTTTAGCTGGGTGGTGTATTCTGAGTCAGTGTTTAGCTGGGTGGTGTGTTCTGAGTCAGTGTTCACGTGGGTGGTGTGTTCTGAGTAAGTGTTTAGGTGGGGGGGGGGTGTTCTGAGTCAGTGTTTAGATGGGTGGTGTGTTCTGAGTCTGTGTTTAGGTGGGTGGTGTGTTCTGAGTCAGTGTTTAGCTGGGTGCTGTGTTCTGAGTCAGTGTTTATGTGGGTGGTGTGTTTTGAGTCAGTGTTTAGCTGCGTGGTGTGTTCTGAGTCAGTGTTCACGTGGGTGGTGTGTTCTGAGTCAGTGTTTAGGTGGGTGGTGTGTTCTGAGTCAGTGTTTAGATGGGTGGTGTGTTCTGAGTCTGTGTTTAGGTGGGTGGTGTGTTCTGAGTCAGTGTTTAGCTGGGTGGTGTGTTCTGAGTCAGTGTTTAGCTGGGTGCTGTGTTCTGAGTCAGTGTTTATGTGGGTGGTGTGTTCTGAGTCAGTGTTTAGGTGGGTGGTGTGTTCTGAGTCAGTGTTTAGCTGGGTGCTGTGTTCTGAGTCAGTGTTTAGCTGGGTGGTGTGTTCTGAGTCAGTGTTTAGGTGGGTGGTGTGTTCTGAGTCAGTGTTTAGCTGCGTGGTGTGTTCTGAGTCACTGTTTAGGTGGGTGGTGTGTTCTGAGTCCGTGTTTAGCTGCGTGGTGTGTTCTGAGTCAGTGTTCACGTGGGTGGTGTGTTCTGAGTAAGTGTTTAGGTGGGGGGGGGTGTTCTGAGTCAGTGTTTAGATGGGTGGTGTGTTCTGAGTCTGTGTTTAGGTGGGTGGTGTGTTCTGAGTCAGTGTTTAGCTGGGTGCTGTGTTCTGAGTCAGTGTTTATGTGGGTGGTGTGTTTTGAGTCAGTGTTTAGCTGCGTGGTGTGTTCTGAGTCAGTGTTCACGTGGGTGGTGTGTTCTGAGTCAGTGTTTAGGTGGGTGGTGTGTTCTGAGTCAGTGTTTAGATGGGTGGTGTGTTCTGAGTCTGTGTTTAGGTGGGTGGTGTGTTCTGAGTCAGTGTTTAGCTGGGTGCTGTGTTCTGAGTCAGTGTTTATGTGGGTGGTGTGTTCTGAGTCAGTGTTTAGGTGGGTGGTGTGTTCTGAGTCAGTGTTTAGCTGGGTGCTGTGTTCTGAGTCAGTGTTTAGCTGGGTGGTGTGTTCTGAGTCAGTGTTTAGGTGGGTGGTGTGTTCTGAGTCAGTGTTTAGCTGGGTGGTGTGTTCTGAGTCACTGTTTAGGTGGGTGGTGTGTTCTGAGTCAGTGTTTAGGTGGGTGGTGTGTTCTGAGTCAGTGTTTAGGTGGGTGGTGTGTTCTGAGCCAGTGTTTAGCTGGGTGGGGTGAATGCATTGGGGTGGGGTGTTTGGAGTTTGGGTGATTTGGGTGGGGTGAGTGTCGTATAGAGGTTGGGGTGTTCCTGCGTTAGTATGTGTGTGTTTGCTTGTGCGTGTGTTTGAGTCTGCGTGTGTGGGTTATTCTGGGGCCAGACACTGCATAAGACACGTGTATCTGACTGTTAAGTCATTTTGTACGTCTGCCTGTGTCGTGTCTCACAGGGCAGAACAGCAGATGGACACATGAGCTCAATCTACACTAAGACTTTCTCTGTCTCCTGTGGGAGGGTTCATGTGGAGGATGTATGTATCAGTCTCTTACAGTGTATATGACTCTGTCTCCTGTGGGAGGGTTCATGTGGAGGATGTATGTATCAGTCTCTTATAGTGTATATGACTCTGTCGCCTGTGGGAGGGTTCATGTGGAGGATGTATGTATCAGTCTCTTATAGTGTATATGATTGGTCTTGTCTGGTATAAAAAGAGTGGGCCTGTTTGTGTTCTTGTGTAGACAGTATGTGTGTATATGTGTGTTTGTCAGTGAGTGTTTGAGAGTGTGTGTGAGTGTTTGTGTGTTTACATTATATTGTGCCAATGTCCATCTGAATGGGTACACTCTGACCCAGTTCTGTGGTCCGTATAGTTCCAGACAGGCTAATAGTAGGCTAAGCCATGCTTAAGCAGTACCCCAAGGGGGCAGCTCCATGGATGCCTGAACGGCTTGTAGGACCCCAAGCCAGCGGCTAAGTGCTGTACTAATGAGAGCTATCGGGGGAAGAGGGCTGTGTGTGTGTGTGTGTGTGTGTGTGCAAAAGAGCTACAATTATTTCAGACATCTAAATTGTATTCACCAGACAGACAGACAGACAGTGTGATCCCAGCGCCTTAGATCTGTACTGGGGCAGAGGCATTAAGAACAGACAGCTTAAAGGACATGTACTGTTAACTGCTGCAAACATCAATCTCATCTCTTATCTTGGATAGGGTCAGAGAGACAGAGGGATATAATGAAAAACATAGAGGGAGAAAGAGAGAGGGTGACAGAGAAAGATATACAAGTTGAGAGAGAAATAGAGGAGATCAAGAGAGGGAAAGAGGATGTCAAAGAGGTAAATGATTGGAGAAAAAGAGAGGTTAGAGGTGAGATAGCAAGAGGGATGGAGGGGATAGAGAGAGATGGAGGGGATAGAGAGAGGGATGGAGGGGATAGAGAGAGGGATGGAGGGGATAGAGAGAGATGGAGGGGATAGAGAGAGGGATGGAGGGGATAGAGAGAGGGATGGAGGGGATAGAGAGAAATGGAGGGGATAGAGAGAGATGGAGGGGATAGAGAAGGGGATGGAGGGGATAGAGAAAGGGATGGCAGGAATGTGAGAGACAGAAGTTTGGAGGGGATAGTGTCATGAGAATTTTGTTCTCAATTGTTGACATAAACTATCAATCAGGCTTTGAATAATTCCTAGAGGTTGTAAAGCTCTAGTTAATGACAAATTAGACAAAGTCCCATATCTGCAATTTTGGTCAGGTTGTTTATTCATGAGAATTCTGTCCACGAAATGTGAACACAGTCTTTTTATATTGTACAAGTTGAATACAAAAGATACAAATGCCCCACCATCTCTAGGAAATAATATTTTCCCACAGTACATCCCTCGGCATAACACCATCTTGCAACATAAGTCAATTCCAGACATCCTATCAGTTCCTCCCTTCCCAAGGACGAGAAGGCCTCTCTCCTACAATCTAGTTTCACAAAGAATTCTTTGTTCTCACAGACTCCTTCTGGCAAGTTGTACCATCTTGTTCCACTCTCCACACAATATACATTTCTAGACACACACATCGATTGGATTACCATTTGTCTTATAGCCCTATCTCTATTGCATACATTTTCAGAATGGAATATTCTTAGTATTTACTTAAACGTACAAACATTTAGTCATTAAACATATAATTCATAACAGATAGAGAGAGGGATGGAGGGGATAGAGAGAGAGATGGAGGGGATAGAGAGAGGGATGGAGGGGATAGAGAGAGGGATGGAGGGGATAGAGAGGGATGGAGGGGATAGATAGAGGGATGGAGGGGATAGAGAGAGGGATGGAGGGGATAGATAGAGGGATGGAGGGGATAGAGAGAGGGATGGAGGGGATAGAGAGAGGGATGGAGGGGATAGAGAGAGGGATGGAGGGATAGAGAGAGATGGAGGGGATAGAGAGAGGGATGGAGGGGATAGAGAGAGGGATGGAGTGGATAGAGAGAGATGGAGGGGATAGAGAGAGGGATGGAGGGGATAGAGAGAGATGGAGGGAATAGAGAGCGGTATGGAGGGAATAGAGAGAGGGATGGATAGAATAGAGAGAGAGAGGGATGAAGGGGATAGAGAGAGGGATGGAGGGAAAGAGAGAGGGATGGATAGAATAGAGAGAGAGAGGGATGAAGGGAAATAAAAAGAAAGAGGAATAGATAGATTGAGGGTGTGAGACAGTAATTAGGTCCTGCTTCGTACTGGCTCCTGTCAGTCTGGGTTGCTTCAACAACACAAACAGCTGGAATGTATTAAGGGATGTAAAACGGGCCTTTCTTCACACACATAAAACACACACACATAAAACACACACACACACACACACACACATAAAACTCACACACATAAAACATGCCAATATACTTGTGTGAGTGATAGAGTGTTATAGAAGTATACAGTATAGTGGTGTGTATTTGAATGTGCTTGTGTGTGACAGAAATGTGTGTATGTGTTTGTGTGTGACAGAAATGTGTGTATGTGTTTGTGTGTGACAGAAATGTGTGTATGTGCTTGTGTGTGACAGAAATGTGTGTATGTGTTTGTGTGTGACAGAAATGTGTGTGTATGTGTTTGTGTGTAGAATGTGTCCCTCCACACATGTTTTGGTTGCTCAACGTGTCACGTGTGTGAGAGCGTACGTGCGTTTCACACACACACACCTTTCTCCAGAAGTGATAAGGAAAGAGCAGGAGAGAGAGAGAGTGAAGGAGAAGGGCAGAGTGAGATAAGAGTGTACATTTCCCTTATCTTTCTTAAATCATATTTCTTGTATTGATGTCCAAGGTCCAGGGCTGTCAGACAGAGAGCGGACTTTGAGTCAAGAGTTGGAGACGTGTTTGTACAATAAGAAGTTGATATATCAGACTTTGAGTGGTAATAATAGCAGCCTATAATGTCTTTATCTTAGCAGTAGCTGTTAAAGTATCTTTATGCTCAGAGAAACAGTAACCCGTTAATATGAGTCTATATCCCAAAAGACCAGACGGCAGTTTGTTAAAGTGAAGTTTTTGTCCTCAAGATGCAGGAATGAATGCAATCACACATGCATGTACACACACACACACACACACACACACACACACACACACACACACACACACACACACACACACACACACACACACACACACACACACACACACACACACACACACACACACACACACCAGTGAAGACATGTAGAAGTTCTTATCCGGTGGTTGAGTGGGCCTACAGGGCCAAACCATAGAACAGGAATGATTCATTGACGACTTGGCCATTCGTATGATCCCTGTGGAAACACCCATTCAGCCTGTAAAAAGTTATGTTTTCAATATATTTTGTTGGCGAGAAAGGAAAAACAGGACCTAGAGGATCTAGTATTTATTGTTTGTTGTGTTCCCTTAGATACAGATACAGTAAATCATGGAAAGGACTAGCTTCTGTTTAGCCACACGTGCATGCACACGCACGCAGAGAGAGAGAGGCCAATGCCACATTGAGAGACATGGACACCAGCAGAGTTCACAGAGAGACCCGGATACAAGCACAGCTCACAGAGAGACATGGACACCAGCACAGCTCACAGAGAGACATGGATACCAGCACAGCTCACAGAGAGACATGGAGACCAGCACAGCTCACAGAGAGACATGGACACCAGCACAGCTCACAGAGAGACATGGATACCAGCACAGCTCACAGAGAGACATGGAGACCAGCACAGCTCACAGAGAGACATGGATACCAGCACAGCTCACAGAGAGACATGGATACCAGCACAGCTCACAGAGAGACATGGATACCAGCACAGCTCACAGAGAGGCATGTTATTGTATGGGGCGAGAGGAAGAGAGAGAGAAATGGGGAGGGTAAAATGTCTATCTTTCATGGAGGGACTGTCCAGGTCTTATCACACGTTAAAAGGTGACCTCATACCTGCTGCTCATACAGTCCAGTAGACTAGACACCACTGGTACTGTTATCTCAAGTTACAGTCCACACACACACGCACGCACACACGCACGCACGCACGCACGCACACACACACACACACACACACACACACACACACACACACACACAATAACACAGCATGACACTATTGTTTACCTGATCCAGTAACATATCTTCTGCTTACCTCTATCCACTCTACTGTTTGTTCTTCTTCCAGCCCTCCTCACTCCAGGATCTACATGTGGTGAGGTAATGGGACTAAACCATTTCTGTGATAGAGGAGGAGTGAGGAGGGCTGGATGAGGTGTAGTCCCATTACCGTGGTAGAGGAGGGGTGGATGAGGTGTAGTCCCATTACTTTGATAGAGCATGGTTGGATGAGGTGTAGTTCCATTACTGTGGTAGAGGAGGAGTGAGGAGGGGTTGATGAGGTGTAGTCCCATGTAGTCCCACACCTCATCAACCACAGTAATGGGACTACACCTCATCCACCACAGTAATGGGACTACACCTCATCCACACCTCATCAACCACAGTAACGGGACTACACCTCATCCACCACAGGAATGGGACTACACCTCATCCACACCTCATCCACCACAGTAATGGGACTACACCTCATCCACACCTCATCAACTACAGTACTGGGGCTACATCTCATCCACTCCACACCTCATCCACCACAGTAATGGGGCTACATCTCATCCACACCTCATCCACCACAGTAATGGGACTACACCTCATCCACACCTCATCAACCACAGTAACGGGACTACACCTCATCCACCACAGTAATGGGACTACACCTCATCCACCACAGTAATGGGGCTACATCTCATCCACACCTCATCCACCACAGTAATGGGGCTACATCTCATCCACACCTCATCAACCACAGTAATGGGACTACACATCATCCACCACAGTAATGGGACTACACCTCATCTATTCCTCCTCTACCACAGTAATGGGACTACACCTTATCCACCCCTGCTCACTCCTCCTCTACCACAGTAATGGGCCATCAGACTGTTAAACAGCCATCACTAACATTGAGTTGCTGCTGCCAACATACTGACTCAAATCTCTAGCCACTTTAATAATATAAATTGGATGTAATAAATGTATAACTAGCCACTTTAAACAATGCCACTTTATATAATGTTTACATATCCTACATTACTCATCTCATATGTATATACTGTACTCTATACCATCTACTGCATCTTGCCTATGCCGTTCGGCCATCGCTCACCCATATATTTATATATACATATTCTTATTCATTCCTTTATACTTGTGTGTAGTTGTTGTGAAATTGTTAGATTACTTGTTAGATATTACTGCACGGTCGGAACTAGAAGCACAAGCATTTCGCTACACTCGCATTAACATCTGCTAACCATGTGTATGTGACAAATTATATTTGATTGGATTTGACACGTCATCCACCACAGTAATGGGACTACACCTCATCCAGCCCTCCTCACTCCTCCTCTACCACAGTATGGGACTACACCTCATCCACCCCTCCTCACTCCTCCTCTACCACAGTAATGGGACTACACCTCATCCACCCCTCCTCACTCCTCCTCTACCACAGTAATGGGACTACACCTCATCCACCCCTTCTCACTCCTCCTCTACCACAGTAATGGGACTACACCTCATCCACCCTCCTCACTCCTCCTCTACCACAGTAATGGGACTACACCTCATCCACCCTCCTCACTCCTCCTCTACCACAGTAATGGGACTACACCTCATCCACCCCTCCTCCCTCCTCTACCACAGTAATGGGACTACACCTCATCCACCCTTCCTCACTCCTCCTCTACCACAGTATGGGACTACACCTCATCCACCCCTCCTCACTCCTCCTCTACCACAGTAATGGGACTACACCTCATCCACCCCCTCCTCCCTCCTCTACCACAGTAATGAGACTACACCTCATCCACCCCTCCTCACTCCTCCTCTACCACAGTAATGGGACTACACCTCATCCACCCCTCCTCACTCCTCCTCTACCACAGTATGGGACTACACCTCATCCACCCCTCCTCACTCCTCCTCTACCACAGTATGGGACTACACCTCATCCACCCCCTCCTCCCTCCTCTACCACAGTAATGCGACTACACCTCATCCACCCCTCCTCACTCCTCCTCTACCACAGTAATGGGACTACACCTCATCCACCCCTTCTCACTCCTCCTCTACCACAGTATGGGACTACACCTCATCCACCCCTTCTCACTCCTCCTCTACCACAGTAATGGGACTACACCTCATCCACCCCTCCTCACTCCTCCTCTACCACAGTAATGGGACTACACCTCATCCACCCCTCCTCACTCCTCCTCTACCACAGTAATGGGACTACACCTCATCCACCCCTCCTCCCTCCTCTACCACAGTAATGGGACTACACCTCATCCACCCTTCCTCACTCCTCCTCTACCACAGTATGGGACTACACCTCATCCACCCCTCCTCACTCCTCCTCTACCACAGTAATGGGACTACACCTCATCCACCCCTCCTCCCTCCTCTACCACAGTAATGAGACTACACCTCATCCACCCCTCCTCACTCCTCCTCTACCACAGTAATGGGACTACACCTCATCCACCCCTCCTCACTCCTCCTCTACCACAGTATGGGACTACACCTCATCCACCCCTCCTCACTCCTCCTCTACCACAGTATGGGACTACACCTCATCCACCCCCTCCTCCCTCCTCTACCACAGTAATGCGACTACACCTCATCCACCCTCCTCACTCCTCCTCTACCACAGTAATGGGACTACACCTCATCCACCCCCTCCTCCCTCCTCTACCACAGTAATGAGACTACACCTCATCCACCCTCCTCACTCCTCCTCTACCACAGTAATGGGACTACACCTCATCCACCCCTCCTCACTCCTCCTCTACCACTGTATGGGACTACACCTCATCCACCCCTCCTCACTCCTCCTCTACCACAGTATGGGACTACACCTCATCCACCCTCCTCACTCCTCCTCTACCACAGTATGGGACTACACCTCATCCACCCCCTCCTCCCTCCTCTACCACAGTAATGGGACTACACCTCATCCACCCCTCCTCACTCCTCCTCTACCACAGTATGGGACTACACCTCATCCACCCCTCCTCACTCCTCCTCTACCACAGTAATGGGACTACACCTCATCCACCCCTCCTCACTCCTCCTCTACCACAGGCCTGGATACATGAATCCACTGGCTTGTTAAAGGTGCAATCTAGAACTTCTTTGCCCTGTGTAGAAATGGGATATAATGCACAAAAATACAGTACATTAAACACACGTCATCAATGGAAAGCGTAGTCCAATGTAAGACAATCAGTGTACAGTACACTCTGAAATACCAAATTGTATTTCTTTACACTCTGAAATACCAAATGGTAGGTTCGATACTACTAGGAGCTAAACAATTCCTTCTGGGTCACATATAAAGACTGGGATGAAACAATGTTCTGATGATCTGTTCTAGACTGTCACACAGACATTCACAAGCTATTAGATGGGTCATGGCACAAAAACAGTTTGGGAGCAGATCGATTCTAGGTCACTGAAGATCAATCGTTTCTTTCTCCTCTCCATTCGCTGTCCTTCCTTTATTCCCATCCGTCCGTCCGGTGTTTACCTTTCCCTTTGCTCCCTCTTTCTGTTACCGAACAGTGTTCTCTTTGTGTAGTTGGCCAGTTTGTGTGTGTGTGTGTACGCTCTCGTTTGTGAGCGCTGTTTGTTCTATCAGTGACAGGTCAGAACACCAATGACAACGTCCTGTTTGTCTCCAAAAGGAAACAATCACTCTCCTGTGTGTGTGTGTGTGTGTGTGTGTGTGTGTGTGTGTGTGTGTGTGTGTGTGTGTGTGTGTGTGTGTGTGTGTGTGTGTGTGTGTGTGTGTGTGTGTGTGTGCATGTGTGTGTGTGTGTGTGTGTGTGTGTGTGTGTGTGTGGGAAACAAAGAGAGAGGGAGGGAGGGACAGCGAGAATAGTGGGAAGAAATGAGAGAGAAAGAGGGAGTGAGAGAGGAAGACAAAGGGGATCAGGAGAGAGGGTCAGTGAGACTACTGGGAGAGGGAGGAAACACAGAAGGAAAAAACAGAGTCTGGGCTTAATGATGACATATCCTGGTCTGATGACTGATCATGGATGACTGTGGTCTTAAACCCTCTGTCTCTCCTGCTAGCACACGGACACATTGGTCATGCCAGATAGAGACACACTGTTAGCCTGTAGCCTGCATAGTTACCACAAACTCACTTTGGAATTCAGAATTCTCCTGCCCCCAAAAGTTCCTTTTCAGATTGCAAATGTTCTGTTATTATGATGGGGCTTTTGGTGGCAATATGGTGGCTAGTTTTCTGAACCATGAATGGTAGTGTGTTTATAGCTCATTTCTGCAGTACACCTGTTCTGATTTAGTGGGGATCTGCAGAACTAGAAAAGGGATTCCCCTCTTCTGTAAAGATATGGCCTAGTGCCCTCAAAGTCAACTCTGGACCTTGAAGACAGTTCCACTGCATTTCTTCATTGTTCCCCTCTAATCATTTATAGGGTAAGAGTTGAGTATCTCTGGCCTAGTGGGTTCTACCCTCTGGATTGGTGGCATTCTGAGAACTAACTCACAGTCTAAATCTGTCCATGCCGTGTCTGCATGTATACAAGAGATGTTTGACAAACCAATCCTCTGATTGTTCCCAGTGGTTGTTTTAGCTCTGGGACATAGGACCTGGGCCAGTAAACACTGTAAATGCTGTTAGTGGGTCACGTAACAGTGTGTGTAGGTGTGTTTGGGTGTGTGTGTGAACACTCTCGTGGTTTAATGTTTGAGCGCTCTTTGCTCTATCAGTGGCAGGTCGGAACACCAGCTTAACACTTCTCTACCCCCACATCCCTCAATCCCTCCCACTCCTTACTGCTTTTAATACCCAATCCCTACTGTATATTTTATCTCTCTCTCCATCACTTCATCACTATTTATCTCTGTCCGTCTTTTCTTCCTCTCCCATTATGTCCAAGTTTCTGGCCCTTTTATACAAATAACTACAGAGGAGAGATATATAGTGTATTAATAATACAGACAGATATATAGTGTATTAATAATACAGACAGATATATAGTGTATTAATAATACAGACAGATATATAGTGTATTAATAATACCTACAGGTATATAGTGTATTAATAATACCTACAGATATATAGTGTATTAATAAGAAGAAGAGACACCAACTTCGGCGGAAGTCGTGATAACTAATAATACCTAGAGATATATAGTATATTAATAATACCTACAGACGAGAGATATATAGTGTATTAATAATATCTACAGATATATAGTGTATTAATAATACCTAAAGATATACCATGTATTAATAAAATCTACAGATATATAGTGTATTAATAATAACTGCAGATATACAGTGTATCAATAATATCTACAGATATATAGTGTATTAATGATACCTACAGAGGAGAGATATATAGTGTATTAGTAATACCTACAGATTAATATTATTAATAGTATTAATAATACCTGCAGAGGAGAGATATATAGTGTTTTAATAATACCTACATATATACAGTGTATTAATAATACCTACAGAGGATAGATATGTAGTGTATTAATAATACCTACAGATAAATAGTGTATTACTAATACCTATAGAGGAGAGATATATAGTGCATTAATAATACCTACAGACAGATAGGGTATTACTAATACCTACAGATATATAGTGTATTAATAATACCTACAGGTATATCGTGTATTAATAATACCTACAGAGGAGAGATATATAGCGTATTAAAAAAATTCTATAGAGGAGAGATATATAGTGTATTAATAATATCTGCAGATAAATAGTGTTTTAATAATACCTGCAGAGGAGAGATATATAGTGCATTAATAATACCTACAGATATATAGTATATTAATAATACCTACAGAGGAGAGATATATAGTGCATTAATAATACCTACAGAAATATAGTGTATTAATAATACCTACAGACGTATAGTGTATCAATAATACCTACAGAGGAGAGATATATAGTGTACTAATAATACCTACAGATATATTGTGTTTAATAATACCTACATAGGAGATATATAAAGTGTATTCATAATACATGCAGATGTATAGTGTATTAATAATACCTACAGAGGAGAGATATATAGTGCATTAATAATACCTACAGATATATAATATATTTATAATACCTACAGAGGAGATCTATATAGTGTAATAATAATACCTACAGATATATAGTGTATAAATAATACCTGCAGAGGAGATATATATAGTGTATTAATGATACCTACAGATATATAGTGTATTAATAATACCTACAGATATATAGTGTATTAATAATACCTATAGATATATAGTATATTAATAATACCTACAGAGGAGATCTATATAGTGTATTAAAAATACCTACAGATATACAGTGTATTAATAATACCTACAAAGCAGGTCTATATAGTCTATTAATAATACCTACAGATATATAGTGTATTAATAATACCTACAGATGTGTAGTGTATTAATAATACCTGCAGAGGAGAGATATATAGTGTATTAATAATACCTACACATATATAGTGTTTTAGTAATACCTACAGATGCATAGTGTATTAATAATACCTGAAGATATATAGCATATTAATAATATCTACAGAGGAGAGATATATAGTGTATTAATAAGCCCTACAGATATTTAGTTTATTAATAATACCTACAGATATATAGTATATTAATAACACCTAAAGAGGAGAGATATCCAGTCCAGTTGATTTAGTGTCTGATACGGAACAGTCCAGTTGATTCAGTGTCTGATAAGGAACAGTCCAGTTGATTTAGTGTCTGATACGGAATAGTCCAGTTGATTTAGTGTCTGATACGGAACAGTCTGGTTGATTTAGTGACTGATACAGAACAGTCCAGTTGATTTAGTGTCTGATAGGGAACAGTCCAGTTGATTTACTGTTCTCACAGCGTGTCCTACAACAAAACACACTTTAAGGAGGTCAGTGGAGTCCAGCCTACACTCTATCTATCTAGATCCTAAAATGGTTCTTTGGCTGTCCCCATAGGACAACCCTTTGAATAACCCTTTCTGTTTCCATGTAGAACCTTTTTGGGTTCTATGAAGGCCCCTTTTCACAAAGGGTTCTACATGGAACCCAAAAGGGTTCTATCTGTAACTAAAAAGGGTTCTCCTATGGGGACAGCTTAAGAACCCTTTTGGAACCCTTTTTTCTAAGAGTCTATAGGTGTGTGTGTTGTGTTTGTGTGTGTGTTGTGTTTGTGTGTTGTGTGGTGTGTGTGTGGTGTGTGTGTATGCACGTGTTTGTATTAGCTGTGCTGAGCCATGCCACCATGCCCTTTCTGTGTGATTATCTCATTATTAAGTGTTCTGTTCAAGGTCATCTGTTCATTTATGAAGGGGTGAAACGCACACACACATAGACACACACATAGACAAACACACACACAAACACATACATATATATAATGGCAATGAAATCAATTCTACTTACATCACGTAAGACCTTTAAGCTGTCCTGATGCTAAATAATTAGACCAATGATTTGTGTGTGTGTGTGTGTGTGTGTGTGTGTGTGTGTGTGTGTGTGTGTGTGTGTGTGTGTGTGTGTGTGTGTGTGTGTGTGTGTGTGTGCCTTAGCTGAGCCCTACCACTCTGGCCTTTACATGTGATTATCTCATTAAGTGTTCCGCCATTTAAGCTAATTTGTTCATCTATGCAGGGGTGCAACACACACACACACACATGCGCACACACACACATGCGCACACACACACATGCGCACACACAAAACAGTCAATGGCTGAGTCCACCCCAGATGACAAAGCCCCAGTCCCATCTGGATCCTAAATTCAACATTTTGTTTTTAAAATAAATTTGCTAAAAATGTATGAAAACCTATTTTTGCTTTGTCATTATGGGGTACTGTGTGTAGATTGATGATGGAAAACAACATTTAAATCAATAATAGAACAAGGTCGTAACAATAAAATGCGGAAAAAGTCAAGGGGTCTGAATACTTTCCAAATGCACTGTAGAGTGTATTAATAATACCTACAGTTATATAGTGTATTAATAATACCTACAGATATAGTGTATTAATAATACATACAGAGGAGATCTATATAGTGCATTAATAATACCTACAGAGGAGAGAAATATAGTGTATTAATAATACCTAGAGATATATAGTGTTTTAATAATACCAAAAGAGGAGAGATATATAGTGTATTAATAATCCCTACAGATAAATAGTTTATTAATAATACCTACAGATATATAGTATATTAATAATACCTAATGAGGAGAGATATATAGTGCATTAATAATACCTACAAATAAAGAGTATATTAATAATACCTACAAAGGAGATCTAAACAATGTATTAATAATACCTACAGATATCTAGCGTATTAATAATACCCACAGATATATAGTGCATTAATAATACCTACATAGGAGAGATATAAAGTGTATTAATAATACCTGTAGAAATATATTGTTTTAATAATACCTACATAGGAGAGATATATAGCGCATTAAAAATACCTACAGATATATATAATGTATTAATAATACCTTCAGATAGATAGTGTATTAATAATACCAACTGATTTATAGTGTATTAATAATACCTGCAGAGGAGAGATATATAGTGTTTTAATAATACCTACATATATATATTATATTAATAATACCTACAGAGGAGAGATATATAGCGTATTAATAACACTTACAGATATATAGCGTATTAATAATACCTACAGATATATAGTGTATTAATAATACCTACATAGGAGAGATATAAAGTGTATTAATAATACATGTAGAAATATATTGTATTAATAATACCTACACAGGAGAGATATATAGTGCATTAAAAATACCTACAGATATATATAATATATTAATAATACCTTCAGATAGCTAGTGTATTAATAATACCAACTGATTTATAGTATATTAATAATACCTGCATATATAAAGTCTATTAGCAATACCTACAGATATATAGTGTATTAATAATACCTCCAGAGGAGAGATATATAGTGTTTTAATAATACCTACATATATATATTATATTAATAATACCTACAGAGGAGAGATATATAGTGTATCAATAATACCTACAAATAAATAGTGTATTAACAATACCTACAGAGGAGATATATATAGTGTATTAATAATACCTACAGATATATATATAGTGTATTAATAATACCTTCAGATAGATAGTGTATTAATAATACCAACTGATATATAGTGAATTAATAATATACCTGCAGATATAAAGTGTATTAATAATACCTACATAAGAGAGATATAAAGTGTATTAATAATACCTGCAGATATATAGTGTATTAAAAATACCTACATAGGAGAGATATATCATGTATTAATAATACCTGCAGATATATAGTGTATTAATAATACCTACATAGGAGAGATATATAGTGCATTGATAATACCTACAGATATATAGTGTATTAATAATACCAACTGATTTATAGTGTATTAATAATACCTGCAGATATACAGTCTATTAGTAATACCTACAGATATAATGTGTATTAATAACACCTGCAGAGGAGAGATATATAGTGTTTTAATAATACCTACATATATGTAGTGTATTAACAATACCTACAGAGGAGATATATATAGTGTATTAATAATACCTACAGATATATAGTGTGTTAATAATACCCACAGAGGAGAGATATATAGTGTATCAATAATACCTACAAATAAATAGTGTATTAACAATACCTACAGAGGAGATATATATAGTGTATTAATAATACCTACAGATATATATAGTGTATTAATAATACCTTCAGATAGATAGTGTATTAATAATACCAACTGATATATAGTGTATTAATAATATACCTGCAGATATATAGTGTATTAATAATACCTACATAGGAGAGATATAAAGTGTATTAATAATACCTGCAGATATATAGTGTATTAAAAATACCTACATAGGAGAGATATATAGTGCATTGATAATACCTACAGATATATATTGTATTAATAATACCTACAGATATATAGTGTATTAATAATACCAACTGATTCATAGTGTATTAATAATACCTGCAGGTATACAGTCTATTAGTAATACCTACAGATATAATGTGTATTAATAACACCTACAGAGGAGATATATATAGTGTATTAATAATACCTACAGATATATAGTGTGTTAATAATACCTACAGATGTATAGTGTATTAATAATACCTACAGATATATAGTTTATTAATAATACCTAAAGATATATAGTATATTAATAATACCTACAGAGGAGAGATATATAGTGCATTAAATATACCTACATATATATATAATATATTCATAATACCTACAGAATAGATCGATATAGTGTATTAAAAATCCCTACAGATATACAGTGTATTAATAATACCTACAAAGGAGGTCTATATAGTCTATTGATAATACCTAAAGATATATAGTGTATTAATAATACCTGCAGAGGAGAGAAATATAGTGCAATAATAATACCTACAGATATTTATTTTATTAATAATACCTACGGATATATAGTGTGTTAACAATACTTACAGATACATAGTGTATTAATAATACCTATAGAGGAGCGATATGTAGTGTATTAATAATACCTACAGATATATAGTGTATTAATAATACCTGCAGAGGAGAGATATATAGTGCATTAATAATACCAACAGATATTTCTTGTATTAATAATACCTATGGATTTATAGTGTGTTAATAATACTTACAGATATATAGTGTATGAATAACACCTATAGAGGAGAGAAATATAGTGTATTAATAATACCTACAGGTATATAGTGTATTAATAATACCTATAGAGGAGAGATATACAGCGTATTAATTATACCTATAGAGGAGAGATATTTAGTGTATTATTAATACCTGCAGATATATAGTGTATTAATTATACCTGCAGAGGAGAGATATATAGTGCATTAATAATTCCTACAGATATATAGTGGTTAATATCACCTACAGATATATAGTGTTTTAGTAATACCTACAGATGCATAATGTATTAATAATACCTACAGAGGAGAGATATATAGTGTACTAATAATACCTACAGATATATAGCATATTAATAATATCTACAGAGGAGATATATATAGTGTATTAATAAGCCCTACAGATATTTAGTTTATTAATAATACCTACAGATATATAGTATACTAATAACACCTAAAGAGGAGAGATATCTAGTGCAATAATAATACCTACAGATATATAGTATATTAATATTACCTACAGAGGAGATATATATAGTGTATTAAAAATACCTACCGATATATAGTCTATTAATTAGACCTACAGATATATAGTGTATTAATAATACCTACATATGAGAAATATCAAGTGTATTAATAATAATTGCAGATATATAGTGTATAAATAATATCTACATAGGAGAGTTATATGGTGTATTAATAATACCTGCAGATATATAGTCTATTAATAATACCTACATAGGCGAGATATATAGTGCATTAATAATACCTACAGATATTTAGTGAATTAATCTTTCCTACAAATATATAGTGTATTAATAATTCCTACAGAGGATAGATATATTGTGTATTAATAATACATAGTTATATTGTGTTTAATAATACCTACATAGGAGAGATATATAGTGTATTAATGATACCTACAGATATATCATATATTAATAATACCGACAGAGGAGAAATATATAGTGTACTAATAATACCTACAGATATATAGTGTATTAATAATGTCTACCGATATATAGTCTATTAATTAGACCTAGAGATATATAGTGTATTAATAATACCTACATAGGAGAAAAATAAAGTGTATTAATAATACCTGCAGATATATAGTGTATAAATAATATCTACATAAGAGAGATATATGGTGTATTAATAATACCTGCAGATATATAGTGTATTAATAATACCTAAATAGGAGAGATATATAATGTATTAATAATACCTACAGTTATATTGTGTTTAATAATACCTACATAGGAGATATATAAAGTGTATTCATAATACATGCAGATGTATAGTGTATTAATAATACCTACATAGGAGAGATATATTGTGTATTAATAATACCTGCAGATATATAGTGTATTAATAATACCTACATAGGAGAGATATATAATGTATTAATAATACCTACTGTTATATAGTGTTTTATTATACTTACATAGGAGAGATATATAGTGTATTAATGATGCCTATAGATATATAGTGTATTAATAATACCTACACAGGAGAGATATATAGTTTATTAATAATACCTACAGATATATAGTGCATTAATAATACCTGCAGAGGATTACAGCCAGTGTATTAATAATACATACAGAGGGAACAGTCTCGTTGATTTAGTGTCTGATAAGGAACAGTCCAGTTGATTTTGTGTCTGATACGGAATAGTCCAGTTTATTTAGTGTCTGATACGGAACAGTCCAGTTGATTTAGTGACTGATAAGGAACAGTACAGGTGATTTAGTGTCTGATACGGAACAGTCCAGTTGATTTAGTGACTGATAAGGAACAGTCCAGTTGATTTAGTGTCTGATAGGGAACAGTCCAGTTGATTTACTGTTCTCACAGCGTGTCCTACAACAAAACACACTTTAAGGAGGTCAGTGGAGTCCAGCCTACACTCTATCTATCTAGAACCTAAAATGGTTCTTTGGCTGTCCCCATAGGACAACCCTTTGAATAACCCTTTCTGTTTCCATGTAGAACCTTTTTTGGGTTCTATGAAGGCCCCTTTTCACAGAGGGTTCTACATGGAACCCAAAAGGGTTCTATCTGTAACTAAAAAGGGTTCTCCTATGGGGACAGCTTAAGAACCCTTTTGGGACCCTTTTTTCAAAGAGTCTATAGGTGTGTGTGTTGTGTTTGTGTGTGTGTTGTGTTTGTGTGTTGTGTTTGTGTGTGTGTGGTGTGTGTGTGGTGTGTGTGTATGCACTTGTTTGTATTAGCTGTGCTGAGCCATGCCACCATGGCCTTTCTGTGTGATTATCTCATTATTAAGTGTTCTGTTCAAGGTCATCTGTTCATTTATGAAGGGGTGAAACGCACACACACATAGACACACACATAGACAAACACACACACACACAAACACATACATATATATAATGGCAATGAAATCAATTCTACTTACATCACGTAAGACCTTTAAGCTGTCCTGATGCTAAATAATTAGAACAATGATTTGTGTGTGTGTGTGTGTGTGTGTGTGTGTGTGTGTGTGTGTGTGTGTGTGTGTGTGTGTGTGTGTGTGTGTGTGTCTTAGCTGAGCCCTACCACTCTGGCCTTTACATGTGATTATCTCATTAAGTGTTCCGCCATTTAAGCTAATTTGTTCATCTATGCAGGGGTGCAACACACACATGCGCACACACACACATGCGCACACACACACACACACAAAACAGTCCAATGGCTGAGTCCACCCCAGATGACAAAGCCCCAGTCCCATCTGGATCCTAAATTCAACATTTTGTTTTTAAAATAAATTTGCTAAAAATTTATGAAAACCTCTTTTTGCTTTGTCATTATGGGGTACTGTGTGTAGATTGATGATGGAAAACAACATTTAGTTTATTAATAATACCTACAGATATATAGTATATTAATAATACCTAATGAGGAGAGATATATAGTGCATTAATAATACCTACAAATATAGAGTATATTAATAATACCTACAAAGGAGATCTAAACAATGTATTAATAATACCTACAGATATATAGCGTATTAATAATACCCACAGATATATAGAGAATTAATAATACCTACAGAGGACAGATATATAGCGTATTAATAACACTTACAGATATATAGTGTATTAATAATTCCTACAGATATATAGTGTATTAATAACACCTACATAGGAGAGATATAAAGTGTATTAATAATACCTGTAGAAATATATTGTATTAATAATACCTACATAGGAGAGATATATAGTGCATTAAAAATACCTACAGATATATATAATGTATTAATAATACCTTCAGATAGATAGTGTATTAATAATACCAACTGATTTATAGTGTATTAATAATACCTGCAGATAAACAGTCTATTAGCAATACCTACAGATATATAGTGTATTAATAATACCTGCAGAGGAGAGATATATAGTGTTTTAATAATACCTACATATATATATTATATTAATACTACCTACAGAGGAGAGATATATAGTGTATCAATAATACCTACAAATAAATAGTGTATTAACAATACCTACATAGGAGATATATATAGTGTATTAATAATACCTACAGATATATATATAGTGTATTAATAATACCTTCAGATAGATAGTGTATTAATAATACCAACTGATATATAGTGTATTAATAATACCTGCAGAGGAGAGATATATAGCAGGATAATAACACCTACAGACATTTAGTGTATTAATAATACCTACAGATATATAGTGTATTAATAATACTTACATAGGAGAGATATAAAGTGTATTAATAATACCTACATAGGAGAGATATATCATGTATTAATAATACCTGCAGATATATAGTGTATTAATAATACCTACATAGGAGAGATATATAGTGTATTAATAATACCAACTGATTTATAGTGTATTAATAATACCTGCAGATATACAGTCTATTAGTAATTCCTACAGATATAATGTGTATTAACACCACCTGCAGAGGAGAGATATATAGTGTTTTAATAATACCTACATATATGTAGTGTATTAACAATACCTATAGAGGAGATATATATAGTGTATTAATAATACCTACAGATATACAGTGTGTTAATAATACCTACAGATGTATAGTGTATTAATAATACCTACAGATATATAGTTTATTAATAATACCTAAAGATATATAGTATATTAATAATACCTACAGAGGAGAGATATATAGTGCATTAATTATACCTACATATATATAATATATTCATAATACCTACAGAGTAGATCGATATAGTGTATTAAAAATCCCTACAGATATACAGTGTATTAATAATACCTGCAGAGGAGAGATATATAGTGCAATAATAATACCTACAGATATTTATTTTATTAATTATACCTACGGATTTATAGTGTGTTAATAATACTTACAGATACATAGTGTATTAATAATACCTATAGAGGAGCGATATGTAGTGTATTAATAATACCTACAGATATATAATGTATTAATAATACCTGCAGAGGAGAGATATATAGTTTATTAATAAATCCGACAGATATTTAGTGTATGAATAACACCTATAGAGGAGAGAAATATAGTGTATTAATAATACCTACAGGTATATAGTGTATTAATTATACCTGCAGAGGAGAGATATACAGCGTATTAATTATACCTATAGAGGAGAGATATTTAGTGTATTATTAATACCTGCAGATATATAGTGTATTAATTATACCTGCAGAGGAGAGATATATAGTGCATTAATAATTCCTACAGATATATAGTGGTTAATATCACCTACAGATATATAGTGTTTAGGTAATACCTACAGATGCATAGTGTATTAATAATACCTACAGAGGAGAGATATATAGTGTATTAATAATACCTACAGATATATAGCATATTAATAATATCTACAGAGGAGAGATATATAGTGTATTAATAAGCCCTACAGATATTTAGTTTATTAATAATACCTACAGATGTATAGTATACTAATAACACCTAAAGAGGAGAGATATCTAGTGCAATAATAATACCTACAGATATCTAGTATATTAATAATACCTACAGAGGAGATATATATACTGTATTAATAATACCTACTGATATATAGTCTATTAATTAGACCTACAGATATATAGTGTATTAATAATACCTACATATGAGAAATATAAAGTGTATTAATAATACTTGCAGATATATAGTGTATAAATAATATCTACATAGGAGAGATATATGGTGTATTAATAATACCTGCAGATATATAGTGTATTAATAAAACCTACACAGGTGAGATATATAGTGCATTAATAATAACTACAGATATTTAGTGAATTAATCTTTCCTACAAATATATAGTGTATTAATAATTCCTACAGAGGATAGATATATAGTGTATTAATAATACATAGTTATATTGTGTTTAATAATACCTACATAGGAGAGATATATAGTGTATTAATGATACCTACAGATATATCCTATATTAATAATACCGACAGAGGAGATATATATAGTGTACTAATAATACCTACAGATATATAGTGTATTAATAATGTCTACCGATATATAGTCTATTAATTAGACCTACATATATATAGTGTATTAATAATACCTACATAGGAGAAAAATAAAGTGTATTAATAATACCTGCAGATATATAGTGTATAAATAATATCTACATAAGAGAGATATATGGTGTATTAATAATACCTGCAGATATATAGTGTATTAATAATACCTACATAGGAGAGATATATAATGTATTAATAATACCTACAGTTATATAGTGTTTAATAATACCTACATAGGAGATATATAAAGTGTATTCATAATACATGCAGATGTATAGTGTATTAATAATACCTACATAGGAGAGATATATTGTGTATTAATAATACCTGCAGATATATAGTGTATTAATAATACCTACATAGGAGAGATATATAATGTATTAATAATACCTACTGTTATATAGTGTTTTATTATACTTACATAGGAGAGATATATAGTGTATTAATGATACCTATAGATATATAGTGTATTAATAATACCTACACAGGAGAGATATATAGTGTATTAATCATACCTACAGATATATAGTGCATTAATAATACCTGCAGAGGATTACAGCCAGTGTATTAATAATACATACAGAGGGAACAGTCTCATTGATTTAGTGTCTGATAAGGAACAGTCCAGTTGATTTTGTGTCTGATACGGAATAGTCCAGTTTATTTAGTGTCTGATACGGAACAGTCCAGTTGATTTAGTGACTGATAAGGAACAGTACAGGTGATTTAGTGTCTGATACGGAACAGTCCAGTTGATTTAGTGACTGATAAGGAACAGTCCAGTTCATTTAGTGTCTGATAGGGAACAGTCCAGTTGATTTACTGTTCTCACAGCGTGTCCTACAACAAAACACACTTTAAGGAGGTCAGTGGAGTCCAGCCTACACTCTATCTATCTAGATCCTAAAATGGTTCTTTGGCTGTCCCCATAGGACAACCCTTTGAATAACCCTTTCTGTTTCCATGTAGAACCTTTTGGGTTCTATGAAGGCCCTTTTCACAAAGGGTTCTACATGGAACCCAAAAGGGTTCTATCTGTAACTAAAAAGGGTTCTCCTATGGGGACAGCTTAAGAACCCTTTTGGAACCCTTTTTTCTAAGAGTCTATAGGTGTGTGTGTTGTGTTTGTGTGTGTGTTGTGTTTGTGTGTTGTGTGGTGTGTGTGTGGTGTGTGTGTATGCACGTGTTTGTATTAGCTGTGCTGAGCCATGCCACCATGCCCTTTCTGTGTGATTATCTCATTATTAAGTGTTCTGTTCAAGGTCATCTGTTAATTTATGAAGGGGTGAAACGCACACACACACACAGACAAACACACACACACACAAACACACACACACACACACAAACACATACATATATATAATGACAACGATATCAATTCTACTTACATCACGTAAGACCTTTAAGCTGTCCTGATGCTAAATAATTAGACCAATGATTTGTGTGTGTGTGTGTGTTTGTGTGTGTGTGTGTGTGTGTCTTAGCTGAGCCCTACCACTCTGGCCTTTACATGTGATTATCTCATTAAGTGTTCCGCCATTTAAGCTAATTTGTTCATCTATGCAGGGGTGCAACACACACACACAAACACACACACATGCGCGCACACACACACACACACACAAAACAGTCCAATGGCTGAGTCCACCCCAGATGACACAGCCCCAGTCCCATCTGGATCCTAAATTCAACATTTTGTTTTTAAAATTAGTTTGCTAAAAATGTATAAAAACCTGTTTTTGCTTTGTCATTATGGGGTACTGTGTGTAGATTGATGATGGAAAACAACATTTAAATCAATAATAGAACAAGGTCGTAACAATAAAATGCGGAAAAAGTCAAGGGGTCTGAATACTTTCCAAATGCACTGTAGAGTGTATTAATAATACCTACAGTTATATAGTGTATTAACAATACCTACAGATATATAGTGTATTAATAATACCTACAGAGGAGATCTATATAGTGCATTAATAATACCTACAGAGGAGAGAAATATAGTGTATTAATAATACCTACAGATATATAGTGTTTTAATAATACCAAAAGAGGAGAGATACATAGTGTATTAATAATCCCTACAGATATACAGTTTATTAATAATACCTACAGATATATAGTATATTAATAATACCTAATGAGGAGAGATATATAGTGCATTAATAATACCTACAAAGGAGATCTATACAATGTATTAATAATACCTACAGATATATAGCGTATTAATAACACCTACAGATATATAGTGTATTAATAATACCTACATAGGAGAGAAATAAAGTGTACTAATAATACCTGCAGAAATATAGTGTACTAATAATACCTACAGATATATATAGTGTATTAATAATACCTACAGATAGATAGTGTATTAAAAATACCAACTGATTTATGGTGTATTAATAATACCTGCAGATATACAGTCTATTAGTAATACCTACAGATATATAGTGTATTAATAATACCTACAGATATATAGTGTTTTAATAATACCAAAAGAGGAGAGATACATAGTGTATTAATAATCCCTACAGATATACAGTTTATTAATAATACCTACAGATATATAGTATATTAATAATACCTAATGAGGAGAGATATATAGTGCATTAATAATACCTACAAAGGAGATCTATACAATGTATTAATAATACCTACAGATATATAGCGTATTAATAACACCTACAGATATATAGTGTATTAATAATACCTACATAGGAGAGAAATAAAGTGTATTAATAATACCTGCAGAAATATAGTGTACTAATAATACCTACAGATATATATAGTGTATTAATAATACCTACAGATAGATAGTGTATTAAAAATACCAACTGATTTATGGTGTATTAATAATACCTGCAGATATACAGTCTATTAGTAATACCTACAGATATATAGTGTATTAATAATACCTGCAGAGGAGAGATATATAGTGTTTTAATAATACCTACATATATATAGTATATTAATAATACCTACAGAGGAGAGATATATAGTGTATCAATAATACCTACAAATAAATAGTGTATTAACAATACCTACAGAGGAGATATATATAGTGTATTAATAATACCTACAGATATATAGAGTATTAATAATACCTACAGATTTATAGTGTATTAATAATACCTACAGATGCATAGTGAATTAATAATACCTATAGAGGAGAGATATGCAGTGAATTAATAATACCTACACATATATAGTGTATTAATAATACCTATAGAGGAGAGATATAAAGTGTATTAATAATACCTACAGGTATATAGTGTATTAATAATACCTACAGGTATATAGTGTATTAATAATACCTACAGACGACAGATATATAGCGTATTAATAACACCTATAGAGGAGAGATATATATTGTATTATTAATACCTGCAGATATATAGTGTATTAATAATACCTGCAGAGGAGAGATATATAGTGCATTAATAATTCCTACAGATTTATAGTGGTTAATATCACCTACAGATATATAGTGTTTTAATAATACCTACAGATGTATAGTGTATTAATAATACCTACACAGGAGAGATATATAGTGTATTAATAATACCTACAGATATATAGCACATTAATAATACCTACAGAGAAGAGATATATAGTGTATTAATAAGCCCACGAGATATTTAGTTTATTAATAATACCTACAGATATATAGTATAATAATAAGACCTAAAGAGGAGAGATATCTATTGCAATAATAATACCTACAGAGATATAGTGTATTAATAATGCCTACAGAGGAGAGATATATAGTGTGCTAATAATACCTACAGATATCTAGTGTATTAATAATACCTAAATAGGTGAGATATGAAGTGTATTAATAATACCTGCACATATATAGTGTATAATTAATACCTCCGTAGGAGAGATAAATGGTGTATTAAGAATACCTGCAGATATATTGGGTATTAATAACACCTACATAGGAGAGATATATAATGCATTAATAATACCTACAGATATATAGGAGTATTAATAATACCTACAGAGGAGATATATATAGTGTATTAATAATACCTACAGATATTCAGTGAATTATTAATTACTACAGATATATAGTGTATTAATAATACCTACAGAGGAGATATATATATAGTGTATTAGTAATACCTACAGATATATAGTGTATTCATAATTCCTACAGATATATTGTGTATTAATAATACCTGCAGATATATAATGTATTATTAATACCTGCAGAGGAGAGATATATAGTGTTTTAATAATACCTACATATTTATAGTGTATTATTAATACCTGCAGAGGAGAGATATATAGTGTATCAATAACACCTACAAATAAATAGTGTATTAACAATACCTACAGAGGAGATATATATAGTGTATCATAAATACCTACAGATATATAGAGTATTAATAATACCTACAGATTTATACTGTATTAATAATACCTACAGATACATAGTGTATTAATAATACCTATAGAGGAGAGATTTATAGTGTATTAATAATACCTACAGGTATATAATGTATTAATAATATCTACAGATATGTAGTGTATTAATAATATCTACAGGTAAATAGTGTATTAATAATACCTACATAGTAGAGATATAAAGTATATTAATAATACCTGCAGATGTATAGTGTATTAATAATACCTACATAGGAGAGATATATTGTGTATTAATAATACCTGCAGATATATAGTTTATTAATTATACCTACATAGCAGAGATATATAGTGTATTAATAATAGCTACAGATATATAGTGTTTTAATAATACCTATAGAGGAGAGATATATAGTGTATTAATAATACCTACAGATAAATAGTGTATTAATAATACCTACATAGTAGAGATATAAAGTATATTAATAATACCTGCAGATGTATAGTGTATTAATAATACCTACATAGGAGAGATATATTGTGTATTAATAATACCTGCAGATATATAGTGTATTAATTATACCTACATAGCAGAGATATATAGTGTATTAATATTACCTACAGTTATATAGTGTTTAATAATACCTATATAGGAGAGATATATAGTGTATTAATGATACCTACAGATATATAGTGTATTAATAATACCTACACAGGAGAGGTATATAGTGTATTAATAATACATACAGAGGGAACCGTCTAGTTGATTTAGTTTCTGTCTAGTTGATTTAGTGTCTGATAGGAAACTGTCTAGTTGTTTTTGTGTCTGATAGGAAACAGTCCAGTTGATTAAGTGTCTGATACGGAACAGTCCAGTTGATTTAGTGACTGATAAGGAACAGTCCAGTTGGTTTAGTGTCTGATAGGGAACAGTCCAGTTGATTTACTGTTCTCACAGCGTGTCCTACAACAAAACACACTTTAAGGAGGTCAGTGGAGTCCAGCCTACACTCTATCTATCTAGAACCTAAAATGGTTCTTTGGCTGTCCCCATAGGACAACCCTTTGAATAACCCTTTCTGTTTCCATGTAGAACCTTTTTGGGTTCTATGAAGGCCCCTTTTCACAGAGGGTTCTACATGGAACTCAAAAGGGTTCTATCTGGATCCAAAAAGGGTTCTCCTATGGGGACAGCTTAAGAACCCTTTTGGAACCCTTTTTTCTAAGAGTTTATAGGTGTGTGTGTTGTGTTTGTGTGTGTGTTGTGTTTGTGTGTGTGTGTGTGTGGTGTGTGTGTGGTGTGTGTGTGTTTGTGTGTGTGTGTGTATGCGCTTGTTTGTATTAGCTGTGCTGAGCCCTGCCACCATGCCCTTTCTGTGTGATTATCTCATTAAATGTTCTCTTCAAGGTCATCTGTTCATTTATGAAGGGTGAAACGCACACACACACAGACACACACACAGACAAACACATACATATATATAATGACAATGATATCAAATCTACTTACATACTTAAGTCCTTTAAGCTGTCCTGATGCTAAATGATTAGACCAATGATTTGTGTGTGTGTGTGTGTGTGTGTGTGTGTGTGTGTGTGTGTGTGTGTGTCTTAGCTGAGCCCTACCACTCGGGCTTTTACATGTGATTATCTCATTAAGTGTTCTGCCATTTAAGCTAATTTGTTCATATATGCAGGGGTGCAACACACGCAAACACACAAACACACACACGCGCACACACACACACACACACACACACACAAACACACACGCAGTCCACCCCAGATGATACAGCCCCAGTCCCATCTAGATCCTAAATTTAACATTTTGTTTTTAATAAATTTGCATAAAATTTATAAAAACCTGTTTTTGCTGTGTCATTATGGGGTACCGTGTGTAGAATGATGACGGAAAACAACATTTTAATCAATTATAGAACAAGGCCGTAACATAATAAAATGCGGAAAAAGTCAAGGGGTCTGAATACTTTCCGAATACACTGTAGAGTGTATTAATAACACCTATAGATATATAGTGTATTAATAATATATACAGATATATAGTGTATGAATAACACCTACAGATATATAGTGTATTAGTAATTCCTACAGAAAAGAGATATATAGTGTATCAATAAAATCTACAGATATATAAAGTGTATTAGTAATACCTAAAGGTATATAGTGTATTAATAATACCTACATATATATAGTGTATTAATAACACCTAAAGGTATATAGTGTATTAATAATACCTACATATATATAGTGTATTAATAACACCTACAGATATATAGTGTATTAATAATATATACAGATAAATAGTGTATGAATAACACCTACAGATATATAGTGTATTAGTAATTCCTACAGAAAAGAGATATATTGTGTATTAATAACACCTAAAGGTATATAGCGTATTAATAATTCCTATAGAAGAGAGATATATAGTGTATTAATAAAACCTACAGATGTATAAAGTGTATTAATAATACCTACAGATGTATATTGTATTAATAATACCTACAGAAGAGAGATATATAGTGTGTCATCAATCCTACAGATATACAGTGTATTAATAGTACCTACATATATATAGTGTATTAATAATACCTACATATAAATAGTGCATTAATAATACCTACAGATATATAATGTATTAATAATTCCTACAGAGGAGAGATATAAAGTGTATTAATAATACCTACAGAAGAGAGATATATAGTTTATTAGTAACACCTAAAGATATATAGTGTATTATCAATACCTACAGATATATAGTGTATTATTATTACCTACAGATGTATAATGTATTAATAATACCTACAGATATATAGTGTATTAATAAAACGTACAGATATAAAGTGTATTAATAATACCTTCAGAGGACAGATATATTGTGTATTAATAATACCTACAGATATATAGTGTATTAATAATACCTGCAGATATATAGTGTATTAATAATACCTACATATATACTGAATCTGCAATAGGTAAGCAGCTTGGTTTGAAGAAATCAACTGTGGGAGCAATTATTAGGAAATGGAAGACATACAAGACCACTGATAATCTTCCTCGATCTGGGGCTCCACGCAAGATCTCACCCCGTGGGGTCAAAATGATCACAAGAACGGTGAGCAAAAATCCCAAAACCACACGGGGGGACCTAGTGAATGACCTGCAGAGAGCTGGGACCAAAGTAACAAAGCCTACCATCAGTAACACACTATGCCGCCAGGGACTCAAATCCTGCAGTGCCAGACGTGTCCCCCTGCTTAAGCCAGTACAAGTTCAGGCCCGTCTGAAGTTTGCTAGAGAGCATTTGGATGATCCAGATGAGGATTGGGAGAATGTCATATGGTCAGATGAAACCAAAATAGAACTTTTTGGTAAAAACTCAACTCGTCGTGTTTGGAGGACAAAGAATGCTGAGTTGCATCCAAAGAACACCATACCTACTGTGAAGCATGGGGTGGAAACATCATGCTTTGGGGCTGTTTTTCTGCAAAGGGACCAGGACGACTGATCCGTGTAAAGGAAAGAATGAATGGGGCCATGTATCGTGAGATTTTGAGTGAAAACCTCCTTCCATCAGCAAGGGCATTGAAGATGAAACGTGGCTGGGTCTTTCAGCATGACAATGATCCCAAACACACCGCCCGGGCAACGAAGGAGTGGCTTCGTAAGAAGCATTTCAAGGTCCTGGAGTGGCCTAGCCAGTCTCCAGATCTCAACCCCATAGAAAATCTTTGGAGGGAGTTGAAAGTCCGTGTTGCCCAGCGACAGCCCCAAAACATCACTGCTCTAGAGGAGATCTGCATGGAGGAATGGGCCAAAATACCAGCAACAGTGTGTGAAAACCTTGTGAAGACTTACAGAAAACGTTTGACCTCTGTCATTGCCAACAAAGGGTATATAACAAAGTATTGAGATAAACTTTTGTTATTGACCAAATACTTATTTTCCACCATAATTTGCAAATAAATAAATTAAAAATCCTACAATGTGATTTTCTGGATTTCTTTTTCTCATTTCGTCTGTCATAGTTGAAGTGTACCTATGGTGAAAATTACAGGCCTCTCTCATCTTTTTAAGTTGGAGAACTTGCACAATTGGTGGCTGACTAAATACTTTTTTGCCCCACTGTATATAGTGTATTAATAATACCTACAGATATATAGTGTATTAGTAATTCCTACAGATATATATTGTATTAATAATACCTACAGAGGAGAGATACATAGTGTATTAATATTTCCTGCACAGGATTACAGCCAGTGTATTAATAATACATACAGAAGGAACAGTTGATTTAGTGTCTGATAAGGAACAGTCCAGTTGATTTAGTGTCAGATACGGAACAGTCCAGTGGATTTAGTGTCTGATACGGAACAGTCCAGTTGATTAAATGACTGATACGGAACATTCCAGTTGATTTAGTGTCTGATACGGAACAGTCCAGTTGATTTAGTGACTGATAGGGAACAGTCCACTTGATTTAGTGTCTGATAGGGAACAGTCCAGTTGATTTAGTGTCTGTTAAGGAACAGTCCAGTTGATTTAGTGTCTGATAGGAAACAGTCCAGGTGATTTAGTGTCTGATAAGGAACAGTCCAGTTGATTTAGTGACTGATAGGGAACAGTCCAGTTGATTTACTGTTCTCACAACGTGTCCTACAACAATACACACTTTAATGAGGTCATTGGAGTCCCGCCTACACTCTATTTTTCTGTGTGTGTGTGTGTGTGTGTGTGTGCGCTTGTGTGTGCGCTTGTGTGTGTTAGCTGTGCTGAGCCCAGTTACACTGGCCTTTCTGTGTGATTATCTCATTAAGTGTTCCGTTCAAGGTCATCTGTTCATTTATGAAGGGGTGAAACGCACACAGACACACACACAGACAAACACACACACACACAAACACATACATATATATAATGGCAATGAAATCAATTCTACTTACATCACGTAAGACCTTTAAGCTGTCCTGATGCTAAATAATTAGACCAATGATTTGTGTGTGTGTGTGTGGGTGTGTGTGTGTGTGTGTGTGTATGTGTGTGTGTATGTGTGTGTGTGTGTGTGTGTGTGTGTGTGTGTTTGTGTGTGTGTGTGTGTGTGTGTGTTTGTGTATGTGTGTGTGTCTTAGTGGCTCTGAGCCCTACCACTCTGGCCTTTACATGTAATTTCATCATTAAGTGTTCCGCCGTTTAAGCTCATTTGTTAATCTATGCAGAGGTGCAACACACACACAGACAAAACAGTCTAATGGCTGAGTCCACTCCAGATGACACAGCCCCAGTCCCATCTGGATCCTAAATCCAACAACTCAACTAATGAGAAGTTTATGATAATGACACCGGCCTTGTCCGAATACCCATTCTAGTATTGGTATTCGGTCATGGCCACCGATATACACTTGACTTACAGTGCTTAAGTCCTTTAAGCCGTCCTGATACTAAATTATTAGAACAGAGGCTAGTACAGCAACAAGATCTCATAGTTTCCCTTTGAAATTCAAACGTATTATTGCTGAACGTCTAGTTTTGACGCATTAATTCCGCATGGTTACAGGGTTAAAACAGAAACAACTCAAATGTTAACCGTTATGGCATTAATTCATAGTGGTTAAGGTTAGGCCATTGTTTTCAATTGTCCGAATTCGAAGTCTACTTCTAGTGATCAGGCTGAGTAGAGGACACGGAGGAGGGCAGAACTTGATAGAAAATGACTGAGATAAAAGAGGGTCAGCTGTGGCTACATCACCAGAACAATAACATGACAATACAGATCACAAAGTGACTTTAGTTTGCCCAGAAACACAATAGGCCATACGAGGTGACAGTGCTGGACAATAAATAGTCAACTGTGGCTACATCATCAGAACAATAACATGTCACATGATGACGTGGTCCCTCAGATGGATTATACATTTAGCATCTCAACTAAGAGAGTCGTACCAAAGACTGTAAAAATGGGACCCAATGCGTTTCTGCTTGGCACTCAGCATTAAAGAGATAGATTGTGGGTAAGGCCCTGCGATAGATTAGCATCCTGTTCAGGGGGTGTACATCAAGCTGCCTCAAGCTACAGAAACAGGAGATGAGCCATTCCGGTTCGCCCAAGCCAAGTCCCAAGCCAAGTCTACTTACTTACATCAACTAGTAAGAACCTGAGGATTTATGATAATAATGATAATAAATAGCATTTAATTAGCAGAGCCCTTAGAAAAAACAGGATTGTATCCTAGCTGTAAAACCATGGATCCCAGCAACTCAGCTGACCCAATGTCCTAAATTCACATGTACATTCTCAACTTGTAATCCAGTTCATACTGGGACATACATGCTTATAAACATAATAACGATAAATATTTGTTTTAAAAGAGAGGTTTAGAGATTATTAACGATTTTGGACTAAGTTAGATTGCGTAATACAGAGGGCAGAGCAGGACATTGGGAGGAGAGAGGTTGAGAATCAGGACAGGACATTAAACCAATGATTTTTTTGTTATTGTTGCTAAAACCTTTAATTTAATTTATATTGACAGAGGGCTAACAAAGAAAACAAGGAGGAGTGACATTAACACCACCCCACCCTTCCCCCACCCACACATTAAACAAACAAAAAAGAAAAGAACAGAATGCTAATCCTTTACCCTCACACCCTTCCTCCCTCCCTCACACCCTTCCTCCCTCCCTCAGACCCTGCCCCACAAAACTATGATTTTATCTTAACCACTGCAGAACTCCAGTTGATAGTTTTTGGAGCCATGCATTCACACCACCGAAAGCTCTAATTGAGCAATGTCAATAAAAGACAGTAACCATTCATGTTTAGACAGTGAATGGGGAGGTTTCCATCGACAGGCAAAAAAAATGTGGCTGCTGTGAGGCCAGGCAGCCATAATCGCTTTTCCTGCAAAGACAGATCTAATTTGGAGGTGTCATTGAGGAGTATAATCTGCTGTAAACATGTAATATGTTATGAGAGAATTGTGGAGAGCATTCTGGAGACTAGTCTTCAGAATTGGGACACCTCGGGGCACTCCCAGACCATATGAATGAAGGGACCAGGAACACTCTGATGGCATAGAGAGCATTCTGATATTCTGATGATTAGGATTTCTAGAAGAGAGAATTAGATTAGATTCTGAGATGCTTTAAAAAATGCAAGTACAGATCAATCTCCTGGGTTTAGGGGTGAATTGGTAGTGTTTTGCCCTAGGGGACTCCATAGACTTGCATGGTGGAGCGAAGTTGGAAATAAAATAAGGGTTTGTCCAGTAAATAAAACATTTCTGTAAAACCTGGAATGCACAGAGCCCTCCCTCATCAGCTGCGATTTGTTAACCATTTCACTCCACTGGTGGTATATAAGCTGTTTTACTACAGTGGTACCAAATGTTGCCATGGATAATCTCCCATATTAATTATAGGTATTAGAGCAGCCCAGTAGATTTTATAGCCTGAAATGTGGCTAAATTCATTAAAGATGTAAAAAACATGAGGTAGAGATTGTTGTGTATTTTGAAGGAATAGCAGGATATTGTCTGCATATAGGGAGATGTAATGCTTGGTGTCATGTATAATGAGAGGTGTGTGAAAAGGTTGATTGGCGGACCGTCTAGGCAACAGGTTCTAAGGATAAGGCAAATAACAGAGGAGAGAATGGACAGCCTTTCCATAAGCCACGGGATAGTGCGAAAAGGGAGGAGCAATTGTTGTCCTTCAGAACCATCGGCGAAGAATTGGCATATAGAAGTTGAATCATATCTATGAAGCCTTTTCTGAGACCCATATGGCGCAACACTGTCCACTAGTACTGCCACTCGTTATCACGTTTAAGGTATGACCCAGATGCAGACAGTGCCGAAGAAAAGTTTATTCCTTAAACAGGGGCAGGCAAACGACAGGTCAAAGGCAGGCCGCGGTCAATAATCCAGACACACACACACACACACACACACACACATACTACATACACACATGCAGATGCACACACACACACGCGGATAAGAGAGAACTGGATATTCAGCTTTTTTGATGAATTCCTGTTTTTGACTTAAACCCACAATAACCTTCATCATCCATCATGATGCCATGCACAGACACCATGGTGTTGAGTAATCAGTGTGTGTCTGTGTGTATGCAGGGGTCACGTTAGAGTTCAGAAATCGTCATTTTCAAAACGCAAACCATAAAAAAATCTGTTTAAACCATTTCACCTGCATTTTAAATGGAAAGGCACCAGGGTTTTTCTGCTTCAACAGAGTGATCAGGGATGTGCAACTATAGTTTTCCTTCACAGAAAATACATTAGTACAACACATTTGGAAGAAAATAGCTTCATTTTCATCAGATGACATAGAAGTGCAACGCTATTTGGCTGGCAGCCACACAAGTAAATGAGCTTACAATGAAAAAACTAAGTATTTTTTGCAAAAACAATGCATGGGCATTATATTTCTATTGTTTATCATAAAAAGAATGTAGCCAGCTACATTTCCTAATGTTTTGCTTGAAGTTAATCTTGCATTTTACCTGAGAAAAGTACAGGAGAAAAGTAGCTCCACTGCAACTGAGCACATCATCTGTCTGATGCCGAGCAGAACATCTGTCTGATGCAGAGCAGAAGTTACAATAAGAAGCATTTTAGATCTGCGTTTACAAAACACAGCAGAAGCGGTTTATCTTTTTTTTTTTTTACAGAATTCTGTGTTAAATCCCCTAGTGTGTGCGTGTGTGTGCGTGTGTGTGTGCGTGAACAAAGGGTCAAACAGGGACACTTTAAAGACTTTTGAGGCTCATTGTATTATTGTACAGATGTAGGATCTTAATTTGAGCCAGTTTGCTTCAGCAGGAAAATAATCCTGCAGCAACAAGTCTGACACTTTAAAGTGGAAATTGAAACTTCAGAAGCCTTTTAAAACCATGAATACACTACACTTCTCAAAAACAAAAGAGTGATCAAATGAAGATCCTACATCTGTAGGAAGACAGTGTCCTGACGTGCCCTGATGTTTTGGAATTGAGTTATGGCTTTGCTACTCTGTAGTTTCTTACTACACTGTGTTTTTGGTGGCCTCCAAATGCAACGTTTTATATATTTGGTAGATGCTTTTATCCAAAGTGACTTACAACAGTGAGCGCATACATTTTCACATGGTTGGTGGTCCCAGTGGGAACTGATACTCTACCACTGTAAGCAGCACAGCAGGGACAAAGCAACACAAGAGAATCACGGCACTACAGCGATTTATATGCTTCAAGACTATTATCTACCTGGTGTATGTGTATATATATGTGTTTGTGCCTTTGTGTGTGTGGGTGCGCTTGTGTCCCCCCGAGTGTGTGCGTATCAGTGTGTGTGTGTGTGTGTCCGTATGTGTGTTTGATGCCTTTATAGTCTTAAGAGCTGAGGTGGATTGAGTAAAAAACAACAGAGGTCATCCAGCCCTGCAGGGTGTGTCTCATCTCCTGACGACATAACTGAATCAGCCAAGCTATTCCTACACCCACTCACATGTATCATGTCTAAGGGGAGGACAGGTTCCACTGTTTGACCTGTCTAAGGGGAGGACAGGTTCCACTGTTTGACCTGTCTAAGGGGAGGACAGGTTCTACTGTTTGACCTGTCTAAGGGGAGGACAGGTTCTACTGTTTGACCTGTCTAAGGGGAGGACAGGTTCAACTGTTTGACCTGTCTAAGGGGAGGACAGGTTCTACTGTTTGACCTGTCTAAGGGGAGGACAGGTTCTACTGTTTGACCTGTCTAAGGGGAGGACAGGTTCTACTGTTTGACCTGTCTAAGGGAGGACAGGTTCTACTGTTTGACCTGTCTAAGGGAGGACAGGTTCAACTGTTTGACCTGTCTAAGGAGGACAGGTTCTACTGTTTGACCTGTCTAAGGGGAGGACAGGTTCTACTGTTTGACCTGTCTAAGGGAGGACAGTTTCCACTGTTTGACCTGTCTAAGGAGGACAGGTTCCACTGTTTGACCTGTCTAAGGGAGGACAGGTTCAACTGTTTGACCTGTCTAAGGGAGGACAGGTTCTACTGTTTGACCTGTCTAAGGGAGGACAGGTTCAACTGTTTGACCTGTCTAAGGGAGTGACAGGTTCAACTGTTTGACCTGTCTAAGGGAGGACAGGTTCAACTGTTTGACCTGTCTAAGGGAGGACAGGTTCAACTGTTTGACCTGTCTAGGGGAGGACAGGTTCTACTGTTTGACCTGTCTAAGGGAGTGACAGGTTCAACTGTTTGACCTGTCTAAGGGGAGGAAATGTTATACTGTTTGACCTGTCTAGGGGGAGGACAGGTTCTACTGTTTGACCTGTCTAAGGGGAGGACAGGTTCTACTGTTTGACCTGTCTAAGGGGAGGACAGGTTCTACTGTTTGACCTGTCTAAGGGGAGGACAGGTTCTACTGTTTGACCTGTCTAAGGGGAGGACAGGTTCTACTGTTTGACCTGTCTAAGGGGAGGACAGGTTCTACTGTTTGACCTGTCTAAGGGGAGGACCGGTTCTACTGTTTGACCTGTCTAAGGGGAGGACCGGTTCTACTGTTTGACCTGTCTAAGGGGAGGACCGGTTCCACTGTTTGACCTGTCTAAGGGGAGGACAGGTTCAACTGTTTGACCTGTCTAAGGGGAGGACAGGTTATACTGTTTGACCTGTCTAAGGGGAGGACAGGTTCCACTGTTTGACCTGTCTAAGGGAGGACAGGTTCTACTGTTTGACCTGTCTAAGGGGAGGACAGGTTCCACTGTTTGACCTGTCTAAGGGAGGACAGGTTCTACTGTTTGACCTGTCTAAGGGGAGGACAGGTTCTACTGTTTGACCTGTCTAAGGGGAGGACAGGTTCTACTGTTTGACCTGTCTAAGGGGAGGACAGGTTCTACTGTTTGACCTGTCTAAGGGAGGACAGGTTCTACTGTTTGACCTGTCTAAGGGGAGGACAGGTTCTACTGTTTGACCTGTCTAAGGAGGACAGGTTCTACTGTTTGACCTGTCTAAGGGGAGGACAGGTTCTACTGTTTGACCTGTCTAAGGGGAGGACAGGTTCTACTGTTTGACCTGTCTAAGGGGAGGACAGGTTCTACTGTTTGACCTGTCTAAGGGGAGGACAGGTTCTACTGTTTGACCTGTCTAAGGGGAGGACCGGTTCTACTGTTTGACCTGTCTAAGGGGAGGACAGGTTCTACTGTTTGACCTGTCTAAGGGGAGGACAGGTTTGACTGTTTGACCTGTCTAAGGGGAGGACAGGTTCTACTGTTTGACCTGTCTAAGGGGAGGACAGGTTCTACTGTTTGACCTGTCTAAGGGGAGGACAGGTTCTACTGTTTGACCTGTCTAAGGGGAGGACAGGTTCTACTGTTTGACCTGTCTAAGGGGAGGACAGGTTCTACTGTTTGACCTGTCTAAGGGGAGGACAGGTTCTACTGTTTGACCTGTCTAAGGGAGGACAGGTTCTACTGTTTGACCTGTCTAAGGGAGGACAGGTTCTACTGTTTGACCTGTCTAAGGAGGACAGGTTCTACTGTTTGACCTGTCTAAGGGAGGACAGGTTCAACTGTTTGACCTGTCTAAGGGGAGGACAGGTTCTACTGTTTGACCTGTCTAAGGGAGGACAGGTTCTACTGTTTGACCTGTCTAAGGGGAGGACAGGTTCTACTGTTTGACCTGTCTAAGGGGAGGACAGGTTCTACTGTTTGACCTGTCTAAGGGGAGGACAGGTTCTACTGTTTGACCTGTCTAAGGGGAGGACAGGTTCTACTGTTTGACCTGTCTAAGGGAGGACAGGTTCTACTGTTTGACCTGTCTAAGGGGAGGACAGGTTCTACTGTTTGACCTGTCTAAGGGGAGGACAGGTTCTACTGTTTGACCTGTCTAAGGGGAGGACAGGTGGTTTACAGCGACAGTTAAGACAGCGATTTACGTTGGCCTGATTAATCAATTAGACCAATCTACCTGATACTCAGTCTGACATTAATACGTGCCCCAGGAGACATATCACACACCACACACACACGCACACACAGGCACACACTCAGTGTGTGTTATACAGTAGTGTGTTGCTGTGCGCTTCCTTAGTGTGTGGGTGTGAGTCTGTGTGTGTGTGTGTACATTAGGGTGTGTCAGTGTACAGTAGGTTGATGCGTGTGTGTTGTAGAGTGAGTGTATATATAACCTCCATCTGTTGGGTGCTGTACGGATGCAGCATCACAAATAGAGGATTAGTCTAAACATAGAGGAAGGGGAAACCATGTGGTAGAGGAGACGAGAGTGCCAGAGGAACACGCAAAACACAGATCTGAGGGACAAACAGAGAGAGAAACAGAGAGAGAGAGAGAAACAGAGAGAGCAACATAGAGAGAGAAACAGAGAGAAAGAAGGGAGAGAAACGGAGAGAGAGAGCAACAGAGAGAGAGAGCAACAGAGAGAAAGAAGGGAGAGCAACAGAGAGAGAGAGAAACAGAGAGAGAGAGAAACAGAGAGAGAGAGAGAGAAACAGAGAGAGAGAGAAACAGAGAGAAAGAAGGGAGAGAAACGGAGAGAGAGAGCAACAGAGAGAGAGAGCAACAGAGAGAGAGAGAGAGAGAAACAGAGAGAGAGAGAGAAACAGAGAGAGAGAGAAACAGAGAGAAAGAAGGGAGAGAAACGGAGAGAGAGAGCAACAGAGAGAGAGAGAGAAACAGAGGGAGAGAGAGAGAAACAGAGAGAGAGAGAAACAGATAGAGAGAGCAACAGAGAGAGAGAGAGAGAGAGAGAGAGAGAGAGAGAGAGAGAGAGAGAGAGAGAGAGAGAGAGAGATAGACATATGTGTGTGTAAGTATATTTAGTATTTTGACTGAGCGTGAGTGACAGATACAGTCTGATGCGAGCACTGTGGCATGCTGCTCCTCAGTGAGAACAACCCTGATTCATATCTTATTAATATCATCAGTCATTTATCACTTATATAGAGGCCTTTCAACAGACAGTCTGCTCCTGACAGAATGGGATATTATGGGATATTATTGTAATGACCAATCAACTAACAAATAACTTCAACTGGTATCAGGGATGGAAATAGTCATTTACGACTGAAACCTTGGATATAGAGGAGGAGTGGGTATTTCACAATAGGTCACCGTAGAAACGGTATATCATTGGATATTAATATCATTAGTATGTGGGGCCGGACGGATCTGATTGGTTAGTCGAAGGTGAGGGAAAGTTCACCTGCTGTGTCGTGTGTCAGAATGTGTGTGTGCCTTTCGTACGTTCTCCCGCATGTATGTGGGTCAGTTCCTTCAATAATTTCTGGTCTTATTCAACCAAATCTGCTACACTTAACTCTCGGCCATAGGACCTACATAACCATACAGACATGCACCCAAATCAATGAAGACAATCTGCCACATCTGATTCCATGTGTATCTCCTCTGACCATCAACACCCAGGTGCCAGCATGTACTAACCACAGAACCAGAAAACAAGACACGTGTCTGTCCCGCTATGTGGCACCGGTTCCGCTATGTGGCACCGGTCACGCTATGTGGCACCGGTCACGCTATGTGGCACCGGTCACGCCTGTTCCTAAATCATCTAATCGGATGAGAATCTGTCAGATGTCAGAGCCTGTTACCCTCTCTCAAGCAGCTAGGAGGAACATTTTGTCAGTGGGGCCATCTCGTGACACTACCCTGGTCCCACAGCAACGTGACGTCCTGTGACACAGCATTATCTGACCTCTCTGGAAGCAGCCCAACCTCCCACTCTCCAGTGTCAACCACCTCTTCCTGATGATGCTAATGTCCTGGTGGTGATAACCAGGTTATTTGTACCAGGCCATACGGCCGGGCTTCCCCCTCAGCAGCACACTCACAGGACTCATCATCAGTGGTGTGTGTATGAGTTACTGGGTCACGTAACACAACAGAGTGTGTGTGATTTATTTTGTAGTCCTCTGTTTGCACAAGACAAGCGTCATTGTAAACATGTTCAGAATGGGTCCTGTCATGTGTTACATTGTGGCCTTAGGATACAGACCGTGGAGAGTCAGTTATCACAGTGGGAAACACTGGAGCCCATTCTGACAAGATACTTATCCCCTTAGTTATGAGTCTCATCAAACAGTGCAGTCGTGTGTGTGTGTGTGTGATTCTGAAGTCTGTGTTAGATGTGTTTCATAGTGAAAGCCAGGACCTCACTATCCAGAGGTCTTAGAGAAATAATAATAATGGAACAGGGTGCAGGCAGCTGCCCCTTGACACTGATCTAAGGTCAGTTTTACCTCCCCATTACCCTGATGGTTAAAGGTTAGGATTGGGAGAGGGCTGCTGATCCTAGGTGTGTGCCTACAGAGTAACTAATGGACACCCACACACACACTTTATTTAGTACATTCAGCAAGTAAAAGCTCATCAAAAGAAAATGTCCATCATCTCAGAACCCAAACACTCATTTTAGGCAGCAACAACTGGGCCAGTGGATGGACTCTGGCAAAACGGTCCCAACATGTTTTACCACATGATTATATGATTATATCTAAACCTACTAAACAAATCCCATGTTTTTAATCCTTCTGACTCCCTGGCGTCTCTTACACAACGCCCATTGTTGTAGTTAGTTATTTATTTATTTAGACAGCAGATTACAGCGATAGTCTGGACAAGGATGTGGACAAGAGGCCTACCTCTTTGTGGCGGTCACCAAACAGCGACACTTAGAGGCAGAGTATGGCTACTGCAGCATGGGTGAGATGACTGCAGTCTACTGGTGGAAAAGTGTTCCATAAATTAGAACAAATGTCAACTCATTACACAATGACATTCTGCTGAAAGCTTTAGTCCTTCCTGCTCTAGACTATGATGGCACCGTATCAATATGGAGAAAGAGGCTAAGCTCTACTGATTCCTCTCCCCTGAGGGGCCTGGTTCAATGGTGGCCAAATGTAATTACTTTTATCAGAGTGCTCTCTATCTAGCCCCGGACTTCCACAAGAGTTCACTCTCCTAGGTTTGACGTAAAGGTATTAACCGAGAGAGAGAGGAGTTTCATTTCAATAGATATATGTTTATGTAACCGAACAGGCTTAGGCCGTATATATCAGTTGAATAGACACTAAAAACGGTCCAATCCACAAAAGTCCAGATTTGCGGTCATTTATATTTTCACCCCACAAAAGCCTCGCACTAAAACAGCCAGTCTGGAAACAAAGCATTGCAGTTATTATAGCCTAATTACCGTGATCTGAGGCGGAGAGAATGACTCAATGACTGTAGGTTATTGTTACCGGGATATCAGTCACAGCTGCTCCTGTCTGGCTGCTGAGCTCGGTGTCTCAATCTCGCCAGACGGTTCCCGACAGAACCAGGACGGTTTAGTCATAGTTGACTATAGCCTACACAGTGGGAAAATGATTAAAATGATTAACCTCTTATAGTCTAAGTTTTGAGGTGAGGAGGGCATCTCTTACACAAAGATGGTCATGCCATGGATCATTTAGCTCTTTGATGTAGAATATTAGGACCCCTGTCGGTATAAACAAATATATAGTGTCTGTCCTCTATCTAGGAGATATAACAAAACACATATTTAACCCTTTTTATGTTGGCACAAACCGACCTCCATGCCTCCATTCATGTTTTAAAGTGGTACCGGGTTACCTTCAGCGTCCTGGAAGACGTGTGGGGGTCCTACATTAAAACGGGAGAACCATAGAGGGGTCATATTAGTTTGTAGCCCAAACGGTTGAACGCTACGTTTTTGTGAGAACACCAATTTTCGGGATGTCTCTTGGTCTGACAAACGCCCCTGTAGCTTGGCCACCTTCCAACGCAGATGCGGAAGGCCGACATAGGCGAATGCGGTGGACTGAGACGCAGCGCCTGCCAAAACTGATATCTCCAGTTTAAACAGATATCTCTAGCTTAAACTGATATCTCTAGCTTAAACAGGTATCTCTAGTTTAAACTGATATCTCTAGCTTAAACTGATATCTCTAGCTTAAACAGATATCTCTAGCTTAAACTGATATCTCTATCTTAAACATATATCTCTAGCTTAAACTGATGTCTCTAGCTTAAACTGATATCTCTAGCTTAAACAGATATCTCTAGCTTAAACAGATATCTCTAGCTTAAACTGATATCTCTAGCTTAAACAGATATCTCTAGCGTAAACTGATGGATTTTGATGGGGATTTTTTTATTATGTTACTTAGACTCACACACAGGATTTTAACAGCCTTTGGGAATAATCATAAAGAAATCACTTTAAAAAGACTCCCTGTGTCTATGTCTGTCACTCCTGATGAGTTAGCCCTAAAACAATAGTCTAGCCTTCCCTACTCTCTTACCCAAAGATGTTCTCTATCATTAGGCCTATAATGAACTAACATTCATCTTTCTTGTGGCGGAGAAACTTGCTAATGAGTCCTATAACGGGACTTCCTCTTGTCTCTGGCTATTGTATCTGTCTATCATGAAATGCAGATTGTTGTATTTTATTCAACCCCATACCATCAGACTGCTAATCGTATGCTACATCTCCTGACAGCCAGAGAAGCAGTGTTTGTAACAGACTGTAATGTAGTTGAGGAGCGCCTATCTAAACAGGTGAATATGTGACCTGTGGGGGTCTATCTCCCCGTCTTCCTTTATTCCACCTGCTACATTCAAACATCAATCCCTGACCTCTGACCCCTAACCTCTGTCATCCTGTTGAATAATGTCCCTGATGGTGACTGTGACATCACACAGTCCCTCAGTACCACAGCAGACACCAGGCAGAAATGATGTTCCATTGTTATGTAAATTAGGGGGTTGATTCAACAGTGTATCTTATGAAATGGGACCATGTAAAGGTATGGTTATGGAATGAAAACCGTGCCAGACAACTTTGATATGGAAAATCTCATCATATGTAAAGTATGAATCATCATTAGGCCTATCTACAGACTTGCACATACCAGCCAGGTAAACATCTCTCTCTCTCTCTGTCTCTCACTCTCCATCTCCTTTCTTCTCAGATTAGTATATTGAACAGAGAGAGATCAGCTGCTGATTAGGAACTTGAAAGAGCGGGATGGAGAGCGTGAAAGAGAGAGAGCGAGATTGGCAGCTAAAGGAAGGGATAGAGAGAGAGAGAGAGATTGATAGCTAGTGACTGCAAGGTGAGGGATAGACAGAGACAAGGTTGAGATAAAAGCCTAAAAGAGAGAGAATCAATAAACACACAGACACACTTGTTAAAAGTAAGACTCGTAAGATGATTCTTTTGTTATCTTGATCATCAATATAACCTTTGTTATGGTTTGTTTATTTTACAGTTTATTTTCAAGTTCATTGAGATTCATTCCAGTCGAAGGTAAACATGATTGTAATTGTTGTTTCCAACACTATTAAATGCTTTTGTTTGTTTTGCCAGACAATACAATCTCTCACACACACTCATGCTGTAAGCAGACAATGGACAACAGTCGCACAAAGGAAAACACACGGACGCACTCGCGCACATACATTAACACACACACACACATTGAGCTCTTTCACACAAACGTGTAATGAGAAACTGAAATGAGCTCTCACTCTCTCAAACAAACGTACACACACACACACACACACGCTCATACGCACTCTCTCACACACCGTCAGAACACAAGGACATGTAGAAACACTTGCATATCCACTCTCAAACACACACGCACACACTCTCTCACACACACACACACACACACACACACACCACACACACACACACACACACACACACACACACACACACACACACACACACACACACTCTCTCTCTCTTGATATCGTGTCTAAGTACTTAAGTGCAACATTTGAAGAGTGATTTCCCCTTAGTTACTAATCAGCTCCTCTACCCCCACACTTCACTAGCAGAACCCAGACCCCATCTCACCCCCCACCCAAAAGTCCTACATACTGTATACATACCGAGCTCAGCCAACTGTCCTCCATGTCGGCACCTCGTTTCAATGACAGTATCATTCCAATGTGACGGTCTGGAAACATTTGGTGCAACATGGTGCCTATTGAAATTGTAAATCTCAAACCACGTTAATGGAACTCCGTATCCTATACAGTACTGCATGTCTCTTGCCCAGCCATCCCAATGTTTACCCCTTCCCAGCGCCCCAAGATACACAACAGCAAAATAAAAAATACAAACAGAACAAGGAAATTGAGCTTCAAGTTTGTAAAAATGCTTACATCACATTTCATTCTGTCAGAGTTCAAGGCATCGGAAAAATCCATTCTCGACGCGTGAAAGTTCTAGAATGTCTGTGACACGTGTCAAGACGTACGACCTCTTTGACCCCTATAGGTCAGAGATCAGCTCTGTATCCGATAGGCCATCCATACCTTCATCATCATCATCATCTTCAGAGCTACTACAGTAAGCCATGCATGCCCTACTACAGTAGACTGCTTGTACACATTGCAGTAAGGTAAGGTGTTACCATGGCCCACAAGGTGATAGTTCCTAGTGAAAAGAGTTAGTCAAGAACCATGGTAACAGGTTAGTACAGTTTGTTCACATTGTTCAGTAACACTTCATTTTACAGTTCTCTTTCAGACAGTATTTACCAAGTATTTACTAAGAAGTAATGGCAACAATATGTACTTTCTGGTCCCTACACAACGGGTAACTACCAAAATGATTGGTTCTATGATCCAAAAGAAACATGTAATTACCAGTTTTAGGGAAATACCATCTCAATAGAGGACTGTAGGATAAAGTTTAACCCATTGTTCTCCTGCCCTCCCAGTAGCACTTGGTTTGCATGTAGAACCTAAACCAAATGTTTATTTAGTGTTGTCTATATGTTCAGATACACTTGGTTTGCATGTAGAACCTAAACCAAATGTTTATTTAGTGTTGTCTATATGTTCAGATACACTTGGTTTGCATGTAGAACCTAAACCAAATGTTTATTTAGTGTTGTCTATATGTTCAGATACACTTGGTTTGCATGTAGAACCTAAACCAAAGGTTTATTTAGTGTTACACTTGAGTTGTTCAGTTACTTAAACTTAAGACATGTACAGTATGTCGCTGTGTGTATTGTCAGTGCACTCACACACACACACACACACACACACACACACACACACACACACACACACACACACACACACACACACACACACACACACACACACACACACACACACACACACACACACACACACAGAGTGATTCTTGTTCTAGTGTGTACGGTAAAATAAACAGAGAAGTTTGGCATGTAGAGTCTGTGGTATGTAGTCCCATTCCATCAGATTCCAGGAGAGAAGAAGAGAGATCCTCAGTGTACACTCCAATCCAATGCATTCGATGACAGTATTGCTGTGTGCTTTTCTGACCTCCTAGATCAGAGATAATGCTCTCCAGGAATGAATGAATGAATGAATGAAGGACAAACATGTCTCTAGGGGGTTTAAAGATGAGCCAGAGGTTGTATCAATATGCATAACAATGTATACAACCACTGACCTAGAACCTATAGCTGTCATTATATTGGACCATATTACTACTCCAATACAGTACTGTAGCTCTCTCTCCCTCTCTCATATTAGACTGAGAGGTCCCACTTCCCAGTTCAGAAACCTGGGCCCAGACTGGCTCTTTCATACCAGGCTGCTACGGTCCAGATCAGACCAGATCACATGGGTGGAGGACCACTAGATCCAGTTCCACAGAAGGGATCCAGACTAGATCTGGTTGAATCCAGTTAACAGAACAAAAAGGCAATAATTCAGTTAATTTCAGTCCAGTTCAGTCTCCGGTGCAAGAAACAGGCAACTAGCCCTAAGAAGAGAATTGTGTCAGCCAATCAGCTTGCAAGAAAAAGTGTCACTGTGTTTCATTTGCGATCAGCTGCTCCAATAGAAAGTCAGGTCCAGGTTCTCCTCTCTAATAAATGCTGTATGCAGTGTGCATGTTTCAACAGGCTACCTCCACCACATGTTGAGACATTCTGAACCATCCCTACGCATGCAGGCCCAATGTCCAAAGTTATAAAAGGTCTTCTCTTCATGCTGTGTGTGAATGTCGTCTTCTAAGCAACAGCACACACACACACACACACACATATACACACATATACACACACACATACACACACACATATATATATACACACACACAAACACACACACACACACACACACACAAAGAAGCCTTCCAACTTCCCTCCCTCCTTCACTAAACACACACACACACACACACACACAAAGAAGCCTTCCAACTTCCCTCCCTCCTTCACTTCACACACCCACACCTGTCCACACCAGTCCACACCAGTCCACACCAGTCCACACACACACACACACACACACACACACACACACACACACACACACACACACACACACACACACACACACACACCTTGTCAACCAATGTCATTCAGAAGGTCTTCTAACTCCCTCTATCCATGTTCCCTTAATCTCCTGTCCACTTTCCCCCAAATCCTCAGACCTCGTCATCCTTCACCCCTCCTGCCCAAGCCCTCCCATGGCTGGTTGGCATGGCGACACTGATTGGATGGCCGTTGCTAGGAGATGATGATGGCAGCGAGGAGGAGCGTCGCTATGGTGATGAGTAGGCGATCCCTGGATGGGCTGCTTCCACTGACACTCTTCTCCAGTTTAGGAATCTCAGGGTTAAAATCATCTACATGGAGAGAGAGACAGACAGAGAGACAGAGAGAGCGAGAGAATAAACAATAATTGTATTAGAGGGAAACAGCACATCTACCAGTCCATTTGGTGTCAGCATCCTGCCATAGCCATAAGAACAGTGGTAACCTGCCATAGCCTGAAGAACAGTGGTAACCTGCCATAGCCTGAAGAACAGTGGTAACCTGCCATAGCCTGAAGAACAGTGGTAACCTGCCATAGCCTGAAGAACAGTGGTAACCTGCCATAGACATAAGAACAGTGGTAACCTGCCATAGCCTGAAGAACAGTGGTAACCTGCCATAGACATAAGAACAGTGGTAACCTGCCATAGCCTGAAGAACAGTGGTAACCTGCCATAGCCTGAAGAACAGTGGTAACCTGCCATAGACATAAGAACAGTGGTAACCTGCCATAGCCTGAAGAACAGTGGTAACCTGCCATAGCCTGAAGAACAGTGGTAACCTGCCATAGCCTGAAGAACAGTGGTAACCTGCCATAGCCTGAAGAACAGTGGTAACCTGCCATAGCCATAAGAACAGTGGTAACCTGCCATAGCCTGAAGAACAGTGGTAACCTGCCATAGACATAAGAACAGTGGTAACCTGCCATAGGCTGAAGAACAGTGGTAACCTGCCATAGCCTGAAGAACAGTGGTAACCTGCCATAGCCTGAAGAACAGTGGTAACCTGCCATAGCCTGAAGAACAGTGGTAACCTGTCATAGCCATAAGAACAGTGGTAACCTGCCATAGCCATAAGAACAGTGGTAACCTGTCATAGCCTGAAGAACAGTGGTAACCTGCCATAGCCTGAAGAACAGTGGTAACCTGCCATAGCCTGAAGAACAGTGGTAACCTGCCATAGCCTGAAGAACAGTGGTAACCTGCCATAGCCTGAAGAACAGTGGTAGCCTGTCATAGCCTGAAGAACAGGGGTAACCTGCCATAGCCTGAAGAACAGTGGTAACCTGCCATAGCCTGAAGAACAGTGGTAACCTGCCATAGCCTGAAGAACAGTGGTAGCCTGTCATAGCCTGAAGAACAGTGGTAACCTGCCATAGCCTGAAGAACAGTGGTAGCCTGTCATAGCCTGGAAGAACAGTGGTAGCCTGTCATAGCCTGGAAGAACAGTGGTAGCCTGCCATAGCCTGGAAGAACAGTGGTAACCTGTCATAGCCTGAAGAACAGTGGTAGCCTGCCATAGCCTGAAGAACAGTGGTAGTCTGTCATAGCCTGAAGAACAGTGGTAACCTGCCATAGCCTGAAGAACAGTGGTAACCTGCCATAGCCTGAAGAACAGTGGTAGCCTGCCATAGCCTGAAGAACAGTGGTAACCTGTCATAGCCATAAGAACAGTGGTAACCTGCCATAGCCATAAGAACAGTGGTAACCTGTCATAGCCTGAAGAACAGTGGTAACCTGCCATAGCCTGAAGAACAGTGGTAACCTGCCATAGCCTGAAGAACAGTGGTAACCTGCCATAGCCTGAAGAACAGTGGTAACCTGCCATAGCCTGAAGAACAGTGGTAGCCTGTCATAGCCTGAAGAACAGGGGTAACCTGCCATAGCCTGAAGAACAGTGGTAACCTGCCATAGCCTGAAGAACAGTGGTAACCTGCCATAGCCTGAAGAACAGTGGTAACCTGCCATAGCCTGAAGAACAGTGGTAGCCTGTCATAGCCTGAAGAACAGTGGTAACCTGCCATAGCCTGAAGAACAGTGGTAGCCTGTCATAGCCTGAAGAACAGTGGTAGCCTGTCATAGCCTGAAGAACAGTGGTAGCCTGCCATAGCCTGAAGAACAGTGGTAACCTGTCATAGCCTGAAGAACAGTGGTAGCCTGCCATAGCCTGAAGAACAGTGGTAGTCTGTCATAGCCTGAAGAACAGTGGTAACCTGCCATAGCCTGAAGAACAGTGGTAACCTGCCATAGCCTGAAGAACAGTGGTAGCCTGCCATAGCCTGAAGAACAGTGGTAACCTGTCATAGCCTGAAGAACAGTGGTAACCTGCCATAGCCTGAAGAACAGTGGTAACCTGCCATATCCTGAAGAACAGTGGTAGCCTGTCATAGCCTGAAGAACAGTGGGTGACCAGGGATCATCTCCCCACTGTGTGTATAAACTGTAGCCTCCTCTCTTAGCTACTGAGAGGGAAGAGAGGCTCTAGTGAAATAATATTTAGCTAATAAAAGCTAATAGTACAACACCCACTGACAGCGAGACAGAGGTGAAACACTTCTCTCACACAGCACTCACACACACTAACACTCTAAGACAGAGAGGAACCAGTGTAGTCAACACTCACACACACTAACACTCTAAGACAGAGAGGAACCAGTGTAGTCAACACTCACACACACTAACACTCTAAGACAGAGAGGAACCAGTGTAGTCAACACTCACACACACTAACACTCTAAGCTGTCTATTACAAAAACAGTACATCAGCATGACAGAGAGAATGAACACACTGTGTCTCCATTACTGAAGTAAGTCTATAGTCTGATTATAATGACACACCGTGACTCTGCCACACACTGACACACACATAAAAGCACAGACACACGTACACCTGGCCCAGCACTATAAATAGCTCCTGTCATCTGGTCTGTTTGGTGATGATGCGTACACATGGGGTCAGGCTAGGAAAAGCAGAAGGTGTGTCTAGGTACACGCTCAGACAGAGTAACACACCTTTAGTTTCATGTGGACTTGATTAATGAGATGGGAGGGATGCTGAAGGCCACAGTTCAGTCTATATAACACAACTACTGCTTTTCTCTGTGTTTTCACAGAACATCAGACTGGTGGCTGACACCATGGCTGCTTCTGAATGGCCCCCTATTCCCTGTATAGTGCACTACTATAGACCAGAGCCCTGGCCAAAATAAGTGCACTATATAGGATACAGGGAAAGAGGTGCACTATATAGGATACAGGGAAAGGGGTGCACTATACAGGATACAGGGAAAGAGGTGAACTATACAGGATACAGGGAAAGGGGTGCACTATATAGGATACAGGGAAAGAGGTGCACTATACAGGATACAGGGAAAGGGGTGCACTATACAGGATACAGGGAAAGAGGTGAACTATACAGGATACAGGGAAAGAGGTAAACTATACAGGATACAGGGAAAGGGGTGCACTATACAGGATACAGGGAAAGGGGTGCACTATACAGGATACAGGGAAAGAGGTGCACTATACAGGATACAGGGAAAGGGGTGCACTATACAGGATACAGGGAAAGGGTGCACTATACAGGATACAGGGAAAGAGGTGCACTATACAGGATACAGGGAAAGGGGTGCACTATACAGGACACAGGGAAAGGGGTGCACTATACAGGATACAGGGAAAGGGGTGAACTATACAGGATACAGGGAAAGAGGTGCACTATACAGGATACAGGGAAAGGGGTGCACTATACAGGATACAGGGAAAGAGGTGCACTATACAGGATACAGGGAAAGGGGTGCACTATACAGGATACAGGGAAAGGGGGTGCACTATACAGGATACAGGGAAAGGGGTGCACTATACAGGATACAGGGAAAGGGTGCACTATACAGGATACAGGGAAAGGGGTGCACTATACAGGATACAGGGAAAGGGGTGCACTATACAGGATACAGGGAAAGGGGTGCACTATACAGGATACAGGGAAAGAGGTGCACTATACAGGATACAGGGAAAGAGGTGAACTATACAGGATACAGGGAAAGAGGTGAACTATACAGGATACAGGGAAAGAGGTGAACTATACAGGATACAGGGAAAGAGGTGAACTATACAGGATACAGGGAAAGAGGTGCACTATACAGGATACAGGGAAAGGGGTGCACTATACAGGATACAGGGAAAGGGGTGCACTATACAGGATACAGGGAAAGAGGTGCACTATACAGGACACAGGGAAAGGGTGCACTATACAGGATACAGGGAAAGGGTGCACTATACAGGATACAGGGAAAGGGGTGCACTATACAGGATACAGGGAAAGGGGTGCACTATACAGGATACAGGGAAAGGGGTGCACTATACAGGATACAGGGAAAGGGGTGCACTATACAGGATACAGGGAAAGAGGTAAACTATACAGGATACAGGGAAAGAGGTGAACTATACAGGATACAGGGAAAGAGGTGAACTATACAGGATACAGGGAAAGAGGTGCACTATACAGGATACAGGGAAAGAGGTGCACTATACAGGATACAGGGAAAGAGGTGCACTATACAGGATACAGGGAAAGAGGTGAACTATACAGGATACAGGGAAAGGGGTGAACTATACAGGATACAGGGAAAGAGGTGCACTATACAGGATACAGGGAAAGAGGTAAACTATACAGGATACAGGGAAAGAGGTGCACTATACAGGATACAGGGAAAGAGGTGAACTATACAGGATACAGGGAAAGAGGTGCACTATACAGGATACAGGAAAGGGTGCACTATACAGGATACAGGGAAAGAGGTGAACTATACAGGATACAGGGAAAGAGGTGAACTATACAGGATACAGGGAAAGAGGTGCACTATACAGGATACAGGGAAAGGGGTGCACTATACAGGATACAGGGAAAGGGGTGAACTATACAGGATACAGGGAAAGGGGTGCACTATACAGGATACAGGGAAAGGGGTGCACTATACAGGATACAGGGAAAGGGGTGCACTATACAGGATACAGGGAAAGAGGTGCACTATACAGGATACAGGGAAAGGGGTGCACTATACAGGATACAGGGAAAGAGGTGAACTATACAGGATACAGGGAAAGAGGTGCACTATACAGGATACAGGGAAAGAGGTGCACTATACAGGACACAGGGAAAGGGGTGCACTATACAGGACACAGGGAAAGGGGTGCACTATACAGGATACAGGGAAAGGGGTGCACTATACAGGATACAGGGAAAGGGGTGCACTATACAGGATACAGGGAAAGGGGTGCACTATACAGGATACAGGGAAAGGGGTGCACTATACAGGACACAGGGAAAGGGGTGCACTATACAGGACACAGGGAAAGGGGTGCACTATACAGGATACAGGGAAAGGGGTGCACTATACAGGATACAGGGAAAGAGGTGAACTATACAGGATACAGGGAAAGGGGTGCACTATACAGGATACAGGGAAAGGGGTGCACTATACAGGATACAGGGAAAGAGGTGAACTATACAGGATACAGGGAAAGGGGTGCACTATACAGGATACAGGGAAAGGGGTGCACTATACAGGATACAGGGAAAGGGGTGCACTATACAGGATACAGGGAAAGGGGTGCACTATACAGGATACAGGGAAAGGGGTGCACTATACAGGATACAGGGAAAGGGGTGCACTATACAGGATACAGGGAAAGGGGTGCACTATACAGGATACAGGGAAAGGGGTGCACTATACAGGATACAGGGAAAGGGGTGCACTATACAGGATACAGGGAAAGAGGTAAACTATACAGGATACAGGGAAAGGGGTGCACTATACAGGATACTTCTGTGACCGTGGTGTGTGTGTGTGTTTGTTCGAGGCAAAGAGGTGAGAACACTCTGTTTCTTCGACCCGGCGGCGGAACCTTGTTATGACAGCGCCAGATACGGTGGATGTGGAGAATCTGAAAGAACCAGTTTTGAAGTGTGTACCTGTCAGACACACACACCTCCATGAACGTGAGTATACTGTATGTTGCACAAGGGTTTGTTTGTGTGTCTGCCTGTGTTACTGTGTGTAGGCGGGTGTGACACACCTTCATCTTTGCACGCACTCTGGGGTCAAACACCAGGTCACACACACATCAGACGTGTCATCTGTAATAATGATTAATCAGAGAGCCATGAGACAGCTCAGACACCAATACGGGTTAGTATGTGTTATTGTGTGTGTGTGTGTCTGTCTGTACGTGCTCCATCCCTGGTTATGTAAGGTGCGTGACAGATGACCGATATGACTGTGACGCTGTTTGTAAACACACCTGGTCTTCCATGAGGACAATGTGATCACCTAAACATGGGCTATCTGAGCACCCTGTGCTACGCCACCACTATGAGGTGTCATAACACCCCTGTGAGCCTTCGTAGCACAGCTATGTTGATTAAGGCAGCCCTCCGCCCCTCTCTGATTCAGAGGGCTTGGGTTAAATGAGGAAGACCCATTTCAGTTGAAGGAAAGTGAAAGCTGTGAAACCTCCTAACATGTTTCTGATAAGATGTCTGATTGGATGCATATTTGATGTGATTGAAATAGACTACTGTCAGCTGTCTGGCGGTAATAAAGACAGCACCTTTACAGACAGTCCCTAACTGGGCATTCATTCTCTCAAGATGCTGAAAGAAATACATCATATCTCTCCACTCCTGTTCCCAGGTAAAAATTTACATTTGGTGTATGATTTTACTGCAAGAAATGCTTCATTCTGCAGGAGTTAATATTACATTAGGCTCTGTGAGAGGTTATAGACATACAGTCAGTGCCCAGATGTCAGTTCCCTATTTTGAAATCCCTGTAATGTGACTGTTGAATTTGTATAGTGCCTCACCATCATCACACATAACATAGCCGGCACTGCTATCATCCTCTTTTACTACTTACCCAAATCTTTCCCAAACAGTAGACTACTGTTCTAGCCCTCCCGTCTATTTATTTTGTAACTCTCCATTTCGCGGCTATTTTCTTATTAAATGTAACTCTGACATTTCCTTTTTGCCTCAGTGGATCGTCCTTAACTTTTCTTCTGCCCAAGTTTACAAAAACATTTTAGGAATTGGGGTGTATTTGGCACGCTACAGTGAGGCTACGCACTAACGCCAGATACAAATAATGAAAGAAAAACCTAAACGTAGCCTATAGATATGAATTGCACAAGAATTATACATTTATGCATTTTTATGCATTGTTTAATCTTTATTCAACCCACCCGCCACCCACCCTTCATCCACACAATATTTATTGACCCTAAACCCGTCCGCCCCGCGAATATAACCGTAGGGACTGCAGGCTATGAGTCAACCCACGCATCACTAACAGACATTCGTCATTGTGCTGCAGTGTGTGTAGTGACCACCAGAGGTCAGCAGGGGGCAGTGTTAGTGGTCTGACTGGTGCAGCCAGCTGGGAGACTAGACACAGACATGATCAGATACTCAAGTCATTTAGAGTTGGACTACAGTTAGACTCTGCTTCTGTTGTCCATGCTCTGTGGAGGATTTCTGACAATAGATTAAAACTCATTTGAGATGTGCCAGGGGTTGAGGAACACTAGCAGAATGGCAAAGTGGCCTGGGTCTTCTCCCTTCTCTCTCAATCTGCTACCAGAGGTCATCTAATCTATTGGCTGTAGAGACCTGAAGTCCACTGGCAGCCAGCTAGAGCTGCTGCTTGGAGCCGGTTAGAAAGAACAACTAATCAATTCCTCTTTATTTGTTTACGCTCCTGCTCTCCTTCAGATGGATATCTGGCAGTGGCCGTGTTTGTGCGAGTGCATGTGTGTGTGTGTGTGTTTGAGTCAGACTCAAGGAGGCAGGAGGGGAGCCTGTGTCAATATTGATAGTAGTTCATCCTATCACTGATGCTGGCATCATTACCAATCAGCCTAATGCTATGGAGTGATTAGCAAGATAACGCAGTACTGATTTACTGTTTGAGTCGTCAACACTAGCAACAATGATACTAACGCATCTGTCACTAACCTGAACTCACTGCTCCTCAGGGTACTGTGTGTGTGTTTGTGTGTGCATGCGTGTGTATGTGTGGTAAACTCACAGCTAATTAGCGTAAACATGCTAACACTAATGAATTAGAGCCACTGGATGCTGATTAGATGCTATTGTGCAACACAGACGCTAATTAGCCAAATGTTGCCAACATTCTTTATGATGGTTAATCAGTGCATTGATGCTAATGCAAACTGGATGCTAATAGGTTGTTTAATATGTTAATGTTACCTCAGTAACAGTCCTCACAGCTTTCCCAATGCAGGACCAGGAGGTGTTCCAGATGACCTGCACAGAAACAACTCTGTGATCTAGGGGAGTTTATTCTTGGTCAGGTCATGTGGCTTTTTATGTGGCTAACAAGAAGCTAACCCCAAGGCTATTTCTGCTGTTAATTAGCATGATACTATATAGGCCTACTGTACATTATGCTGCATCATCTCGTACTGAGGCATTTGGTTGTATCTTTATGGGCGTCCAGGGACCTGCTCACACCATTACATCTGAAGGAGAATTAGATTGAAATTGAATTTAATACAAGATGCAGAGGGGCATGTGGTGGGGGGGCTGATTTGCAGCCGACACTAATTCAAGTGGGCAGCCCCCTGAAATAGCACTGAGAGGGACCAAGAAGGGAGGAGAGAGAGAAAGAGAAGGATGGAAGGAGAGGGAGAGAGAAGGATAGAGGGAAGGAGAGAGAGAGAAAGATAGAGGGAAGGTGAGAGAGAGGAGGACAGAGGGAACGAGAGAGAGAAGGAGAGGGAGAGAAGGAGAGAGGGAAGGTGAGAGAGAGGAGGACAGAGGGAAGGAGAGACAAATTGCAAAATGAGCTTGTAGAGCATTCTGCTCAGCTAAACTCCATGTCATACTAATCAAACAGATCTGTATTGAGCTCTCTCTCTCTGTGTGTGTGTGTGTGTGTGTGTGTGTGTGTGTGTGTGTGTGTGTGTGTGTGCCTGTGTGTGTGTGTGTGTGTGTGTGTGTAGGGCCCGTGTTTAACAGTGATTATAATAATGTTCTGATTAGTGAAGTGCTGTAATACAGAGAACTGCTGCCAGGACCCAGCACATAACAGACAGAACAGTGAGAGAGAGAGAAAAGTGACAGGTGAGATAGACAGAGAAACAGAGAGCACAAGAGAGAGAGATAGAGAGAGAGGGGGGGTAGAGGTGTCAGAGAGAGAGGGGGTAGAGGTGTCAGAGAGAGAGGGTGACAGAGGTGTCAGAGAGAGAGGGTGGTAGAGGTGTCAGAGAGAGAGGGTGGTAGAGGTGTCAGAAAGAGAGGGGGTAGAGGTGTCAGAGAGAGAGGGGGTAGAGGTGTCAGAGAGAGAGGGGGTAGAGGTGTCAGAGAGAGAGGGTGGTAGAGGTGTCAGAGAGAGAGGGTGGTAGAGGTGTCAGAGAGAGAGGGTGGTAGAGGTGTCAGAGAGAGAGGGGGGTAGAGGTGTCAGAGAGAGAGGGTGGTAGAGGTGTCAGAGAGAGAGGGTGGTAGAGGTGTCAGAGAGAGAGGCGGGTAGAGGTGTCAGAGAGAGAGGGGGGTAGAGGTGTCACAGAGAGAGGGTGGTAGAGGTGTCAGAGAGAGAGGCGGGTAGAGGTGTCAGAGAGAGAGGCGGGTAGAGGTGTCACAGAGAGAGGGTGGTAGAGGTGTCAGAGAGAGAGGCGGGTAGAGGTGTCAGAGAGAGAGAGTGTTGAACCTGAAATGAGAGACTGAGATATGCTGAAACAGAGGAAGACAGATGTAGAAAAGGCGGGGGAGGGAGAGAGATAGTTAAATGGCAAAAGAAGAATGAGGAAGAGACTCAAACAGACAGAAACAGGTGATTAGAGACAGGACCATAAAGTAGGAGGAGGAATGAGGAAGACAGGAGGGTGAACAGGTGGAGGTAACTGTCTCCTAATCTGTAATGTTCTAGGGGGAGGAATGAGGAGAGGAACGGAGGACAGGGGTGAGCATGGGGAGTTAGGGAGGGCGGGAAAGGAGGTGAGGACGGAGGGGAGGACAGTGGGAAAGGAGGGATGAGGGAGGAGAGGGCGGTGAGAAAGGAGGGATGAGGGATGAAAGAGGAGAGGGCAGTGGGAAAGGAGGGATGAGGGAGGGGAGGGCGGTGGGAAAGGAGGGATGAGGGATGAGGGAGGAGAGGGCGGTGGGAAAGGAGGGATGAGGGAGGAGAGGGCGGTGGGAAAGGAGGGATGAGGGATGAGGGAGGAGAGGGCAGTGGGAAAGGAGGGATGAGGGAGGAGAGGGCGGTGGGAAAGGAGGGATGAGGGAGGAGAGGGCGGTGGGAAAGGAGGGATGAGGGATGAGGGAGGAGAGGGCAGTGGGAAAGGAGGGATGAGGGAGGAGAGGGCGGTGGGAAAGGAGGGATGAGGGAGGAGAGGGCGGTGGGAAAGGAGGGATGAGGGATGAGGGAGGAGAGGGCGGTGGGAAAGGAGGGATGAGGGAAGAGAGGGTGGTGGGAAAGGAGGGATGAGGGATGAGGGAGGAGAGGGCGGTGGGAAAGAAGGGATGAGGGAGGAGAGGGCGTTGGGAAAGGAGGGATGAGGGAGGAGAGGGCGGTGGGAAAGGAGGGATGAGGGATGAGGGAGGAGAGGGCGGTGGGAAAAGAGGGATGAGGGAGGAGAGGGCAGTGGGAAAGGAGGGATGAGGGAGGAGAGGGCAGTGGGAAAGGAGGGATGAGGGAGGAGAGGGCAGTGGGAAAGGAGGGATGAGGGATGAGGGAGGAGAGGGCGGTGGGAAAGGAGGGATGAGGGATGAGGGAGGAGAGGGCGGTGGGAAAGGAGGGATGAGGGATGAGGGAGGAGAGGGCGGTGGGAAAGGAGGGATGAGGGATGAGAGGGCGGTGAGAAAGGAGGGATGAGGGAGGAGAGGGCAGTGGGAAAGGAGGGATGAGGGAGGAGGGAGGAGAGGGCGGTGGGAAAGGAGGGATGAGGGATGAGAATGCGGTGAGAAAGGAGGGATGAGGGAGGAGAGGGCAGTGGGAAAGGAGGGATGAGGGATGAGGGAGGGGAGGGCGGTGGGAAAAGAGGGATGAGGGATGAGAGGCGGTGAGAAAGGAGGGATGAGGGAGGAGAGGGCAGTGGGAAAGGAGGGATGAGGGATGAAGGAGGAGAGGGCGGTGAGAAAGGAGGGATGAGGGAGGAGAGGGCGGTGGGAAAGGAGGGATGAGGGAGGAGGGGGCGGTGGGAAAGGAGGGATGAGGGAGGAGGGAGGAGAGGGCGGTGGGAAAGGAGGGATGAGGGAGGAGGGAGGAGAGGGCGGTGGGAAAGGAGGGATGAGAGAGGAGAGGGCGGTGGGAAAGGAGGGATGAAGGATGAGGGAGGAGAGGGTGGTGAGAAAGGAGGGATGAGGGAGGAGAGGGCAGTGGGAAAGGAGGGATGAGGGAGGAGGGAGAGAGAGGCGGTGGGAAAGGAGGGATGAGGGGAGGAGAGGGCAGTGGGAAAAGGAGGGATGAGGGATGAGGGAGGAGGAGAGGGCGGTGGGAAAGGAGGGATGAGGGAGGAGAGGCGGTGGGAAAGGAGGGATGAGGGAGGAGAGGGCGGTGGGAAAGGAGGGATGAGGGAGGAGAGAGGCGGTGGGAAAGGAGGGATGAGGGATGAGGGAGGAGAGGGCGGTGGGAAAGGAGGGATGAGGGATGAGGGAGGAGAGGGCGGTGGGAAAGGAGGGATGAAGGATGAGGGAGGAGAGGGCGGTGGGAAAGGAGGGATGAGGGAGGAGAGGGCAGTGGGAAAGGAGGGAGGAGGGAGGAGGGAGGAGAGGGTGGTGAGAAAGGAGGGATGAGGGAGGAGAGGGCAGTGAAGTGGGAAAGGAGGGGAGGGATGAGGGATGAGGGAGGAGAGGGCGGTGGGAAAGGAGGGATGAGGGAGGAGAGGGCGGTGGGAAAGGAGGGATGAGGGAGGAGAGAGGCGGTGGGAAAGGAGGGATGAGGGATGAGGGAGGAGAGGGCAGTGGGAAAGGAGGGATGAGGGAGGAGAGGGCGGTGGGAAAGGAGGGATGAGGGATGAGGGAGGAGAGGCGATTGGGAAAGGAGGGATGAGGGAAGAGAGGGTGGTGGGAAAAAGGAGGGATGAGGGATGAGGGAGGAGAGGGCGGTGGGAAAGAAGGGATGAGGGAGGAGAGGGCGGTGGGAAAGGAGGGATGAGGGAGGAGAGGGCGGTGGGAAAGGAGGGATGAGGGAGGAGAGGGCGGTGGGAAAGGAGGGATGAGGGATGAGGGAGGAGAGGGCAGTGGGAAAGGAGGGATGAGGGAGGAGAGGGCGGTGGGAAAGGAGGGATGAGGGATGAGGGAGGAGAGGGCGGTGGGAAAGGAGGGATGAGGGAGGAGAGGGCAGTGGGAAAGGAGGGATGAGGGAGGAGAGGGCAGTGGGAAAGGAGGGATGAGGGAGGAGAGGGCAGTGGGAAAGGAGGGATGAGGGAGGAGGGAGGAGAGGGCGGTGGGAAAGGAGGGATGAGGGATGAGGGAGGAGAGGGCGGTGGGAAAGGAGGGATGAGAGATGAGGGAGGAGAGGGGCGATTGGGAAGAAGGAGGGATGAGAGATGAGGGAGGAGAGGGCGGTGGGAAAGGAGGGATGAGGGATGAGGGAGGAGAGGGCGGTGGGAAAGGAGGGATGAGGGATGAGGGAGGAGAGGGCGGTGGGAAAGGAGGGATGAGGGATGAGGGAGGAGAGGGCGGTGGGAAAGGAGGGATGAGGGATGAGGGAGGAGAGGGCGGTGGGAAAGGAGGGATGAGGGAGGAGAGGGCGGTGGGAAAGGAGGGATGAGGGAGGAGAGGGTGGTGAGAAAGGAGGGATGAGGGAGGAGAGGGCGGTGGGAAAGGAGGGATGAGGGAGGAGGGAGGAGAGGGTGGTGAGAAAGGAGGGATGAGGGAGGAGAGGGCAGTGGGAAAGGAGGGATGAGGGATGAGGAAGGAGAGGGCGGTGGGAAAGGAGGGATGAGGGAGGAGGGAGGAGAGGGCGGTGGGAAAGGAGGGATGAGGGAGGAGAGGGCGGTGGGAAAGGAGGGATGAGGGATGAGGGAGGAGAGGGCGGTGGGAAAGGAGGGATGAGGGAGGGATTTCATGACTGATCTATTTGACCTCTGACCCTTTGAATGTGCCTGTTATCACCTCCCTCTAGGAGCACACACACATACATGCACACACACACGCAGATGTATGAGTGTTCAGCAGGCTAGCTATGACTGGGATGTACAGCATCTACCAAAACAACACTGTATTTTATTGACTACCATCATAGCAGGACATATCACACCCTTATGAAGGAAATGGCAGCTAGTCCAACTTGGCTTAGCATCAGATTGTGACGTCAACTTGACGTGTGTGTGACTCACCGATGTCCTGGATTTTGATGTCTGGTCTGAGTGTGTAGTCTGGTTCTGGATTACCTGGTTCAACATTAACATCAGACACTGAGAGAGAGAGAGAGAGAGAGAGAGAGAGAGAGAGAGAGAGAGAGAGAGAGAGAGAGAGAGAGGGAGAGGGAGACGGACAGACAGACAGAGACAGAGAGAGAGTCATATTGAAGTCATTTTGACACACCTCTATGTAAGGGTGCAGATGTGCCTTGAAGGCCTAGACTACAGCCATGGTAACAACTTCCACAACAACCTCCTAAACACATCACCTAACACTGCACCTACATTTACCCACACTTAACTTCTCATTACGTTGACCTGCAGTAGCTACTCTCCCCCCTCCATATACAGTAGAGTACACTGTGCCCTGGCCTGGTAAGTGTGGCATCCAGAAATGAGTGTTTTGTGCAGCAGTGAACAGTACGGCCGAGGGCTGAGGGCTGAGGTTGAGGGCTGAGGTTGAGGGCTGAGGTTGTGGGCTGAGGGCTGAGGGCTGAGGGCTGAGGGCTGAGTGCTGAGGGCTGAGGTTGAGGGCTGAGGGCTGAGGGTTGAGGGCTGAGGGTTGAGTGCTGAGGGCTGAGGGCTGAGGTTGAAGGCTGAGGGTTGAGGGCTGAGGGTTGTGTGCTGAGGGCTGAGGGTTGAGTGCTGAGGTTGAAGGCTGAGGTTGCAGGCTGAGGTTGAAGGCTGAGGGTTGAGGGTTGAGGGCTGAGGGCTGAGGGCTGAGGGTTGAGGGCTGAGGGTTGAGGGCTGAGGGTTGAGGGTTGAGGGCTGAGGGCTGAGGGTTGATGGCTGAGGGCTGAGGGTTGACGGCTGAGGGTTGACGGCTGTAGATGTGTGTTACACAATGGTGGAGTCGACTGGGCTGGTCCCCTCAAGCCAATGCACACTGGGAGGGAGGGGGGTTAAAACAGCCCCTGAGCCAACAGGCTTCACATTACAGTCTCACTGACACAGAGAGAGAGACAAAGAGAGACGTGGAGAAGGAGCAGGGGTTAAGATATCCCCCGAGCCAACAGACTGACATGACTTAACATCACAATCAGCCCTGTGAGAGAGAGAACGAGAGAGACTGCATGCAGAATTCTGCAAAAATATCCTCTGGGTACAGCGTAAAACACCAAATAATGCATACACAGCAGAATTAGGCTGCTAATTATCAAAATCCAGAAAAGAGCCGTTAAATTCTACAACCACCTAAAAGGAAGTGATTCCCAAACCTTCCATAACAAAGCCATCACCTACAGAGAAATTAACCTGGAGAAGAGTCCCCTAAGCAAGCTGGTCCTGGGCTCTGTTCACAAACACAGACAGACCCCACAGAGCCCCAGGACAGTAACAAAATCATGAGAAAACTAAAAGATAATTCCTTACACATTGGAAAGAATTTATTAAAAAAACAGTGCAAACTAGAATGCTATTTGGCCCTAAACAGAGAATACACCGTGGCAGAATACCTGACCACTGTGACTGACCCAAAACTAAGGAAATCACAGTGAGCATAGCCTTGCTATTGAGAAAGGCCGCTGTAGGAAGACCTGGCTCTCAAGAGAACACTGCCCACAAAATAGGTGGAAACCTACCTACACTTCCTAACCTCCTGCCCAATGTATGACCATATTAGAGACACATATTTCCCTCAGATTACACAGACCCACAAAGAATTCGAAAACAAATCCAACTCCCTATCGGGTGAAATACCACAGGTTTGTGACATGTTGCCACAAGAAAAGGTCAACCAGTGAAGAAACACCATTGTAAATACAACCCATATTTATGTTGATTTATTTTCCCTTTTGTACTTGAACTATTTGCTCATCCTTACAACACTGTATATAGACATAATATGACATCCTTACAACACTGTATATAGACATAATATGACATCCTTACAACACTGTATATAGACATAATATGACATCCTTACAACACTGTATATAGACATAATATGACATCCTTACAACACTGTATATAGACATAATATGACATCCTTACAACACTGTATATAGACATAATATGACATCCTTACAACACTGTATATAGACATAATATGACATCTGAAATGTCTTTATTCCTTTGGAACTTCTGTGAGTGTAATGTTTACTGTTCATTTATATTGTTTATTTCACTGTTGTTTATTATCTACTTCACTTGCTTTGGCGATGCAAACATGTTTCCCATGCCAGTAAAGCCCTTAAATTGAAAATTGAAATTGAGAGAGAGAGAGAGAGAGACAGAACAAGAGAGGAATGGGGAGGAGAGGTGTGTGTTCATGTGCATGAATGTGCAGGGCAGAAACAGAGAAGGACAGAGACAGAGACAGAGACAGAAACAGAAACAGGGGAGGACAGAGACAGAGACAGGGGAGGACAGAGACAGAAACAGAGACAGAGACAGAGACAGGGGAGGACAGAGACAGGGGAGGACAGAGACAGAGACAGAAACAGGGGAGGACAGAGACAGAGACAGAAACAGGGGAGGACAGAGACAGAGACAGGGGAGGACAGAGACAGAGACAGAAACAGGGGAGGACAGAGACAGAAACAGGGGAGGACAGAGACAGAGACAGAAACAGGGGAGGATAGAGACAGAGACAGAAACAGGGGAGGACAGAGACAGAGACAGAAACAGGGGAGGACAGAGACAGAAACAGGGGAGGACAGAGACAGAGACAGAAACAGAGACAGAGACAGAAACAGGGGAGGCCAGAGACAGAAACAGGGGAGGCCAGAGACAGAAACAGGGGAGGCCAGAGACAGAGACAGAAACAGAGACAGAAACAGGGGAGGACAGAGACAGAAACAGGGGAGGACAGAGACAGAAACAGGGGAGGACAGAGACAGAGACAGAAACAGAGACAGAGACAGAGACAGGGAAGGACAGAGACAGAGACAGAAGCAGAGACAGAAACAGGGGAGGACAGAGACAGAAACAGAGACAGAGACAGAAACAGGGGAGGACAGAGACAGAAACAGGGGAGGACAGAGACAGAAACAGGGGAGGACAGAGACAGAGACAGAGACAGAAACAGAGACAGAGACAGGGAAGGACAGAGACAGAGACAGAGACAGAAACAGGGGAGGACAGAGACAGAGACAGAAACAGGGGAGGACAGAGACAGAAACAGGGGAGGACAGAGACAGAGACAGAAACAGAGACAGAGACAGAGACAGGGAAGGACAGAGACAGAGACAGAAACAGAGACAGAAACAGGGGAGGACAGAGACAGAAACAGAGACAGAGACAGAAACAGGGGAGGACAGAGACAGAAACAGGGGAGGACAGAGACAGAGACAGAGACAGAAACAGAGACAGAGACAGAGACAGAGACAGGGAAGGACAGAGACAGAGACAGAATCAGCCAGTGCTTGTGAGGAATGGGTTGTATGTGGAGGGAGAGAGAGAGGAAGGGAGAGTGATAGGTTAATACAACAGGCTGTGAGAGAGAGAGAGAGTTGAGAGGACTGGCTAGTTGAACTACAGGATCAAAGCTGAACTAGAGAGAGGTGACCGCACATTGGAATAAATTAATTCTGACAGAGAGATAGAGGGGGAGGGATGTGTGCACTTTCACAGTTAGCTGGGGTCCTCTGCTCTGTGCAGTACTGTTAGAGTGTGCCTACAGTATCTGTGAGATAAGAGAGAGAGAACCAGTGGGTGGAGGAGGGTAGATCTGTACTCTACTGT
>CM059789.1:56238140-56245640 GCA_030435695.1 Brachymystax lenok tsinlingensis
TAGTACTCCTCACCCATGGTATGTGGTAGTATTGTACTGTAGCAATAGTATAATAGTTGTATTATATTAGTAGTAATATAGTAATAATATCAATACACACATATGCGGACCATAGTGGTATATGAAAGTAGTATAGAAGTAGTATATTATAGTACTGGTAATATCTATACTCACAGATATATTTATACTCCTGGCCCACGTGGTAGTAGTATGATGGTAGTATAGTATAGTAGTATACTCACAGATGTAGTAATACTCCTGGCCCACGTGGTAGTGGTAGTAGTATGATAGTTGTATAGTATAGTAGTATACTCACAGATGTAGTAATATTCCTGGCCCATGTGGTAGTGGTAGTAGTATGATAGTAGTATAGTATAGTAGTATACTCACAGATGTAGTAATACTGCTGGCCAACGTGGTAGTAGTATGATAGTAGTATAGTATAGTAGTACACTCACAGATGTAGTAATACTCCTGGCCCTTGTGGTAGTAGTATGATAGTAGTATAGTATAGTAGTACACTCACAGATGTAGTAATACTCCTGGCCCACGTGGAACTCGTAGCCCAGGGAGAAGGCGCTGTAGCGCTGGAACTTCTCGGAGAATTTGATTGGTGCGTGGGGGCGGTTACACTCCCACCTCTTGAAGCCCAGCTGGGGGTCGCAGGTCCTGTAACCACGGTAGCTGACCATGTAGAGGATATACTGCTCCCCGGTGCCCACCACGCGCTGGCTGTCATTGTAGTGGGGACAGTAGATGTCCAGGTAGTCATTCACATTCACCTGCACCGTGTAGCCCTCCCTACGCAGACTGGAGAGACACAGCAGAGGAGAGCTGGGATGTTAGGAGCAATCAATTCATCAATTCATTAGTATGTCAATCAATCAATCAACCAACCAATCATTAAATGAACCAACCAAGCAACCAATCAACCAATCAGTCAATCGATCATTCAATCAATCAATCAATCAATCAGTATGTGTCTCTCTCCATCCGTGTGTTTGTATAGAGAACCCAACCTGACTCTGGGCAGGGCTGCCACTGCCGGATTCTGTTGTCAAGTCAGAATCAAGTGAAGTGGCATGTTTATAACTAGAGACACACTCTTCACTCTCTATCCTCCTGACCAATCACACCCTGTTACACCCTCCTGCCTCCTGACCAATCACACCCTGTGACACACAGTCCTGCCTCCTGACCAATCACACCCTGTTACACACAGTCCTGCCTCCTGACCAATCACACCCTATTACACACAGTCCTGCCTCCTGAACAATCACACCCTGTTACACACAGTCCTGCCTCCTGACCAATCACACCCTGTTACACACAGTCCTGCCTCCTGACCAATCACACCCTGTTACACACAGTCCTGCCTCCTGACCAATCACACCCTGTTACACACAGTTCTGCCTCCTGACCAATCACACCCTATTACACACAGTTCTGCCTCCTGACCAATCACACCCTATTACACACAGTCCTGCCTCCTGACCAATCACACCCTGTTACACACAGTCCTGCCTCCTGACCAATCACACCCTATTACACAGTCCTGCCTCCTGACCAATCACACCCTGTTACACACAGTCCTGCCTCCTGACCAATCACACCCTGTTACACCCTCCTGCCTCCTGACCAATCACACCCTGTTACACACAGTCCTGCCTCCTGACCAATCACACCCTGTTACACCCTCCTGCCTCCTGACCAATCACACCCTGTTACACCCTCCTGCCTCCTGACCAATCACACCCTGTTACACACAGTCCTGCCTCCTGACCAATCACACCCTGTTACACACAGTCCTGCCTCCTGACCAATCACACCCTGTTACACACAGTCCTGCCTCCTGACCAATCACACCCTGTTACACACAGTTCTGCCTCCTGACCAATCACACCCTATTACACACAGTTCTGCCTCCTGACCAATCACACCCTATTACACACAGTCCTGCCTCCTGACCAATCACACCCTGTTACACACAGTCCTGCCTCCTGACCAATCACACCCTATTACACACAGTCCTGCCTCCTGACCAATCACACCCTGTTACACACAGTCCTGCCTCCTGACCAATCACACCCTGTTACACCCTCCTGCCTCCTGACCAATCACACCCTGTTACACACAGTCCTGCCTCCTGACCAATCACACCCTGTTACACCCTCCTGCCTCCTGACCAATCACACCCTGTTACACCCTCCTGCCTCCTGACCAATCACACCCTGTTACACACAGTCCTGCCTCCTGACCAATCACACCCTGTTACACACAGTCCTGCCTCCTGACCAATCACACCCTGTTACACACAGTCCTGCCTCCTGACCAATCACACCCTGTTACACCCTCCTGCCTCCTGACCAATCACACCCTGTGACACACAGTTCTGCCTCCTGACCAATCACACCCTGTTACACACAGTCCTGCCTCCTGACCAATCACACCCTGTTACACCCTCCTGCCTCCTGACCAATCACACCCTGTTACACACAGTCCTGCCTCCTGACCAATCACACCCTGTTACACACAGTCCTGCCTCCTTACAGAGAGCTCTCAGGGGTGTGTGTGTGTGTGTGTGTTCACTACAAGTGATTGCCTGCGTTTCTGCTTGAGTTTGTGTCTCTGCTGTTGTCCCCTGATTGAAGAATAGTGCATCCACAGTATACACAATGCAAAGAGAGTGTGTGTGCAGAGAGAGGGAGAGAGGGAGTGTGTGGAGAGAGGGTGTGTGTAGGGAGAGAGAGGAAGAGAGAGTATTTGGAGAGAGAGGGAAAGAGAGGGAGAGAGAGTGTGGAGAGGGAGAGAGAGTGTGTGGAGAGGGAGAGAGAGAGTGAGGAGAGGGAGAGAGAGTGTGTGGAGAGAGAGGGAGAGAGAGAGTGTGTGTGTAGGGAGAGAGAAAGAGTGTAGAGAGAAGTAGAGAGAGACTGTGTGTTGCCTAGAGCACACAAAAACTAGACACACCTCGGCCTAAACATGAGCGCCACAGGTACAGTGGGGCAAAACACAAGTATTTAGTCAGCAACCAAATGTGCAAGTTCTCCAACTTAAAAAGATGAGAGAGGCCTGTAATTTTCATCATAGGTACACTTCAACTATGACAGACGAAATGAGAAAAAGAAATCCAGAAAATCACATTGTAGGATTTTTTATGAATTTATTTGCAAATTATGGTGGAAAATAAGTATTTGGTCAATAACAAAAGTTTATCTCAATACTTTGTTATATACCCTTTGTTGGCAATGACAGAGGTCAAACGTTTTCTGTAAGTCTTCACAAGGTTTTCACACACTGTTGCTGGTATTTTGGCCCATGCCTCCATGCAGATCTCCTCTAGAGCAGTGATGTTTTGGGGCTGTTGCTGGGCAACACGGACTTTCAACTCCCTCCAAAGATTTTCTATGGGGTTGAGATCTGGAGACTGGCTAGGCCACTCCAGGACCTTGAAATGCTTCACGAAGCCACTCCTTCGTTGCCCGGGCGGTGTGTTTTGGATCATTGTCATGCTGAAAGACCCAGCCACGTTTCATCTTCAATGCCCTTGCTGATGGAAGGAGGTTTTCACTCAAAATCTCACGATACATGGCCCCATTCATTCTTTCCTTTACACGGATCAGTCGTCCTGGTCCCTTTGCAGAAAAAACAGCCCCAAAGCATGATGTTTCCACCCCCATGCTTCACAGTAGGTATGGTGTTCTTTGGATGCAACTCAGCATTCTTTGTCCTCCAAACACGACGAGTTGAGTTTTTACCAAAAAGTTCTATTTTGGTTTCATCTGACCATATGACATTCTCCCAATCCTCATCTGGATCATCCAAATGCTCTCTAGCAAACTTCAGACGGGCCTGAACTTGTACTGGCTTAAGCAGGGGACACGCCTGGCACTGCAGGATTTGAGTCCCTGGCGCGTAGTGTGTTACTGATGGTAGGCTTTGTTACTTTGGTCCCAGCTCTCTGCAGGTCATTCACTAGGTCCCCGTGTGGTTCTGGGATTTTTGCTCACCGTTCTTGTGATCATTTTGACCCCACGGGTGAGATCTTGGCGTGGAGCCCCAGATCGAGGAAGATTATCAGTGGTCTTGTATGTCTTCCATTTCCTAATAATTGCTCCCACAGTTGATTTCTTCAAACCAAGCTGCTTACCTATTGCAGATTCAGTCTTCCCAACCTGGTGCAGGTCTACAATTTGGTTTCTGGTTTGGAGTGTGACTGTTTGAGGTTGTGGACAGGTGTCTTTTATACTGATAACAAGTTCAAACAGGTGCCATTAATACAGGTAATGAGTGGAGGACAGAGGAGCCTATTAAAGAAGAAGTTACAGGTCTGTGAGAGCCAGAAATCTTGCTTGTTTGTATGTGACCAAATACTTATTTTCCACCATAATTTGCAAATAAATTCATAAAAAATCCTACAATGTGATTTTCTGGATTTTTTTTCCTCATTTTGTCTGTCATAGTTGAAGTGTACCTATGATGAAAATTGCAGGCCTCTCTCATCTTTTTAAGTGAGAGAACTTGCACAATTGGTGGCTGACTAAATACTTTTTTGCCCCACTGTAACTTCCACAGAGCTGTGAACGATCTGAGAGACAAGGCAAGAAGGGCTTTCTATGTCATCAAAAGGAACATAAAATTCAACATACCAATTAGGATTTGGCAAAAAATACTTGAATCAGTTATAGAACCCATTGCCCTTTATGGTTGTGAGGTCTTGGGTCCGCTCACCAACCAAGAATTCACAAAATGAGCACCAAATTGAGACTCTGCATGCAGAATTCTGCAAAAATGTACAACGTAAAACACCAAATAATGCATGCAGAGTAGAATAAGGTCGATACCCGCTAACTATTAAGATCCAGAAAAGAGCCGTTCAATTCTACAACCACCTAAAAAAGAAGCGATTCCCAAACCTTCCATAACAAAGCCGTCACCTACAGAGAGATGAACCTAGATGAACCCTAAGCAAGCTGGTCCCGGGGCTCTGTTCACAAATACAACCATGCCCCACAGAGCCCCAGGACAGAAACACAATTAGAACAAACCAAATCATGAGAAAACAAAAAGATAATTACTTGACACATTGGAAAGAATTTACAAAAGAACCCAGAGCAAACTAGAATGCTATTTGGCCCTAAACAGAGAGTGCACAGTGGCAGAATGTCACGACTTCAGCCGAAGTTGGTCCCTCTCCTTGCTCGGGTATCTTTCGGAGGTCGATGTCACCGGCCTTCTAGCCGCCACCGATCCATTATTCATTTTTCTGTTGGTTTTGTCTTCCTTTTTCACACACCTGGTTCCATTCCCATGATTCCATGTTCCTTATTTAACCCTCTGTTTCCCCCATGTTTTTGTGCGTGATTGTTTGTTGTATTTTGCTTCCATGTATTTTCGAGTGTTTGGTTTATTCACTCGTATGTTTATTCTGAGTAAACTTTATGAACACTCATTTTGTTGTCCTGCGCCTGACTGCCTACCAGCATCACGGACCTCATTACACAGAATACCTGACCACTGTGACTGACCCAAACTTAAGGAAAGCTTTGGGAGAGAGTGTGTGTGTCACACACACAGAGACACACACACAAAAACACACACAGACACACACACAAAGACACAGAAACACACACACAGACACCCCTCACACACAACACACCACTGGCCCCTATACCCACAGCTCGTATATCAACGTTAACACAACGTCGCACACACATCACATGTCAACGTTCAAGCGACGTTCCCCAAGCTCATATATCAGCATCACCCCTAAAAAGACTGGCTGACAGGGAGAGGTGGGCTGTGTGTGTGTGTGTGTGTGTGTGACAGGAGGAGATGGATTCTTCCCTGACATGAAAAGCTCTTATTTTTCTCCTCAGCTCAGAAACAAGCCCCTCCCCGTCTGTGTGACAGAGAGAAGCTGCACAGCGTTAAATCATCACACACACACAGAAACACACACACACAGAAACACACACAGAAAAACAGAAACAGAAACACACACACACACACACAGAAACACACACAGAAACACAGAAACACATAAAGGCCATAAGAATTCACAAGGGGGCAGCAGAGTGACACTACAAGCCCCAGCTCCCCTCTGGCCCTCCTTCTCTCCATCTCTCTTCTATTCCACCTCTCTCTCCATCGCTCTCACCTCCATCTCTCTTTCATTCCATCTCTTGACTGTTTTTCTCTCCCCCTTTTCTCCCCTCTTCATCTCTCTCTCTCTTCCTCTCTTCATCTCTTCCTCTCTTCATCTCTCTCTCTCTCTTCCTCTCTCTCAGTTCTAGGTCACGTCTCCAGGGAGATTATTATTCAATTATTAAATGAAGATGAAAATGCTGCTCCAACGTCTCCCTCTCTCTCCATCCCTCCTTCACGCTTCCTCTCCATCCCTCCTTAATCTCCTCTTTTCCTTCATTAATGCCTCCTCTTTCAGTCCTCTTCTCCTCCTTTCCCTTTCTATCCCTCTCTCTTATATACATGAGGGGAGAAGATACACACCTCCCTCCCATCCTCTGTTCTTTTTCTCTCTCCCCTTCTCGCTCTTTTTCTCGTTACATCACTCTGTTCCCTCCAGTACTCTTGCAGTTCTGAGAGGAAGAGAAAAGAAATCATAAAACGCTTCAAGGGAACTATATTTATACAGAGTGAGAGAGTGAGAGTGAGGTAAAGGGTTGTTGCACCAGGGAGCCATGGATGCAAACGGAGTGAGAGAGCACAGAGAGAGAGAGAGAGAGAGAGAGAGAGAGAGAGAGAGAGAGAGAGAGAGAGAGATGGCCTACAGTAATCTGATGAAGGATCATTTCACATCTCAGATAAAAGGATGCTCTGTGATTCCTCTGGCACTTGTATGTGCATGTGTGTATGTGTCTGGGTGTGTGTGAGCCTTTGTGTGTGTAGTTGTATGTTGTATGATTAGAGCATGTTCCCTTAATGAGCCAAGCGTTTGTATTTGATATTTAGTTGATCAACACACACAGTGTCCACCAGTAGAAGGGGAGAGAAAATGAAAGAAAGAAAGGAGAGTAGAGGACAGAAGGAGAGGAGAGAAGGAAGGTAGAGGAGAGAAGGAGAGGAGAGAAGGAGAGTAGAGGAGAGAAGGAGAGGAATAGAGAAGGAGAGTAGAGGAGAGAAGGAGAGGAGAAGGAGAGTAGAGGAGAGAAGGAGAGGAGAGAAGGAGAGTAGAGGAGAGAAGGAGAGGAGAGAAGGAGAGCAGAGGAGAGAAGGAGAGTAGAGGAGAGAAGGAGAGGAGGAGAGGAGAGGAGGAGAGGAATAGAGAAGGAGAGGACATCGGAGGAGAGAAGGAGAAAAGAGGAGAGGGAGATTTTAAAATCAAAGTGCGCTGGAGGGAAGAGGGGAATAAGAGTCAAACACATGTACACAGAGGAGAGAGAGGGAGTCATAAACAACACAAAAAAGACAGATGTGTGTTATTTCTAACCTATGGAAGCAGGCATAGACAGAGAGAGAGAACGGGAGCAGAGAGAAAGAGTG